>CM035226.1:9560630-10123756 GCA_020226215.1 Sindora glabra | reverse complement strand
AACTTTTTTATATTATTTCTTCATATCTTACTAAAATATTTATGGTAAAAAGTACTTTGCTAAAAACATGTATTTTAAGTTAAAAACTTTAAAAGACTATAACTTTGTGATTAGTTATCTATTTAAGGAAAATTTTATATTAATTTCATATAACTTTTTGAGATTTATCCAAACAAGGTTTTGCCCTTCTCGAAAATCATGAAAAATGATCATTTTCATTAACTATTTTTTACTTTTTATGCATTTATTATCATTATTATGTGGTTTTGGACATCTTTATAACATTTTATCAAACATATAATAGGCATTTAAAACTCAAATAAAACTTCAGAAGTTATACAAGAAAAATACAAATGAAAATCTCTTAATAAAACTTATGTAATAAGCATCACTTAAGATTATTCAACCAATTTTGATTTTTATTATAATATTTTATCAAACATATAATAAGCATAAAAAACTTAAAATAACTATAAAAATTATACAAAAAAATAAAAAAAATCTCTTAAAAATATGCCTAAAAAATTAGAGAAATGGAAAAGATGCAAATATGACAAATGGAAGAAAAAGAAATAGCTTTTATATTTAGAACTCAATTTACACTCAATTTTAGTTGAAGGAACATTGGTAACTCATTAACATGTGATGGAGGATGGAGTGAGATTTAGTGCTTTGCAAAGAGAGCTAAACGGTGACAAAGATTAAATTTGGAAGTTTTAGAACAAATAAGAAGAAGAGTGAGAATGATAATGAAAAAAAAAATTACTTTATTTTATAGTGCAAAAATACTCTTGCTACTTTAAACATCAGTTATTTTATGAAATAACATTTAAAGTCTTACAGGAAGAAAATATAATAATTTTTTTGAAGAATTGATGTTTAAAATGTCCTTGTATTTTCAAAAATGACTCTGCTCACATAACTTTAGACATTAATTATTTTAAAAATCAATATCTAAATTCTTACAAGAAGAAAAGAAGATGATTTTTTTTAAAAAAACTAACATGTAATATGTCCTCATATTTTCAAAAATGACTTCACTCGCATGACTTTAAATATCAATTATTTTAGAAATTGATGTTTAAAGTCTCATAAGAAAAAAGTGATAATTTTTTAAAGAATTACTGTCTAAAATGTCCTTATGTCTTCAAAAAATGGCACTACTTAAATAGCTTTAGCTATTAGTTATTTTATAAACTAACATCTTAAGTCTCATAGGAAAAAAAAATGATAATTCCTTTAAAAAAAATTGACATCTAAAGTGTTCTTGTATCTTCAAAAATGATATCGCTTATATATAACTTTGGTTGTTGGTTTGACGTGTAAAGTCTTGTGAAAAAATTGACAACTTCATTTTTTTTAAAAAAATGATGTTTAAAGAATTCTTATATTTTTTAGATGTCAATTCTTTATTTGAATCAACGTGATAAATTGCACTTATTTACAAAAATGTTATTATGCCATTATATACATCGATTTTTACTTCAATTGATGTTAAAAAGCATATATATAATAGTGCAAACCATATTTAAACCTTTAAAATATTGAAAATATTATTTTTAAATAGAAAAACCCATCAATTTAATATCAATCCAATGGCATAAATCTTCACTTCAATCATGCTAATCAAAATCTCTATAAATAACAAAACTAAGCAAAATAGTGATTTGGATTAAGATTTACATAAGAAGGCACTCATAAATCTTAAGGAAGAAGTTTGGAGTGTAGGGTTTGAAATGGATGAACCTCTAAACATCAAACAATAAGAACTTGTGGGTTAGGATTTGCTTGCCTAACTTTCTTTAACAAAATCTAACTTGAAATTAGAATATATAGGAGAGAATGGATGAGATTAGAAGAATGAACTCATAGGATATTGTAAATTGAAAGGTTGCTTATTTTGAAGTGATGAAGATTTAAAAAGAATTGGGAGAAATACTTCTTGAAGAGTTCTAGGATTTTCTCAAGGAAGTTAAAGAGGAAACAAGAAAATGAGGAAGCACTAGAGTTTTACAACTTGTTTGGATTGAAAAAAATTAGGAAAGAGAGAAATTTCTGAAGAAAAAACATGAGAGAATAAAGAATTTCTTTTGTTTGGAAGATACTGAAAAATTGGAAGAGGAAGAAGTTATAAAAGAAATTATGTATGGAGCCCACCTAAATTTCAATCTCTCCAACAATAGGGAGAAATTACAATAGAAATGGCAAGCAAGTGGCGTCAAAAGCAGACCTATTGCTTTTCATGTTTTGTTCCATTCCTTTTGAATTTTAGATTAACTATACTATCTGTTCCATTTTTAATTCAACTAAATAAAGAAAACTAAATTCTTTCTTGTTTTCTCTCTTCTCTTCTAAACATATGAAGAAAAAAATAATTTTTAGCTTATTTTCTTTCTTCTCCTATTTCTTTTTACCCAATTTCTTTCTCCTCCAAATTCTATTACGTCTAGACGAAGCCTTAGAATTTTAGGTGAAGGTATTGGAGGAAATATGCTGAAGAGTATTTTGGAAAAAAAGGAAGGTTTGAAATTCCCCTACTTTATTTATTACTCCCCAATCTTTCCTCCACTTACCATCAAATTTCAACAACTCAACAAACTCTTGTTTTTATTAGATTTTTCAACGCATTAATTATTTCATTGATATTTTCATACGCTTGACCAATCTATTGCTTTCCTCTTCCTAGGTCTCCAGAGTCTAGGTCATTGCATTAAATCAGACACTGATTAACAATAAAGAAGAATTTTGATCTTAGTGGTGTAACAAAGCATTAATTATTATGTAATTAATTTAGTTTTATTTTTAAGTGCTGAACTATAATTTAAATATTTAAAAATATTAACCCATTGTTTTAATCATTAAATGAGACGACAAAAGGATATTTTAATTATTTAATTAAACTTTTTATTTTTTCTTTTATAATTACGTTACTTGTACACAATGAACTTATACTGCTTGTGCAAATATTTCTCTGGATTTGTATACATATCAAATTGAATCAAATTGATCACTTCTATTTTAACAGTAGGTATTCAATCAAATACTACCGCTTATTATAGAGAGAGATCATTAATATGTGTTATTCATTATTTTATTATATTATATAAATAATTAATATACTTTTAATATATTATACTTGTTTAATTTTTATTGTCATTAGAAACATATGTACACATTTAAATAATTAGCATGTTATGCTACGTGGTAAGGCTATTCCTTATAAAACCCAATCCCATATGTGTAGAGGTGAAATTAGAGGTGAAAGAAATTTAAGAGATGCAAATTGAGAAGAAAAAATATTTTCTTCCGTTTAGATGCATAAGATGAAATAAAGATGAAATAAAATAGGTTAGAATTAGCGGTGAAATTCACTAACCTTCTATTCTCTCCACTTTGTGAGAGAAATTAGAGAAAGAGGGTAAGAAAATTACATTCTCCTCTTTGCCCTCTCATCCTAACATAATGGTGACTCGTCTGTATTTACAAAATAAGTATTTGATATTCATTCATAATAAAGCATTTTGAATTTTTTATATATTTCAAATAATTTTTGTTAATAATAATCATGATATTTTTTCAATTTGATAATTTTATTAGTTTTATCCAATTTATTTTATTAACCTCACTTTCATAACAATAAAGATTATTTTTAAATTAAATTTATCCATCAAATTTTATTAATTTTAATTATAATGATAATATTACATATAAAAAGGTAATTTATTGTAATGAAAATTCTTAATAATTAGTATAAAAATGTATTGAATGATAAATTTGGCATTAGATTTGTTGTAAGAACATTATTATCATTTTAATTTATGAATTCTTCTTTCTTCTTACCTTTCTATTCAACTAAATGAAAAAATAATTTCTCTCCTGACATGATGAAAGAAAATAAATTTTCATAATATTTTCTATTTTTTTATTTCTATTTATTTTTAATTTCTCCTGCATTCAAATAAAGTACAAATAATGCGAAGAGTTTTAATATTATATAAAATAAGTGGATGGGTGGATTGTTATAGGTAAAAAGATTTACCAGGGTAATACAGATAGAACAATAGTAGGCGTAACTTTTGCTGCTACTGAAAGTCACCGGACTCGGTTTGTTAAGTGCTGGTTTGTCAAACACGTTCAATAAAATATTCAATTCTTAATTCAGTAACACCCTTGTCATCCGACTCGGGGAATGGCGACATCAAGTCGGGTTAAAAGGAATATTCTGTTCTCTTATTTTTATTGACTCACATTCTCTCATTAAAAATAATTAATAGATCATAATTAACTGATTATATTAATGATTAACTAATTTATTTAATTATTAATTGATAATTGATTAAATAAAAATATTTGATAAAATTAATTATTTATAATTAACTATTTGTATATAAAATAATATATAAAGACATTAGTATATTTTATGAATTATTTAAATATTTTAACTTTTATATATTATTTAATTGATTAAATTTTCTTATAAATAATATATTATTATAAATTATGATATGTTAAATATTTTTTAAAATTAAATTAATATAATTTTTATAATTATTTAATTTTTATGTAAAAATAAATATTATAATTTTTTATAGGTTGATAGTGGGATAAAGGAGAAGATTGATTAATTAATATACTTCATGCATATGAATCAATTAGAAAATAGTTTATCAACCATAAAATATATTGCATCCTTAAAAGTATCATTCAAAATAAAGTTTGAACAATAATCTTATCAAATATTTTACAACATTAAAAAGTAACAATCAAAATAATACCAATCAAAATAAAGTTTTGATAATAAATCCCATCTAGATTAAAAGTTATTAACACCATTTAACACAAATGTTTATAATACCCTAAGATTATCATCTATTCGATCTATCTACCATCAAATTATAAGCAATTTTGTTTTTAATAATTGCCATCTCTCTAATTCTCATTTCTCCAACATCTTCTTGTGAAAAATTAGCCATAACATCTAGAAATATCTCATGAAGTATAAAATCAAGATCTTGATCTATGATTCTAAAAGTCAAGTTACCAAATTTATTTCTTCTAATATAATTATGCAATGTAAAAAAATGTACAAATAATTTTATTTTAGTCCATTATTGAATATTTGGGTATTTTTTGTGATATCATCTATTGACTCTTAAGACACTAAAAGCCCTTTTAATACAACCTCTTAATGATGAATGAGTTTAATTAAAGACTTCTTAGGATCCTTTCGGATTTGTACCATGAAATTTTAATTGATAACATCTTGTCTTTGAGTACGATATCAAATATCCTTTTCTATCTAAGTAGCTTTTATCCACCAAATAATATTTTTTTAAGTATACATAAAGATCATATAATTAAAATGAAATGCTTCCTAAATCTGTAAGTTATATAAGAATTAAATCATTAAAAACTTAAAAAATTAGTTTTGGAAAATGTAAACTTGGATTACTTATTGTATCAAAGAAAATATGTGCATTATGTATTAATCCCTTCCATCCAGTTAAAACGTAAATAAATAGTAAATTAAAATCACATGTTACCAAGACATTTGTGATTGTTATCTCTTTTCTTCCTCTATATCGCAGTTAATCCTTTTTAGGAACAATTACTACTATGTGTGTTCCTTCAATAGCCTTAATGCAATCTTAATATGAAATTATATTTATAAAATGATAAATATATGTCCTTATCAAAAAGTAAAAAATAATAAATGCATACTTAGTTCCTTGGCATAAATCTAATTTTATGGGTAATTTATGATGGAATTTCTTTGAATTTAGGATCTTTTAGTCTGATTATATCTCTTTAAAGGCCACCATGACATCCAAAACTTATTTAAAAACTCTACTTACAATTTCACTGGAGTATTGAAATTACTCTTGTGCATCTCAATTTAAGGCACCCTTAATGAGGATATATATATGAACAAACCTACTTTCTCTAAAATTGGTATCCTATCTAAAGACTTTAAGCTATATTTGTTTTTCAAATCCATATATAATTGGCAAAACATATCTTGGTTCATTCTAAATGTATTAAAATACTTTTTTATGGCCAATTAATAACTCATTTATCCATATTTTTCCTCTTAAATAAGAAGTATAGCATGGCTCCTTATGGACATGATTCAAATAATAAACACATAGATAACTCACTACAAATACTACTAAGTCCCAAAACACATTGTCATTTTCTAGAATTTGAAAAAGAAGTTCCTTTTTTTTTTTGTAGAAGTTGCATAATTTGCATAGCATAATTATCCATTCTTGCAAAATCTAATTTTATTATGAAAATTTTACAACTTATAAAGTCCAAACTCAGGATTTACAAAATAAAGATAACAAAGTAACTACCATGTAATTGGTATTACTTGGTCATAAGTATCATACCTTCCCATAATGTTTAAAATATCTAGTAATTAGGAAAACAACATTAACACTTATTTGAAATGTTTAAAATATATGCATGAGAATATAAATTAATAAGTTTGAATAAAGCTTTCACTCAATCAAAGCAATAACAAGCAAATAAAGTAATCAAAATTCAACTCAATAAAAAATCATGAGATGCCTCAATTCCTTTTAATTAGAATTTTACTTAACAAGAAATTATGACATTATTTTATCATTACAAATGATCAAATTATAATAAAATAGAAAATTTAATCCATAAATGTCTAGACAACTACAAAGTTCAGGCAACAAGGATAACTTTAAAAATAACCTGAAGTAAAATAACAATTTTGAGTATTCATTAATATTTGGAACAATAACTTAAATAGGTTAGGTGTATATATCCATATATGCATAAAATAATAACTAAACATGGAAATGCCCAAAGACAAAGTCTTAATGCTCTTTCCACTCATTGTATATAAACTTTATCCATTCAACTATTACCATGTCACTTGGCAAATCAAATAGATTTCTCATTTTTTCTGGATCTTTAATTAACATGCAAGCAAAGTTAAATTTAGGGGTATTAGGATTTAAATCATGTAAAGTACAAACTTTACCAAAGCATCTATAATATTATACTTTGAAGTATCCATAACACTATGCTTAAATGTTTCAATAAGATTCAAAAAGTTCATGATTGCAGTATTTCTCTCCTTAATAGTTTCAAATAAAGTATCAAACTTTTCACACATATTTTTATAGTAGCTCCTCCTTTTTTACTTGAATTGACCCTTGTACTTTTATTGCTTTTTGACCTATCACTCTCCAAGACTCTTTTACTTCTTCTTCTTTCATCTTTTTAATTTTATATAGCTTTAGGAGTAAAGGTAGAATCTTTTCAAATTTATTTCCACGCACCTTCTACATAGTAATTATTAAGATCACTTGTCTCATCCATATCATCTTTATAACTTGATGGCGTACCATGTGGATTATCAACATGAAATGAAGAAGGAACATATATCTCCACCATTTCATGCATTTATGGACAATCACCTACAAGGAAAATTTAAACCTACTTCTACTAATGAATATAAAAAAAGTTGATCCATTTTATATTTAAGTTTAGAATCCATTTCTTCATCTTAAAATATTTCAAATTTTAAGGTAAGCTCATTTATCTAATTTTTTGGCATCAAAGTAAGGAAAACTAACTTGAATTTTAATTTCACCATTCATCACTAGCACTAATTGTTCTCTTGTTATGATCCTATCTTAATCCATTCTCTTTCCCTTTCAATTGCTTCCGAAGACTTCATTTAGATTTTCATCTAGTCATATTTGTTTTTCAATTTAGCTTTTTCTTATATTAATTTGGTCCTTTTTTAGAACTCTATCTTTTCCTTCTTCTATGGTAACTTTTAAAAGATTGTCGCAACACTTTTTCCTTCACTTTTTTTCATTATTTGATTACATATATCAACAAAAATGTATAATACTTCTTTTGACTAACTAACTCTTCCTATGTTTTTCCCTCCTTGGCTTTTTCCTCTATTTTCTTGTTGGGTCGAAACCATTTAAGTATTATGAAAAGGTAAAATGTGAAGGATATGTCATTACAAAATTTACATAACAAGGAGTTACTACAACATTAAATTAAATAACTATATCCTTCTCTTTGGTTTCCTAGCCCTAAAATAGTAAAAAATAATATTTACATTTTTAAAGGCAATCAGCTGTTTAAATCAATTGATGTTCAAATATTAAAAATAGCTAATTTAAAATGTTAATTAATTAATTTTAATCAAACGAATAAAAAATCACTTCAAAAGCCATTTCCCAAATAAAGCCATACTCTAATTTATTCCATTGAAAAGTATTGTTTTTCATTCTTTTAAGAAGAATATTTTTTTCTTTTTTTCCTATTGACTTACATTCTCTTATTAAAAATAATTAATACTTTGATTTTTAGTTAAAAAGTATTATTTGTATTCTTTTTTAAGTATTATTTTAAAGAAAATTTTTCTATATACTTTTCATTTTAGAAAATTAAGAATGTATTTATTATTTTCTTTTAAATATTATTTCTACAATATAAATAAAAAACCAAAAATTTTATTTGCTAGTTAATTTTAAAATAAATGATATATTAATAAAATATAACTTATTGTTTTTAAAACTAAATTTAATTATTATTTTCCTTAATTATTATTTTTTAACCTTAATCAGTACTTAAAAAATAGAAGAAGTATTTGTATATATTCACAAAAAATAATATATTATTTTTATTAATAATTAAAATAATAATATCTAAAATCATAATATTAAGAAAAAATAAAATTTTCTCTAAAATAAGAATTTATTTTTTAATTTTTATATTTAATTTTCAATAAATAAAATAATTTTTTTATTATTTTATAACTATATTTTATAAATTTTTTTATCAAAACAGAGCATAAATTTCATTTTAATTTCATATTCTCGCTAACGTCAAAATCAAACGTGATTTTAATTTCTTGACTAGAAAACCAAACTGCAGCGTTAAATAGAGTAATCAGGCGCAAAGATATTGATCACAAAGCAAAAATGGTTTTCATCAAATTTTCTTGTGCCTCAATAGTACTAAATCTCCTTTGCTATCTTGCAAGTTTCACATTAATGATCATTGAGGCTAGAGCAGCACCTACTTACCTAGGCAAATATTGTCCAAACACCACAACTTTCTCTCCTAATACAACATTCCGCTCCAATCTTCTTAATCTCCTTTCTGTGCTTTCCTCAAATGCTACCCAAGATTACGATTTTTACAATACGACAATCGGTGTCAACAATCCCGTTAGCACTGTCTACGGTCTTTACCTCTGCCGCGGAGATGTTGCCCCCGACGTCTGCCATGACTGTGTTTCAGCCGCAGCCAGACAAGTTCTTCAATTGTGTCCAGTAGAGAAGGATTCTGTTATCTGGTTCGATGAGTGTATGTTACGTTACTCCAATAAATCCTTCTTCTCCACAGCAGAAGCTGATCCTCCACTGTATATGTGGAATGGGCCTAATATCTCCGACCAGAATCGGTTTATACCGCTGCTGGTTGACACCATGAACGCGGTGGCAAAAGAGGCTGCTAATGGCGGAGCTGCTAAAAAGTTTGCCACCAAAAAGGAACCATTCACCAGCTTTCAAAATCTCTACACACTTGCACAGTGCACGCCAGATTTGTCCGCTGAAGATTGCAGCAGATGTCTGGAAATAGCAGTTGGGAATTTGCCTCATTGCTGCAGGGGAGGAAGAGTGCTGGCTCCAAGTTGTAATGTTAGGTATGATATGAACCAATTTTACCATGTGGCAGAGCTTAACCCAGAAGAAGAGAGACCAAAAGGTAAAGCGGAACCTTGAGTCTATGGCTTTTGACGTGTTTATCAATACTTTCAATGTTGAATTAATTGAATTTAGATTTTTTATTTTTTGAGAATTTGGGCATGTCTTGACTTGTATTTACAAGAATTGGGGTGTTAACAGCGCTGGCCTTTGAAAAATTTGCAAATTTGGGGTTACAGAGTGTATATATATATATATATATATATATAATTTTTTCTTTTTCACCCTTGGCATATGATGATCATTTGGTCATTCAGTGGAAGATGTTCCTAATTGGTGCAGGAAAAGGACGAATTTCAACCTTAATAATCATTGCAATTGCAGTTTCAATTGTGGTTTCTTTATTGCTTTTCTTCTTGGTCTGCTGGCTCATAACTAGAAGACAAAGAAAAAAGCAGGGTTCGATTCCAGAAGAAAATGGTATGACTCTAATGAGTGAATTTGATTTGGGACTAGTGTAGAACTGCAGATTTTACAATTTATTCGGTGTATGGTTTGAAATATAAGTCTTATAATGTTTTGTTGAGCCGCAAACTAACGCAGAGGTTTTATTATGTGACTGGTTGTGCAGTTGAAATTTCGGTGGAATTCTTGCAATTTGATTTGGATACAATCAAAGTGGCAACCAACAATTTCTGTGATGAGAATAAATTAGGTGAAGGAGGATTTGGTGAGGTTTACAAGGTATTGCATCATATTTGAATATAGAATCTGGAATCTGTATGTTTTGGATCCAAAGCTTCTCAAAGATGAATTTCTATTTAAAACATTTACAGGGTTCACTTGCTAATGGACAAGATATTGCTGTCAAGAGGTTATTAAGCAGGTCGAGGCAAGGTGCACAAGACTTTAAGAATGAGGTGGTTTTGGTGGCCAAACTTCAACACAGGAACCTTGTTAGGCTACTGGGATTTTGCTTGGATGGAGAGGAAAAGATCCTCATATATGAATTTGTAAACAATAAAAGCCTGGATTATTTTCTATTTGGTATGTCCATTCAAATATTATGACTGCATCTATGAATGTACTGACTGCTAACTGATATTTGCAAATTCCTCTCTCAACTTGAATGCCTTTTTACGCAGATCCTGAGAGGAAACAAAGGTTGCACTGGCCAACACGATACAAGATAATAGAAGGAATTGCTCGTGGATTGCTTTATCTTCATGAAGATTCTCGGCTTAAAATTATACATCGTGATCTCAAAGCCAGTAATGTTTTATTAAATGAAAATTTAAATCCCAAAATCTCAGATTTTGGTACGGCGAAACTTTTTAGCATTGATCAGACTCAAGCTAATACAAATCGGATTGTGGGAACATTGTAAGATCTATTTCTTTATTAGTGTTATTTCAATGTCTTCTTTCCCATTGGGTTATAGAAGGCATCAATTTAAACAAGCAGCTTCTGCAAGAACTTTAATGCCTGAGTTTGTGATATCTTATATCAATCTGTTCTTTTCTTTTTTTTTTCCTTTCTCAGTATTAACTCAAAGTCAGTAACCTTTGAATTATATATGAAAAGTTTCTTACTGATTATTTTGTCAAAACTATATACTCATTTGCTTTGTTTTCAGGGGTTACATGCCGCCAGAATATGCGTTGCATGGCCATTTCTCAGTCAAGTTGGATGTGTATAGTTTTGGCGTCCTGGTTCTGGAGATAATAAGTGGAAAAAGGAACACATCATTTCAAGAATCAGGCTACGCTGAAGACCTGCTAAATTTTGTGAGTTCAAATCTACTCTTCTTTGTTAGTGCTATAAAATATAATCACTAAAAAACTACAACAGAAAAACAGAGAGGACTAAAATCTCCAGAATTAGCCTTGTTTGATGCCTGAGATGTATTGTTTCAGGCTTGGAAAAAATGGAGAGAAGGAACGCCATTGGATTTGCTGGATATGAGTCTGAGAGATTCATATTCGAGAGACGAAGTGATTAGATGCATCCATATTGGATTATTATGTATTCAGGAAGAGCCAGCTGAAAGGCCAACAATGCAGGCAGTAGTTTTGATGCTAAACAGTCCCTCTGTTGGCCTCGCATTGCCTCAAAGGCCACCATCGTTTCTCCGTAGCAGAAGTAGAGCTGCAAGAGAACCCATCTCTTTATCTGTTGATGAAGCAAAAATTACTGAAGTATACTCTCGGTAGCCTTGCTAATTTAGATGATATCCAATTTAAACTTAAGAGTTTTATAGCATATTCTCAAACGCTACTTATTGCCATACATGTCCAATTTCCAATTTCCCTTGGTAGAAAGGCATTTGTCTTTACTGAAGTTGTATTTGTAGTTAATAGCATCCCAAGAGAATTGAAAATATTTTCTAGTGTGATTAATTGTTTGTGAATCAGTTGAACATATCATTCTAAATATTTACGGAGGGAGACATTTTGCTTCCGGTTTAAATGGTGAGTTTCAGGCTTAAGAATTTGGTGCTAACGAACATTATAAAATAAAGAGATAAAAGAGAGATGGGGTTGATGAGTTCTTCAAAAGCATGACTGTATGAAATATGAAAATTATTCATAATTATAAGCTATGTTTTTTCAGTAACTTCAAGCTTTCTAATATGATAGAGCTTGACATAAGAGCCCTCTAAGAGAAGTTAAGAATTTTAAATCCTACTTGGAACTCTCTTTAATCAAAATTTATTTATTTTTTTATAAGGCAAGATATACACTTTATCCCAAAAACTATAGCAATGAGTGATAATACTGCCCCTTCAATTGAAATGTATAGGTACATTTATTTGGAAATAAAAAATGGTTTTGCTGAAGTATATGGTGGAAGTTACAGGTAATCTTTCATGATAATTTTCATTTTTTTTATAATTTTATATAACTTTTGTGTACAACGGAAGTCTAGAGTTATAATTTCATTAAAGTTGCATAGCAGAGTATTTTTAAAATTTTATTCTGATGTATAAAAGTTATAATTGTGAGAATTCTTCCTTACATCAAATTTATTTATATATTAAATATCTAATGATTCGCATTAGATTGTATATTTTTTTAAAAAAATTAATCTAATAATTTAATAATTTATTAATAAATTTAATTCATCTATATTTTATTCAACACATGTACAATCGCCCATACAAACTAGAAAACGCACAAATTTGTAATGTTTTGTACTGCTCAAAACTCCAGCGATGAAAAGTCATCTGTGACAGAAAGTGAAAATTTATGATGCCTATCGAACCCCCATTGTAATAATATATTTATTCTATCAACGCTTGCAATGCCTTGGATGTTCAGTTCAAAAAGAAACTTCAGAGATGCTCGATACACTGAAGAGTTAAAATCAAAGCCAAGGTCTCGAACATTTATAAAATAGATTTTCCACTCCTTTGGCAAATCCTGGAACCTGGTCATGTGGTGGATTTATGTACTGTGACGTCAGTAGCCATCAATGCCATGGGGATAATTACGGAAAAAGCCCTGGTGCAATTGACAATTAGAGTTGTTAAAATAGGTTAATTCAATTTTATCAAATTAATCCGATGAAAAAAAATTATATATTAAATCAATCTCAAATTAGATTACTTTTTAGAGTCAGATCTAGATTGAATTATTATAATACCAATACCAATACTAATACTAGTATCATTTCCCGTCTCAATGTCAAGTCAATATTTAGTAAACAAATTTTATAATCCGTTATATTATTATTATTATTAGTTATTTATTATTAATTTTATATTATTAATTAATTGAACTCCATTATTATTATCATTATTATTAAATATAATTAAATTTTATTATTATCATTTAAAATTTTATTATCTATATTAGTGAGTAAAAAATATATATTTAATAACATAAATATATATTATTAAAATCTAGTAAATGCATGAATTTGTATTTAATAATATATATACATTTAATAAAATAATTTAGATTTCATATTGATCAAGAACTTTATATTATATATTTATTTTATTTAATAAAATAAATATATTATTAAATATGTATAAATAATATATTAATAAAAAATAATTATAATAATTTATATATAATAATAAAAATAAATAATGATGTATTATATTATATATATATATGTATATAATATATTTAAAATTAATATCAAAATTATTTATTTAAATTTTCTCAATAATTCAAAATTTTAATATAAAAGTATTAATTTTAATTTTAATATAATTATTTATTTTGATAAACTTATAAAATATATAGTGAAAATATTAAAAATATAAATTTATTAATTTTAATATTAAATAATTTTTAATATTACTCATATATATTAAAGTATAATTGTAATTTACTAAAATTATTATTTTAATATATACATATAAATTAAATATATAATAATAAATTATTTATTTATAATTTATTACTACTACTAAATTGATGGATTAACCCAATAACCTGACGAATTATCATTTATTAGTTCTAATCCTTTATCAGGTTGGGTTAATTAGTCCCAATCATTTATCAGGTCAATCCATTATTATTATTTTCTATACTATCTCAATCTTATACTAGGTAAAATTATACTAATGTTAGGCCAATTCATTAGTTTGTTGATAATAATAGTCATTACTACACAGTCAACACAATTTTCGGCACACCTAATTTTAAATACATTTTTTGTTTGGTAAAACTTCTAATATTAATTAAAAAAACACCAAGACTCAAGGCTTCACTGTTTCCTTTCATATTCCACCAATAATTATCTAACTAATCTTTTGTGACAAATATTACGACATTATCATGAATTATCATTTTAATCTCTAATTTATCTTCAATGTCATTATTAAAGGCATATATGCACCTATATGACTTGTTCGTACATAGAAAAAAATAATTGACAATTAAATAAATGATTACACATATTTAGTATTTATTTGAATATGGTACAAAATAGTCATTTTTAATATTTAGATACTTCTAACAAATTTTTAAATATTATTATTTGTAAAAGAAAATGTATATAATGCTATTTAAATTTATATTTGTCATTTAAATAAATAATATATACTTCTTTCATTTTTTATTATTTGTCATAGTTAATAAATTTTATAGATATTAAGAAAATAGTTTAATTTATTTTTTTTAGTAAGTTTTTCAAGACTACCCTTCATGCATAAAAATCAAGATAATTAAAAATAAAGAGAGAAATATGATAAAATAAATACAAGTATGTTGAGAGTGCAAATTAATAAAATATTTATTAATGAAAAAAGAAGGAGAAAATTAAAAAAAATTAATAATTAATTAAAATTTTAAAGTGATTAGATTAAAAAATAAAAATTTTCTTCAAAATGTAACAAATAATAAGAAATGGAAGAAGTATTATTCACTAATCTATATTCTTATTTAAAATATATCCTTATTCTTGTTAATTACTTTTTCATGGATATGAAAGTTAAAATTTTGTTTATTTATTTATGATTTATATTTATTTTGATATAACCTAATTTTAAAATATTGTTCATAATTAAATTTTGAAATGTTAAAAGCTATTCATAAATTTGAAATAAAAATATTAGGTTAATGTGAGTATAAAATTTATACTTCATATTGTTAAAAAAATAGGATATTGAAAGCAAAAGAATAGTAAATTTTGGTTATTATGGGTATAAAATTAAAAATATCTCTTTCTAAAATCACAATTGGGAAATAAGCTAATGTCAATAAATTAGTAGCTTATTTTTTAATTGGAATTGTTGATTATAATTGACTTTTGAGAATTTTCAAGCATGCAACTACACATTTTTAAAAAGACAATAATCAATCATTTGACTTGTCAATTGTAATTTTTTCTTGTTATACTAATCATGCACTATCTATTATACATAAAATAGATAAGTTGGACTCATTACATTATATGAGCATTCTTTGTAGAGTCAACCTTATATTATACAAGAGTTTAAATTTAATTTACTAATAATATCAAATATTTTACATTATCACTAAATAACAAGAGGACATTATTGAAAATGTAATGGTAATTAAGAATTTTTAATAATAATTTTTTTAACAATTTCCATTAATATTGCAATACTTACTTATATGATAGTATAAATATGATTTGTACTATTAATGGATTAAATTTGATTTTGCCTAAATTTATAAACATTTTAACTTTAACTAAAATTATACAATATTTATGGATAAAATCATATATAATTGACTTTTGTTCAATCTTCGTAATTTCATTGATTTCATGGTTAAACACTAGCTAGAAGTCAGACTTACGAGAATTCCCTAATACATCTATTGAATTTAATTGATTTATAAAAAATAGGTCTGGACTTCTAAAAATTAGAAAAGCCTTATTATTGTAATCCTAAAATTCATCTAATTCTAGTCCAATAAGGTTTTAGACTAATTAGGTTATATAAATAGGCAAGAGGGCTTAAGAGAATAATACATTCAGATTACACACAGCATTTAACAACCAGCTCCCTTCTTTTTCTAGCACTTTTGGTTCCTCATCAATGGAAGTCTAAATTCGTGATTGATTCAAGAAGTTTGAGGCTCTCATCTTGAGGATTATGAGATCATGATTTGTAATGTTAACTTAATTAATTTTCTTTTTTCCTTATTTACTTGTGCTAAATTATTGATATTGCTTGTGTTGGATGTTAATTTGGTATAATTGATATTCTTCCTTATGATTTCTGATTTCTTTATTATTTTATTGATAAATTATGATTGGTAAATCACATTTGAGTTTAATTTCTTAATTTAATCGAATTCTATCATTAAATCAATTTCGATCTAACATAGAGATTATAGTAGTTGCTTAATTAGCTAATCTTAATTGATCAAATTCTAGGTAATTGTCTAGCGTAGAAATCATAAATTATTGCAATGGTTCCGAGTAATCCAAGAATTAATTAGAAAAATTTAAATCCTAATAAATTTATAATTAATCCAATTTGGGGCTCTCAATTTTCTTGAATCGACTATTTGATTCCATTGAGTTTCTTCCAATTTTACTTCTGTTTTGCTTTTATTTTATGCTTATTTAATACATTAATTTTATTTTAATTTCATGCAACAAACCCCTCAATTCTGCATTTTGTATTGCACAATTACATAAACAACATATAACATACATTATACAACATATATATATTGCATTATGTTTCTGCGCAACATTCTATTTTGCATTTTGTTTGCATTAGTTCTTCACATTTTTAGTATATAAATAATTTAAACTTTATGCATGTATTTTTAGGAAATTATTTAGAAAAGATGAAAATAAAAGGATCACTAGGGGTACGACTTGGTTATGCTATATCTACATTCTTATTACAGCAACTAGTATTTTTAGTCTAATTTTAGTGCATTATAATGTGTACATCACTCTTCTTTACACCTTGGCCCATTGAAGCAAGCAGGAGTTATTATCTAACTAGTTAACAAAAGTACTACACATCCTGTTAGTATTATTGAAGATGTGCTAGTTTAAGTTAAGGAATTGATATTCCTAGTGGATTTTTACATTCTATCTGTGAAGGATGAGCCTTCAAATAACCATGCACCTTTGATTCTAGAGAGATCATTCCTTAAAACAACAAAAATAAAAATTGATGTATATGCTGGCACTTTTTCCATGGAAGTTGAAGATAAAGTAGTGACTTTTAACATTTTTTAGGCCATAAAATTTTTTGCTGAAAAGCATTCTGTATTTCAAATAAATATGCTTGCTGAACTTGTTAAACATACCCTTAATGACATGCTTGCTGATTTTTTTTTCCATATTTTTAAGTTTATGGATTGTTTTGATAATCATGATTGCACTTACAGTGATAGTGATAACTAGTGTTTCGTATGTGTTAAAATTTTTGCATTCATAAAGAAACTAATGTTGTACCAAAAAATGCAAATTTTGATATCCAAGAAGAAATTCAACTTGCTAAAGTGGTTTTACCACCAAATTAATACCTTCTGTCATCCAATCACCAATATTAGAGCTTAAACCTCTTCCAAAATATTTAAAGTATGCTTTTTTAGAAGAGAATGAAAAGTTACCAGTCATTATAGCAAAGAATCTACAACCTAAGGGAAAAAAGTTATTATAGATTTTAAGAGCTTATAAAAAAGCAATAGGATGGACACTTGCAGACATTCTTGGTATTAGTCCTTCCATATATATGTATTATATTTTATTAGAAAAAAGGGCCAAACTAGTGAGACAACCCTAAAGAAAATTGAACCTTTTTAATTTTAGATGTGGTAAAGAAAAAAATTACCAAATTTTTGGAAGGTGATATCATATATCCCATTTCTAATAGCAAGTGGGTGAGTCCAATCCAAGTTACCCTTAAGAAAACAAACTTGACAGTGGTAAAAAATTAGAATAATGATTTGCTTTCTACTAGAGTTCAAAACATTGGAGAGTTTGCATTGACAACAAGAAGTTAAACCAAACAACCAGAAAAGATCACTTTCCATTGTCATTCATTGATCAAATGTTAGAGAGCTTGGTTGGAAAATCCCACTATTACTTCCTAGATGGCTACATTGGTTACTTTCAGATTCATATTACTCTAGAAGATCAAAAGAAAACAAAGTTCACTACCTTTTTAGCACTTTTGTTTATAGGTCGATGTCTTTTGGCCTATGCAATACACTTGGTACATTCGAAAAATGTATGATGAGCATTTTTTTCTAATTTTTTTAAAGAATTGTATAGAAGTTTTCATAAATGATTTTTTTATTTATGGTTCCTCTTTTAATACATGCTTAGATAACCTTGCTAAAGTGTTAGACAAATGTATTAAAGCTAATCTTGTGCTAAATTTTGAAAAATGTCATTTTTATGGTAGAGCATGGGATAATTTTAGGCCATATAGTGAATAGTAAAGGCATTGAGATAGATCCTACTAAGATTAAAGTGATTATTACTTTACCTTACTTTACTTATGTGCCGAATATGCGTTCTTTTCTTAGTCATGTAGGTTTCTATAAGATATTCATTAGAGATTTTAGCAAGATTGCATTTTTATTATCCATATTGCTTAAAAAAAGGTAGAATTTAACTTTGATCAACATTGCAAGGATGCGTTTGACAAGTTGAAACAAACTTACACTACCACTCCTATTATTCAACCACCGTCTCAGGATTTACCATTTAAGTTAATGTATAATGCATCAAATTATACAGTTGGTGTTGTTCTTACACAAAGAATGGGAAGACAACTTCATGTGATTTATTATGCTTCAAAAACTTTAAATGCTACCTAAGCCAATTACACTACAACAGAAAAAGAACTTTTAACTATTATTTTTACTTTAGACAAATTTAGATTATACTTACTTAGTTCTAAACTTATTGTGTTTTTTTATTATGTAGCTTTAAAGTTCCTTTTGAAAAAACTCGAGGCAAAACCCCACTTAATTAAATGGATGTTACTTTTATAAAAGTTTAATATTGAGATTAGAGATAGGATTAGTGTTAAAAATTTAGTTGTAGATCATTTGAGAAGGATTCCAAGAGAAGTGGATACTCTTCCTATCCATGACACTTTTCTAGCTAAGCAATTTTTTAAGCTGCTAGGTAAAGACCTTTGGTTTGCTAATTTAAGGAATTACTTAATTACTAATGAGTTACCTATATATGCTAAGAAAGTTCAAATTGATAAGTTAAAAAGTGAAGCTAAATACTATATGTGGGATGATCCTTATTTGTGGAGATTTTATACTAATCAAATAATTAAGAAATGTATACATGATTCTAAATTTCATTCCATACTTGCATTTTGTCATGATCATACTTATGGAGGTCACTTTAGACCTAAGAGAATAGCAAGGAAAGTACTTAATTGTGGTTTTTATTGACTTACTTTATTCTATAATGCTTACATATTTTGTAAAAATTGTGAATAATGTTAAAGAATGGGGAATTTAACTTGTAAACATGAGATACCTCAATTTTCTATGCTTTTATAAGGTTTTTTTTCATGTATAGGGCATTGATTTTATGGGTTTTTTTTCCTCATATTTTAACTTTGTTTACATTCTTCTTGTTATCGATTATATTTCTAAGTAAGTGAAAGCTAAGGCTACCAAAATAAATGATTTCAAAGTTATTGTAGATTTTGTCAGGTCTCACATTTTTAGTAGGTTTAACATTTCACATGCTTTGATTAATGATCAAGGGACTCAGTTTTACAATCAAACATTTAAGGCATTGTTGATGAAATATAGGGTTTGTCATAGAGTTTTCACACCATATCATCCCCAAACAAATAAGCAAGCTAAAATTTCTAATAGAAAAGTCAAGTTAATTTTTAAGAAAACTATAAAGGCTAATAGAAAAAATTGGAGCCTTAAATTGGATGATATGATGAGAAAAATATTTATTATTTTATTTTTTCTTATTTATGTCTCTTAATTGTTACATGTGCCTAATTTATAAAATTGACATTATTTTATAATTTTAGGTTAATTTTTTGATATTTTAAATTTATTCAATAAATATTGAATTTTGACACTTTCTATTTTTTAGTCATATTTTAAGCTGTGGTCATCAGATTAAGGCAAACTTTATATTGTTAGAAAGCTTAAAGAGAAAACTACAACATATATGTTTTGGCCCAAGCTTAGTTCAGACATTTTAGAAGTCATACGTTGCTGAGAAATTGAAGTTATGTTTTTATCCTAACTGAGTCTGTCTCTGTATTTAAGCTATATTTGGAATTATAAAGGTTTAAATTACCTTGTTTTAGTAGTCTTATACTAGTTAGAAGTTAGACCCATGGGAATTCAATTGTTAAAGTTAATTGTCTTATTAAAAATACATCTGGGCTTCTAAAAATTAAAAAAGCTCCATTATTATAATCCTAAAAGACATACAATTTAGGTACAATAGGGTTTTAGATTAATTAGATTAGTAAAAAGGGAGAACTCATTAAACTTCTAGACTTTTACATAGCATTCAATAGCATAACTTTTCTCTTCTTTTTATTTCTCTTTTATTCTTCATCAATGGAAGCTTAAATTTAGAGTTAATTCAAGAAGTTTGAGCCTCTCCTTTTTAGGATTATGAGATTATGAATTGTAATGTTTACTTTCTTTAATTACTTTTCTTCTTTCCATATTTACTTATATTGAATTCTTGAAACTACTTGTATTAGATGTTGATTTGATATAATTGATGTTCATCCTTACGATTCATAATTCTTTGTTATTTTGATATCAAATTATGATTGATAAATTATGATTTCACACATAAGGGCAGAAGGTTAAGGTATTAATTAGAAATTTCTAATTTAATTTCTTAATTTAATCGAATTCTATTATTAAATTAATTTCGATTTAGCTTAAGGAATATAACGATTGCTTATTTTGGCTAATCTTAACTGATCAAATTCTAGATGATCATTTAGCATAGGATTCATGAATTGTTATAGGGAATCTAAGTAATTCAAAGTTGAAGAATTAATTAGAAAAGTCAAATCCTAATTAATTCATGATTAATCTAAATTAGAGTTCTAAATTCCTTGAATCAACTACTTTATTACATTGAGTCCATTTTTGCTCATTTTCTTGTTTGCTTCTATTTTGCATTTGTTCAATTTATTTCTATTATTTTAATTTTGTACAAATAATCCCTCCAATTCTATGTTCTATTTTCATATTAAATTATGCATTTCATTTTGTGCATTCCACTAGTAAATTATAATGAAGGGTAAATTAAGGGATCATTAGGAGTACAACCTGATTTGTACCACTATACTGCATTATTTTGTACTAAACCAATTTTTAATCTAATTTTGGTACATCACGATTTGCTCATCATGATGCATTTTAGGCCTATAAGATTGCATATAAAATTCCTATTAAGATTTTTTTATATTGGATTATTTTTGGGAAAGCATGTTATCTTCCGATAAAGTTGGAGCATAGAGCATTTTAGATTATAAAAAGATGCAATATAGATTTGAAAGCATGTGGAGAAGAAAGAAAATTACAATTGCAAGAATTTGAAGAGTTTAGACTTAAAGCCTATGAGAATTTTAGACTTTATAAGGAGAAAATAAAAACATTTCATGGTAAATTCATTCTCAAGAAAAAAATTTGAAATTAGCCAAAATGTTTTATTATTTAATTAAGGCTTAAGTTGATGCTGGATAAATTATATTCCCATTTGAATGGACCTTTTATTATTATTGACATTTTTCCTTATAATGCAATTGAAATTAAGAGCTTGGAGAATAACAAAGTGTTTAAGGTTGATGGACATAGGCTTAAACTATTCTACAAAAGCTTTCAAGAGCAAATGGTGAAAGTAATGGAGTTGGAGACCTCAATTTATTCTTGATAAAGGAGATTCATATCTAGCTAAAAACACTAAAGACAGGAGCTTGTTAGGAGGCAACCCAAGCTATTTAGATTTGCTTTCTCCTATCCTTCTCTTTTATTTTCCTTTGTATCTCTTGATAATTTCCCTTGATAATATTGATATGCTTTATATTAAGGACAATCTAAAATTTAAATGTAAGGGAAGACTTCAAGATTTACTTTATACTTTGTGTTTTCATTCAATACTTTAAAAAAAATAAAAAATATATGTTTTTAAAGTATATTTTTCACCTATTTTTCAATCTTTTTGAGTTATTTTAGTTACTTTCCATTAATAAAGATTTTGCATTTTTATGAGTAGAATTCAATTGAAATTAGATAAGATTTATAACATGATTGAATGAATAACTTTGCTTTTTAAAATTGATGGATATAGTGGTGAATTTTGAATTAATAAATTGGACTTAGTAGAATGACTTACGTTATGAAATTTTGAACTTTATATTAAAAATTCATGCTATTCTCTTTCCTTCCTATATGATATTCTTCTATTATTTGTTTATCTAGAACTTTGATTCTTTTTTAAGGTTACATTTGCACATATATGGATAAAAATGATTAAAATATTCTTTTTTTGTTTAAACTAGAGCTATAAAGTTAACATTGAGTTTTTACTTTTGTTAGCCCTTTTAAGCATTAATTGTCATTTTCTTTGTTAATTAAAATTTGAGCATTTTTTAATAAAAAATAAATATTTTTACTTAGCTTTAAGGATTATTAGAGTATTTAAATTTTTATGAGATAGGCTCTTGAATAAGTGTGGGAGTGTATGAGTTTATGTATTGTGGAAAGTTATCAACTTCAAGTTCAAAGGTAAGTTGAAAAAAAAAAGAAAAAAAGTTAAAAAATCAAAAAAAATGAAAAGAAAGAAAGAAAAGTGAAAAAATAATAAAAAAGAATAAGGCAAAAAAAAAGAAAAAAAAGTTGATAAGTGTTTGAATTTAAATTTAAATTATTGTATTGAGTTGTAATTGTTTATGATTTATATATATGTTTTTTTTTTTAATTCAAGTGCTCTATTGATTTCTTTGGTTTCTAACATCTCATATTTATATTTTTTTTCTTCCTTTTTCCCAGCCACATTACAACCTAGAATAAAATTCTTTTAATTTTTGTTATGCATATGACTTGAGTAGTGGAGATTAGATGATCAACAAGTTTATGGTAATTTCATATAATAAACTTAAGTGAAACACTAACCTTAAATACTTGAGAGTTAGAAAGTGAATTTTGTGATAATATATTATATTAATATACTCTTTTTGAATGAAATTATTATATTAGCTAGTTTCAAATTTGTTAAGATTTTTCTTCATGTTGTATTTTGTTTTTTCTAGCTTTTATTTGTCTTTTCTTCCTTATAGATTTATGATTTTAAAATTTTTAGAAAGTAAAGTCTTTTATTTCTTAATTTTGAATAAAGTTATGTGCAAGAGATAAGTGTGGGGAATTTTAATTAAAAAATATTTATTACTGTAGTTCCTCTCATTTTATATGTTTTAGTATGTTATATTTGCTAGATCTATAGAATTGACTTTGTTTTATAATTTGGGGTTAGTTTATAATATTCTGAATTTATTCAGTTAATGTTAAATTTTGATATCGTTTCTATTTTTCAACCATATCTTAGGCTATGAATGTCAAATTAGAGTAATCTTTATAACGTTGAAAGCTTAGTATTTTCATCAAAACCTAATTCAGAGTCCTTGAAGCCTTTATTTAGTCGAGACGTTGAAGTCCTATTTCTATCCCAACTAAGCTAGTGTTGATTTTTAGGCCATATATAGAGTTACAGAGGTTCAATTAATATGAAATAGCACCTAAATCTTAATAAAACCAAAATCTACAACTATTGTGTTTATGATTTATCCAAACTATATTGTTTTAGTCATATTATAATAGTTGGATGTTAGACTTGTCGGATTTTCACTATTGTAACTATTAGAGTTAATTACTTTATAAAAATAGGTTTGGACTTTTAAAAATTAGGAAAACTCTATCTTTGTAATCCTAAGAGACATAGAATTTAGATTTAATAAGGTTTTAGGTAATTAAGTTATATAAAAAGGCAAGAACACAAATTAAACTTTAAGACTTTACATTCTAGACACCAGATAGTTTTCTTTCTTTTCTTTTAGCTTGTGTTCTTTAGCCATGGAAGGCTGAATTCGGAGTTGATTCCAAGAGTTTGAGGCTTTTTTCTTTCAAATTATGAGACCTTGATTTGAAATGTTAACTTTTTTTTAAATAATTTTTCTCTTTCCTTAATTACTTATGTTAATTTCTTGAAATTACATTTGTTAGATGTTGATTTAATATAATTGGTATTCATTGATTAGCAAATTGCAATGCACTAAAATTATATTAAAAATTAGTTTGCTAAAATAATGATGTATAATGGCATAAACTAAGTCATATCCAAGAGTTTGAGGCTTTTTCCTTTCAAATTATGAGACCTTGATTTGTAATGTTAACTTTTTTTAAAATAATTTTTCTCTTTCCTTAATTACTTATGTTGATTTCTTGAAATTACATTTGTTAGATGTTGATTTAATATAATTGGTATTCATTGATTAGCAAATTACAATACACTAAAATTATATTAAAAATTAGTTTGCTAAAATAATGATGTATAGTGGCATAAACCAAGTCATATCCCTATGATCCCTTGATATTATCCATTACTATAGTTACTAACAAAATGCAAAAATAAGATGCAAGAACAAATGTAAAATAATGTAGAAACGAAATGAAAATGGATGCAAAACAAAAGTAAATTAGTATGCAATGCAAAATGCTAATAAAATGTAGAATGTAGTATATTGTATGAATCCAAAACACAGAATTAATAATTAAGGGGGTTTAATTTGAAATTAAAGCAATTAAACTAAATTAACTAAAACATTAGAACAAAACAACAAAGAAGAAAATTAATATAATGAAGCAACCGATTTAAGGAATTGATATACTTTAATTTGGATTAATTATGGATCATTAAATATTTATTTTTTTAATTAATTCTTCAACCTTTAATCACCTGTTATGCTTTAGTTTGGATTAATTATGGATTATTAAATATTTAAATTTTCTAATTAATTCTTCAATATTTAATCACTTGAAACCCCTACAATAATTCATGAATCCTAAGTTAAATTATCATCTAAGATTTGATCAATTAAGATTAGCTGAATTAATTAATTGTTATAATCCTTAAGCTAGATTAAAATTGATTTAAAGATATAATTCAGTTAAATTGAGAAATTAAATTAAAAACTTCCAAATTAATTCCTTATCCCTCTACCCTTATATGTAAATTTATGATTTACTAACCATAATTCAACATCAAAATAGCAAAATATCCAAAATCATAAGGATGAATGCCAATTATACCAAATCACCATCCAACACAAGTAATTTCAAGAAATTAATACAAATAATGAGGGAAAGAAGAAAATTAATTAAGAGAAGTTAACTTTATAAATTATAATCTCATAATCTAGTAGAGGAAAGCCTAAAACTCCTTAAATCAATTTTAAATTTAACCCTTCATGGTTGGAAAACTTAAAAGCTAGAAAAAGAAGAGAGAATCAGTTTGCTAAATCTATATCAATGTCTTATCTAATCTGCGTTCTTGCCTTTATATATAACTTAATTACCATAATTCTCTATTAGGCCTAAATTTTATATCTCTTTGAATTACAAGAATGAGGACTTCCAAATTTTCAAAGGCCTAAAACTTATTTTTACAAAGCTATTAACTTTAAGAGTTACAATAGTGAATTCTCATAGGTCTAACTTCCAACCAGTATAAGATTAGTAAAATAATGTAACTTAGGTAAACTATAAACATAAAACTTTTAGAGCTAGGTCTTATGAAAATTTAGGCACTAGTTTCACATTAATTGGACCTCTATATATCTAAATATAGCTTAAAAATAAAAATTGGCTCAGTTAGGATAGAGATAAGAATTCTTGGCTAAATAAGGGCCTTAAAAAGTCTGAACTAGTCTTTAACCAAAACAACAAAATTGTAGAATATTCTTTGAGCTTTCCAACGATATAAAAATTTTCTCAATTTGACATCTATAACCTAAGATATAGCTAAAAAATAAAAATGGTGTCAAGATCCAATATTAACTGAATAAATTTATAATATTGTAAAACTAACTCTAAATTATAAAATAAAGCCAAGTTTATAAAATTTAACATATATAACACATAAAAAGATATAAAACAGGAGGAAATAATATAATAAATACTTTTCTAATTATTCATCCTTGTAATTTTTTATCTCTTTTCTATTTTGATATTGAATTGTGGCTAGTGAATATAGTTTTACACATAGAGGTAGAGGGTTGAGGGATTAATTTAGAGGTTTCTAATCTAATTTCTTAAGTTAATTGAACTCTATTTTTAAATTAATTTTGATTTAGCTTAAGGATTATAGCAGTTGCTTAATTTAGCTAATCTTATATGGTTATCTAGCATAGAATTTATAAATTATTACAAGGGTTCTAGACAATTCAAGGTTAAAAGGTTATTCAAAAAAGTTAAATATCAATTAATCCATGATTAATCTAAATTAGAGATCTCAATTCCTTAAATTGATTGTTTTATTACATTGATTTCTCCTTTGTTATTTACTTTGTGTTTTACTTTGTTTGATATGTTTATTTCAACTTCAATTCATAAAATCCTAACTTTGATTCTATGTTAGTTTGCGTACTACATATTGCTGCATATTGCATTTTATTACTACATTCTACATTCGGTCTAGTTTCTATTTTTGGTTCTGTTTACATTAGTTTCTTAGTGTTATTAGTGCATAATTAATTAAACAATTGTATAAATATTGTTAAAAAATAATTAGAAAAGATAATTTAAGAGATCACTAAAGGTATGACTTGATTTGCTCTACTTTACTACATTATTTTAAGGAAACTAGTAATAAACTAATTTTAGTATATTATGATGTGCTAATCAATATCTGAGGTTTGCATTCCTTAAAAAAGCTTTCTGAATATAATACTTACAGAACATTCATAAAAAAATTAGGGTATTATATATTTTCATATGAATAAATAATATATAATACAAAAGAATGCTAAGAAAGATGAATAAGATTAAATTTCTTACTTACACAAACCTGTAAAAACTATATCAAAATTATAAGTAACAAAATAGAATCAATTAAGAAATTAAAACTAAATTATAGGAACAAATACAAAAAAAATTCCTCACATGTATATTTTGCATTTTTCTAGAGATTGCTAAACCTAATTTGTTTAGCCACTAGCTTATAGAGCTTCCAATCTTATAAAATAATTAGTGATAAAAACATAAAATCTAAGAGAATCATATACAACAAAAAAATTGTTATTTACAATGAACAATAGATTTTGCATTTACAAAAAATACATGGAACTTTTATAAGAATTAAAAGGAAAAATGGTTATCCTGTACTTGTAATTTTTTCATATTGCTTAATGGCTTCAAAGGTGCTTAATTCCATCGATTTTATATCTATTGACCTTAAAATGATTAATTACTTTATTTGGTAAAAACCTCTTAAAGTTCCTATGTTTTAATGTCAAAGTGGGCATGCTTCTTGCTTTATATGTGTCAAAGTTGAACACAACATATACAACAAGCAACATGTCAATTTCCACATTAAAATGCAAGAAGTGTGAGAAGCTTATGGAAAATTAAAGCAATTAAATACCTTAAGATCAATAAAAAGATAATATACCCAATTAATACTACATAATTAAAAATATTTCAAAATTTATAATCATGACAATTGCATTGAACCCAAATATCTTGTGCTCATAACTTTCTATTAGAACATAGAAGATAATCTTGATTTGATGTGTTACTTATGACTATAAGAAATGGCGTTTAAGATTAAGATGAAAGGTATAGATTGTAATATTTAATATTGGAAAGGAATTGGAATCTCTCTAAGCTCCTTCAATTAAAAGATTTATATCTGTACTTCTACAATGAACACAAACATTCTTCAAAGAATTTAGAAGGATTCTTACCTAAAGTCTTTCTAAATGCTTTGTAAAATTCTTATGTTTAGGGATGAATTATGGATACAATTTCTTGGAAAGGATTTAAATTAATTATAGAACTTGCCAAAAGCACTGATTTTTTAATCCATTAATAAAGAATTCTTTTGAGATAAAAAATGTAGATCGTAATATTAACATTGCCTATCTTTTAAGAAAATTTAGGAATCTTTTAAGGCTTTTTCCAAAGTATGGATACAAGACCTTCTAAATAGCCATAGTAATATTGAATACTAATGTGAAAAATATTTATTATATTATTTCCTCCTAATTCATATTTTTTAGTGTGTTACATTTGCTAAATTTCACAAAATTAGCTTTGTTTTATAATTTTGGATTGGTTTCATAATGTTCTAAATTTATTCAGTTAATGTTGAATTTTGATACTATTTCTATTTTTTAGCTATACCTTAAGCTTCTGATGTTTGATTGAGGTGATCTTTATATTGATGAAAAACTTAAAGAAAGATCTATAGTTTTGGTGTTTTGATCAAAACTTAGTTCAGACTCTTTGAAATCCTTATTTAGCTAAGAAACTGAAATCCTATTTTTATCCTAACTAAGCTAGTTTCAGTATTTGGGTCATATCTAGAACTAAAGGGTTTGATTAATGTGAAACTAGCGTCCAAATCTTTGTAAGATCCAGGTCTATTTTTATATTTATAGTTTACTTAAATTATATTATTTTAGTGATTTTATACTGGTTAGAGGTCAAACGTACGAAATTTTCACTATTATAACTTTTAGAGTTAATTGCTTTGTAAAAATAGATTTTAGGCTTTTGAAAATTAGAAAGGTCCCGTCTTTGTAATCATAAGAGGTATACAATTCAGTTCCAATAAGATTTTAAGTTAATTAAGTCAGATAGGAAGTAAAGAACTTATTAGACACTTTTACAGAATTTAATAACATAGTTTTCTCTCTTCTTTTAGTCTTCTTATTCATCATCAATGGAAGGTTAAACTTTCAGAGCTGATTCAAGGATGAAACTCTTTTCTTCTAGATTATAAAATCTTAATTTGTAATGTTAACTTCTTCTAATTAGGTTTCTTCTTTCCTTAGTTACTTACATTGATTTCTTAAAATTATATGTGTGGATGTTGATTTGGTATAAATAGTATTCATCCTTGTAGTTTTTTATCTTTAATTATTTTGATGTTGAATTGTAGTTAGTTAATTATAGTTTTACACATAAGATTTTTAGATCAATTTGGAGGTTTCTAATTTTATTTCTGAAATTCATTTGAATTCTATCATTAAATTAGTTTTAACTTAGCTTAGAAATTATAACGATTGCTTAATTTAGCTAATCTTAATTGAACAAATTCTAGACAGTAATCTAGTGCAAAATTCACAAATTATTACAGCAATTTTGAGTAATTCAAAGTTGAAAGATTAATTAAAAAACTCAAATATCAGTTGATCCATGATTAATACAAATTAAAGCTCTCAATTCCTTAAATTAGTTATTTTATTATGTTAATTTCTTCCTTATTGTTTATTTTGTGTTTTGCTTTGTTTAATACATTTAATTCAGTTTGAATTCATAAAACCCTTTAACTTTGATTCTATGTTAATTTTGCATTTTGTTATTACATACTGCTACACACTACATTTTCGCATCCTGTTTCATTCTATTTACATAGCTTGTTTTACTTTTATTTGCATTAGTTTCTTATATTTTTAGTGCATAATAAACTAAACAATTGTATATTCATTGTTAGTGAGCCAATTTAGAAAAGATAAATTAAGGGATTACTATAGGTGTGACTTGGTTTGACATCCTCTATTATATTATTTTAAGCAAACTAACATAATCTAATTTTGATATAGTGCAGCTTGCACGTTCAAGTACTAAGATTTACACCCCTTAACTTAGAAGCTCTCTTTTTAATGAAAGGAGATGTATCATGAAAAATCATAAATTTATTGATAAAGAGCTTCATTTATAGTTCACAAACAAAATAATTAGACATCAGTTATCAATTAAAAATCAATGTTATAAGTTATGTCATGTGTATGGATGCAATGACTTAACATATCAATTAAGTAATAAAACAATGTGTAAATTATTGATGAATTGTCATGATTATTAAAATGGACTTACATGACGTTCACTAAAACTAGAGCTGTACATGTCGCCCGGCCCGATGAACTCGGCCCGGAAAAATAGAGTATTTGGGCCCTTTTTGTTTGGCCCGATAGCCCGATGGGACTTTTTTTTATGGCCCGATTAATAATTGGGTTGGGCTTGGGCCAAGACAAAAAAAGCCCGATAGGCCCGGCCCGGCCCGGCCCGATTATAATAATTTATTTTTAATAATATAATTATATATTAGAAAATATAATTCTATCTAATTATTTTTAATATAAAAAATATTAATTTAACATATTAAATATTTTATATCTTTAAATATCATATTATTTCTTTAAATATATTATATATATTTTATTTTAAAAATTTATTTTTTATTAAAAAATAAAAATAAAAAAAATATATTTTTCAGGCTTCGGGCCGGGCCGGCGGGCTTTTTCACTTGAAAATCGGGCCGGGTCGGGTTCGGGCCTTTAATTTTTTAAATTTTGGCCCGCTGGCCCGGCTCGAAACCCGCCGACCCGGCCCAATGTACACCTTTAACTAAAACTAACCAATGTTGTAATATCTTGTTATTGAACTATCATAACAATTAAAATGGACTTATACATTGGTCACCATAAAAATCCGATGTTGTAAGTTCATTCATTATAAGCTATATTTAGTTCCATTCCTTTAGACTTCTTCAATTTCACTTACTTAAACTTCTTTATAAAATCATTCATTTAAATGTTTTTATTTCATTCATCTAAAATTATTCAAAAATGATATTCATTTAAATGTCCTTAGTTTTTAGGAAAATGTTATCATATTAAACGTTAATAATCTTAACACTAGTATTTTTATGTTTACCATTTCCTTACGAAAGAGTTTTTTTCTATCATTACAAATTTTTGTTATGTAAATCAAATATGAAAAGAAAGCTATTTTTAACATAATTTAACACAAAATGTTATATTTGTTTCAATTTGTCCTCTCTTTATTAATTTGTATAGTCACAATTCCTATTATAGAATATTAAGTGAAAAATAACGTATAAATGAGCAAAAAGAAATAATTCTGTAAATTTAAAAAGTTTTGATTTTCATTACTCTATTTATAATGAAAGTACAAATAGATAAATAAGAAGAAATAATATTTTTGCAAATTTATATAAAATTACTAAATTAAATCATCAATAAACAAAAATTCTACATCTATATGAATACACTAAAATAACAAAAAAATTATTATGTATCAAAATCATTATCCTTGATGGAAACTCCAACGTTGTTACTCAAATTCTTTGATTTATGTACTTTAAAGATATCAGAGTGGGGCAAAAATAAGAAAAAAAAATTACTTTTACTCTACAGAAAATGAGAAAGTATACTATGAGAGAGAACCAAAGGTTAAGGTTCTCCCATTTTATACCATCTCAAAAGTAAAGTGAGAGATTAGTAACTCTTCCATTTACAAGCTTGTTTATTCCATTTTTACTCTATGAGAAATAAGAAAGTATATAAAGGGAAAGAAATGAACCTTAGATTCTTCTATTGTACACTCTCTCAATAAATGGAGTAACATATTAGTAGTAATATTATATATTAAACTTATCACACTCAAAAGCATATTGAAAAATGAGATGTCAGTAGAGTTTATATGAAGAGATAGAGGTAGAGAAGATTTATATCTATACAATAGACATCTGTCATTAAGCAAAATTAACATCCTAAGGTTCCATAATTTTTAATAAGACTTTTCAAATGTCTTTTAGATGACAATTAAGGAAAAAAATTATCCTTCTAAGTTTCCACACAAGGTTTAAGTGTTAGTTGTATTCTTGTCCATGATCTTACATTGTCATATGATTTCAAAAATTTCATTGTATCAAAATAAATATTGATTGTATTATAAGTCGATGTCTATCAACCAATGTAAAAATTAATTTTATAGTAGTGTCTCAAGTGGTAGTATTGCTTCAACACCATAAACAAGCAAATATAATGTTAACAAAGTAGGTGTTCAATATATGGTTCAATATGCTTATAATGCTTCTCCAATTCTTCCCTGTCAATCCTTTTTTGATCTATTAACAACTTTCTTTAAGAGATTGCAAATAATTTTATTAAAAGCTTCAGCCAAACCATTAGTAAGGGCACTATATATTGATGAATTATACTACTTGAAGCTAAATTTCTCATAACGTCTATCCATCACCCTATTGTAGAAATCCTTTCCATTATCAATGATAATGTAACTTGGCACACTATACTAGAATATGATGTTTTTACAATGAGGTTTACAACTATTTCTTTCTTAATTTCTCTCGATGCTTCTGCCTCAGCCCACTTTAAAAAGTAATTAATTATAGTTAGAATATATAAATGGTAGCCAAAAAATTTTAGTGTGATCGAAATAACTACATAAGGACCTTATGCATCAAAGGGCCATGAAGCAATTGAAGGGTGCAATTATTCAAGTGGTTGATGAATGAAGTTTATTGATAAACTACACACCACTTGGCAAAATTAATACAATCCTTTACCATGCTGGGCTAATAGTAATCCTTTCTTTCTATTTGAAAGTGCAACTTTAATCCAAACTGATGAGTGCCACAAACTTCGAAATGAGTTTCTTCTAAAGCACTTTTCGCATCATTTTCTGCAAGACATCGTAGGACCATACTTTCAAATAATCACTGATAGAGAATATTTTTGTAATATATCAATTGATGCAATGCTAGAAAGTTAATTGCTTTTAATATGGTCTTTGTACATAACATTAATGGAAGGAGATGAAGTAAAGTATGTATCACTTAGTAAATATCCATCCAAATGATCATAATTTGAAAGATGTATCATTTCTTATATAAACTTTGTGTAATACCAAATTTGGAGAAAGAATAAAACGGAGATTTTAATTTGACATCTATTGTTTATCGCTAGAAACTTCAAGAACAATGAAGTGATTATGGTTGCTTTCATGATTAATTTTGTTATGGCACACATTATACTTAATAATGTCCATTTTAAAGAGTAAAGTCTTGTTGAGGCTCTTGTCTAACTCAACATGCTATTCATCTTTATTATCTTCATAGAAAATTTCTAAAAATTTATTATGTATGATATCCCAAATTATTAAAGTTATATTGTCAGCAATTTTTGTCAATATATAAAGTACAGAAATTTACATGAATCAATCATTCATATAAGCCATTTGCTAATATTCTTATACGTTTCATAGCTTCTTGTTCAAGCTTTGGTTTAATCATAAAAAATATTCTGCTTGTCTCTTTGTATAATATATATATATATATATATATATATATATATATATATATATATATGTTGTAATTAATAATATTTAAATGTTTCTAAATTATGTAATGCATAAAAAAGTTTATGCGAAATTTGATGTCATTAATATTTAAGTCACGATTTCAAAAGCATAATGACGGGAGGAGAAATATTTCTTGTCCTTCTGAATTTGGCCGTTTTGACGACTTTTTGCGTCTTAAGTTAAGTGAATATCAAATTTCAAATTATAGTTTTGTTTTGTTCTTTTTATCATCATATGACCTTCACTGATATAAGTCTACAAGAATATTATTCTCATAATGAAGTTATTGAATTTACGTTTGCAGTAATATTTCATGTACTTATATTTAAAACAAAAAAAATGATAGAAAATATTCTATAAATTTATATTGTTGAATTGAACATTTTATTTATTCATTATTACATGTGAGAGTGTATCATAAGAAATAATATTTATTACTTTAAAATCAAAATTGTTTGTGCACCTTTATATCACTACATGTTATTTTTTAATTATAAGATGGATAAACGCATAAAAACCTTTTACTCATGTACAAGACAATGAAAATTATTTTTTTAAAAAAATTATGACAAAACAAAGTCGAGCTTAAATTATATAAACTGGTTTATAATTTTATACCGTGCGTTCAGCAAATTTGAACAAGGGGCCTGCCGTGGGTTTCACACTCGAGTCAACCTTTGATCAGTCGTGCATAATTCTATCAACGTGTTTACTGTCCTTGGACAATATCCTTTATCCTTTTGATTTGCTTTTCCCTCCATAATGCATATCAATATAAATAGGTTTAAATCAAATTGGACTTTACTTTAAACCTATTTTCCAAATTATTGGCTGAAGTTTAGCTTATTAGTTTGTTAAAGGTTAAAATTCAAGCTCAATTTGCTTTATTAAAGAAATTTGACATAACCTTTTAACTTGTTAAAAAATTTATATGTGTAAATAGATTTTTAAATTTGCCAACAAGCCTATACTTATATATAGAGAGAGCATATCAAACGAGATGAATATTTTTATACGAGTGAAAAGAGTGGATCAAGATCATTAAATCAATGATTGAAAGGTTGGATTAGGGATATATATAACAGGGCAGGGTGGGCTAAATAGACTAAGACACTATAGCCTTGCTTGCATCAATCCACATTTTTTATAGGCAAAAATAATTGAGCGCACAGTTACCTAGGTGTGGTCTATCTCTTTTTTTTTTTAATAAAATGATTATATTATTAGAAACATACACACACACACACACACACATACACAAGGTAGACTACCTCTTTTTTTTTTAATGAAAATGATTATATTATTAGACATACATACACCCACATAAAAATTAGGGACTCTATTCTAGATATGGTAGATAGCATTTTTAAAATACATAAAAAATTAACAAAAAGAATTAGGCTTACAAGTACCTATGAGTTTGTTCGTAAAAGCTCATAACTGTATGGGTAGCCCACATAAACCCACATGGCAAACAACTACACACAAGCTACCTATAATCAGCCTATGACCATGGGTAGCTTGCAAAGCCTACAAGCTTTAAGCCAGTTTTACATGTCTAACTTAGGTTAAAATAAAAAGTCATATGACCTTTTTTTTAAAGTAGTCATGTGATCTCTTTAAATAATCACATGATATTCAATTATACTTTAATCTTGCCCATCAATGTGTAAGATTTGATAATTACAATTCACTTTTCTAATCTTTCATTTAAAAACTCTTCTCACTTGATATGTTTCTTATATACATATACATATATATTATTAATATTATATATGTATATAATATATATTATTTATAAATATATTAATAATTAAATAGGCTAGCATGATAGACTTACAAGTCAAGCTTAAAAAAGATAGGTCTAACTTATTTATTAGTCCTAGTTTGGTGTCACAAGCCAATATTTCTTTAATTGAAACTATATGGCGCATGCTTAATATTTTTGGTGAACATATCAACCTTTTCATTAAACTTACATGGCATGTTTACAATAAATGATAGAACTTACAAGTTTGTATGCCATAATTGAATGTCACTAAAGCACTTGTACATACCGAGTCATAAGATTGCCCCATATTAAGAGCTTTTAAGTACAACAGACCTAAAAAGGGATAAACTGAATCAAGAAAGTGGCACTCCTTTTGTTTAGTATATGTTTTATTTTATAGTTTTGAGTATGTATGGGATGATCACAAGGCAACATACTTAAGTCTCTAATTCTCAATGCCAAGGCATCTTTCTAGGCTTTCCCGACATTTCACCCCCCTTAAAGAACATTTTGAATAAAAGTCCACCCAACATAAATAGATATACATTTTTTATTCTTTATAAGCTTTTTTCATGATGCTTTAAGTGCCTAATTAGCACTAAAGCACATTAACATGAAGATAAAAATATGAGAATTACAAATACATACTTTTGGAACTTTTCTAAATTCTCAATCTATGTCAAAATATTAAAATATCCCAAAATTTGAAAAAAAAAAGTGCACAAGTCATATTGATCCAAATTTTAGTCACAAGACCTCTATAATATGCTTAACTTTTTTACCAAGTCTTGTTTTAAATCAAGCATCTATCAAATTATCATAATTGCTAACTTGTGATATTCTTCCTTACTTCAAATGTCAATATCCTCATTGACAACTTAATCCAACATGGTCTTATGAATAATGTACTTACTTTCTTAGAACTTTATGGTAATCTTCAGCTTACTTCTTTAAGTTCTTACCTCAACCACTTATGCTTGTCTTTTCAAGCATTATGAAAGTTCCCCTACCATGTATTTAGGTTGTCCCTCTGCCATATGGATATCCTCTTGGCGAAATACATCCTTTGTAAATTTCTTAAAGGGTTGTAACCTCTCTTCAAAATGTCTTGACACCTTCTAGTGTCACCTTGCCACTAGTTATCTTAAACTCATAACCTTTGTAACTCGTCTGATAGATAATTATCTCTACAACTTTGTGGTTACTATCTCTATAGCTTGCATGAATGCCACCACTATAGCAAAATGTCTTGACACCTTTTAGTGCCACCTTGCCACTAGTTATCTCAAACTTATAACTTTTGTAACCTGTCTAATAGACAATTATCTCTACAACTTTGTGGTTACTACCTCTATAGCTTGCATGAATGCCACCACTGCAACAAAGGCATGTACTAACTCTATACCTCATGAGCAATGTTTGGCACTCTAAACTACATACTAATAAGTAACAAGTGTCTTACACTTAATGTTCCATTATATTGGTGCAAGAATCAAGATTTACACTTGATCAATGCATAGGCCATATAACTTTACTTATAAGTCTGTTTACATTACTTTTAGTTAATTTATAACACTTTGCAATGTCATTTTTACACTCGATTTGATCTCATAATCCTTTTTGAATTGATACCTTTTGGTATTTCATTAGCTACCACAACCCACTTGAAGTTGATGCATTTTAGTATCATGGTCCTTATGACCTTTTCTCTCTTGAGTGACATCTAACAATGTTCAAGCTTTAACAATTCTAATTTGAGTGCATCCTTTAATGACTTCCATCAGTGTATCTTTTGATAGCTCCTCCATATTAACAGCTTGTTAGGGTTAAGCATAGAGTCTTCTCACACTTTAACTAAAGTTTCACTTTACTTGTATATGAATAAGCATGAAGTTGATAAGTGCACAAATACACCTAAATTCTATATGTTTCATCCACTTATTTACTTAGTATTTTGTGCAAATTGATTGAAAAGGACACTTAGATGCTCTATATTTTGTTTTTAGGTCATGAAATGACACATATGAGCATTAAAAAAGAATCCAGAGGCAAAACCATTCAAATCATGAAGCATTGAAGCAAGATTGATCACTCAGCAAAGAACACGGGCTGTGTTGAATCCCGTGTTCAGGGCCGTGTTTCGTTTTGGACTGCTTCGAGACTTCACTGAGTCATCCAGAGAAGAACACGGGTGTGAACACGGGCCGTGTCACACCCCGTGTATATTTCTGCCATTCGCTTCTGAAGAACACGGGGGGTATCACACCCCATGTAATATGCTGATCAGCCTTTTTTGAAGAACACGGGGTAGAACATGGGACGTGTACTACCCCGTGTACATTACTGTTTGACAATTCGTAGGAGAACACGGGGCGTGTCACACAACGTGTTTCTTGTTGCTCAAACTTTCGCTGAGAAACACGGGGTACAACACGGGCCGTGTTGGACCCCGTGTACATCAAAAATATAAGTTTTTGCGCGAAATCTCGCTGGGAAGGGGGAGAATCTGAGAATTAATAAGGGGAGCTGCTAGGAGAAGCCCTAGGAGAGACCCAAACTCACAAGAGGTGCCTTCTAACACGGATTCAAGCAAGGAATTGAAGAATCAAGCAAGAAATTTGTAGATCTTCATGGATTGTTTGACTTCCTTCTCTGTTTTCTTGTTTTCTTCTGATCTTGATTTGTTTTCACACTAAACCTTTGTGCTTAGCTTAGGTGAACTTGTTCATGGAGTTATGAAACTGAATTTTATATAATCTAGCTTGATTTACTGTTAAATTATGATTTGATCTTGCTGTTTTGTCTGGAACAAGCCAATTTATCCGGAATATTGGATTTGTGTTATGGATTAGTTGATTTTAGGTTGAAATGACTAATTGATTAATCGGATCTTGCATGATCATTGGGGATATCAATTAGACTTAGAAATTAAGCTGATTGTATTCTTTTGCACAAGATGAAATGTCCAAGAATGGATTCTAAGCCAGTTAATGCAACCTAGATGAGTGATTACTAGAGTAATTCTGGGCACTTAATCTTGGGTTAGTAGCTAGTAGCCTTGTAATGAGGTATAGCTTAATTTTGGTAATCCAGCAATCATAAGTAACAGTAAACCAAGTTAGAGAAGTAAATTCATTCCATAATGAAGTGTACAAGGGATCCTTAAGCTAAGTATGCTTTTATTCCATTGAATCAGACCTTATTTTGATAGCTAAGCTCTGTTTTTTACAACTTATTCTTGATTCACACTATTAATTGATCTGCTTAGATAATTTTACTTGAGATTAGTTAGTACTCAACTTACAATCCCTGTGGAGAACGATAATCTTTTATACTATAACTCGACTTAAACCGTGCACTTGTGGGATTTAGAGGTCAGAAGTCATGGTCATTGCCACAAAGTCTCTTAACCTTAAGACTAGTAATACTAATCTACTACCCCTTTTTTAGGTTATTATTACTACATTACTAAGCGATTATGTAGCCTAGCCCACTATATTGAAGAATTTTATAGGAGATTGCATGTTGTTTATCAAACCCAAAGATTGTGCACATTGCATTAACTTCTTTGAATATTTGCTTTGTCCTTCAGCTATGCTCCCTTAACTAATACTCTTATGAGCAACATAAATAATCCCTTTGAACCGCTTCAACATGATTTGTAATACTTCCTCCAGAGTAATCCATTTTTCCTTCGAGCTATGCTCCTTTAAGCATTATAATTGATATTTCTATATCACCTTAACATAATTTTAGACTTATCTTTCTAGAATAATCTACTTATACCTTTCAATTATAGCTATGCATTTCTGTATAACCAAAGTTTCACCTTTTGGCTTTATCGATCCTTTTTGAAATAGTCAAACCCTTTGAGAAGACCAAGCCTTTTCCTTTTAGATAGTGTTTTATATCCTTCGATGCCACTATTATAGATGAATGCATAATTAATATCTTGCATACATAAGTAAGCTAGCCTTCTAAGAAAAATGCTTACACTTAATGCACTAATCTATGGTCATTCAAATGTATCGTCCTCCTGCATACTAGCTTATTAAGTTAATCTAATCTCTTGTACTCTTTGATCAAGTATTTGGCAACAACTCTTCTACATTTGAAAGTAATTGCTTTGCACATCCATTATATAGCATTGGACAAGCTACATTCTAAACCAATTATAGCCAATCTAATCTTAGTTCTCTAGCATAAACTGAACTCTGATACCATTTGTCACAGGCTAATAGCTTTCTAATCGAAACTGTGCGGTGCATACTTATCATTCTTAGCAGACATGCTAACCTTTTTATTAAACCCACATGGCATGCTTGGAACAGATAATAGAATTCATAAGGCTACAAACCACAATTGAATATTACTAAAGCATATGTGCTTATTAAGCTGCAAGATCACCTCATATCAAGAGCCTTCAAGCACAACAAGCCTAAAAAGGAACAAATTAAATAGATAAGGAGATTTTATTTGCTTGGTATATATCTCATTCTATAGTTTTAAATGTGTAGAAGATGGTCAAAAGTTAACACATTCAAGTTCCTAACTCAGTGCTAAGGCAACCTTTCAAGCCTTCCTGACATTCCACCCCTTCAAATAGTATTTTAAACAAAAACTTAACTGGCATAAGTAATTTTACTTTTTCAAAATCGTCATAAGTTACCTTTTCACAATATCTAAGTGTCTAAGTAGCACCAAAACACACTAACGTAAAGATAAAAATATAAGAACTATAAATACAAACTTTTTGAACTCCTTTACATTCTTGAACCATATCAAAATTATCAAAACATTTCAAACCTAAAAAAAGAGAAAAATAGTACATAAGTTGGATTGATCTCAATCTCAGCTACAAGATCTCTATAACATACTTGATTCTTTCACCGAGTTTCATCTTAAATTGAACACATTTGCTTATTAAACTGTCACAATTGCTAGCTTGTGACACTTGGCTAGTTTAAATAAAAGTAAAATATAATAGCTTCCTTTGAAATGTATTAAAATTATGATAAACTCCCATGATATTTCAAATCTTTCATATTAATCCATTAAATAGCCTATTATTGAGAATATTCTTTTTTTATTCTTTAATTCTTAGTAATTTAATTAAAAATAAAATTTATTAATAAAAAACTTAAATTGTCCTAATTTATGTTCATTGAGTTGAAGATATTTTCATTTTGTAAATCCCTAATCCTTTATTGTTGTCGTGATTCATTAAGGAAAACACTCTAAATTTAAACTTCATATAGAAACTCCGGGGTGAAATTCACATAGAATTACTTTACCATATATCTAATCTAGGTTTCCTTCAAAATTTGAATTTTTTTTATTTAAGCTAGAAAATGGACAAGAAACATGACTTGTTGTTCATTTTCTTAACAATTTATTGATCCTTAATTGTTGAAGTTGAACTAATGGAAGAAAATGGGAAGGGTCACAATTGATGAAGAAGGTGACTAACTTTTACTAATAAGAATTTCTCCTTTTTTTCTCTTGTGCACTTGAGCTTAGCTTCATTCCTTAGACCCTAAAAACTAGTTATGATGATTTTATAGTTACTACCTTTTACCACTATGAGCAGGCCAAACCCCTAAATTTTAAAAGAAGTTATTTACTTTAAAAACTTTAGCATTTGTGAAGATAAATAATATGGAAAATAACAAAACCCATATTCTAATTCTTAATCTTTAAAAGTCCTAACCCTTGATAACCCTGATCCTTTCAAATCAAATGCCAATCCTTAACAAGTTGATAAAAAAACCCTAGGATTTTGCTAAGGAAGACAAAATCAATTCTTAATATGTTAATGTAATAGTTGCGTGGGCTTAATATCTACTTGAGACTTCAAATAAATTATGGATTTCTTTAGTTAAAAAGGAAGAACTAAACATGTATTAGTTAGGTTTCTCTATTGATTTGTTTTGTAAAGTGTTATGCATGAACTTATATTGCAAAGTTATTTTGTAAACACCATTCCCAAGAATCTTTTTTTGGTTACATTTTATTTTTTCTTCTTTTTGTCATTATCTATGAACCCAAAAACTTTTTGGTTATTTTTTGGTTATTTTTTCTAATAAGTATAGAATTGGTTTAAAGATACATAAAGGCTTTATTTTGTGTAATAAATAAGTTAGTTTATAACTTATTAACCTCCTCAATAAATCATAAGTTAACTTCTAAAGATGTTTTACACACTAATTTATTAAAAAATAAATTTTGATTTAACAAATTATTTTAAGTAATTTATAAGCTATAGCCTTTTCAAATTTTTTTCTAAATTTATCCTTATTTTTTTTATTAATTTAAGATGCCATCAAATATAATTAATTATATTTCAAGTAATTATATTTCTATTATAAATAGTAATAATAAAATAAAAATTATGTAAGTAAATAATAAGTTTATAAAATATAATTAATTAAATATTAAACACTATATTTTATTTTAAATATATTAATTTTATTAATGTAATTTGATCTTTAAATAAATATAAATTATTTATATTTATATATATATTTATTAATATATCATTTTATGTTATTTTATAATTTCAACTATTCCAACAATTAATTCTGTAAAATACTTTTTATACAATCAATTAACTTATTAATTATTAATTAACTTCTCATCAATTAATTAACTTATTAATTATTTATACAAAATAAATCCAAACTCAGAGTTTGGTATTATGTATCTTTGGTGTCCTCCTCTTGCATTATCCTTTTACTTGTAGGTGATTTCCATATTTTCTTTCAACTTTGTGTCACCATTCTGCTTTATTTTTGGTATTTCTATGGTGGCCACGGTAGGCTCAGATTGATTGAGTGATGATTGGAGGATCAATGAATGCTGAGAGATGAATAAGTGCTCGTCACATTGTGAGAGAGATGAATGAACGCTAGAATAGTTAAGAGGAATTTTTGGAATAAAAAGATCAATTTTGGGTATTTTGACTAACTTAACGAACATCTGCTCTATTGGCTTCAACTGGGTTATGTATAATGCCTTTTTTAATTTCAAGAAAAGTTTACGTGGGATTTTAAGCAAGACATGTGGTCCGTATGATATTCACTAATTTGAGGAGATAATAAAGTAATATACTCTTTAAATAAATTAATTAAATTAGATTATATTATAAGTAGATTAGGCCGTAGCTTTTGATAGACATTTGACCTATTTGCACCTTGATGATACTTCCTTCTTGATTGGCCATATGCATGCTAGCATAAGTTTCCCGATTACATTCCAGCAAATATTCTTTATTTAAAGCAATTAATAAAAGTTTTATTTATATATTTGTGATAGAATCTAGTTTACTTTATTAGCAATTTGAAGTTATATATTTGTAATAAGAGGCTTAATTTGACTTTAGGGTGGCTAATTTAACGATCTAAAGTTCGGAAATTTTAAGATATTTTCTTACAATTTTGCCGACTTATTAAAAATTTCATATATAGTCCTTTCATAATTTAAAATATATTCATTAAAGTTCTTAATAAATTATAGGCTTAGATGTAATTTTGATCCCTTAAGGTATAAATCATACAATTTTAATCCTTAATTTTAAATAATTTATTTTAAGTTCTCTAAATATTAAATTAGTGCAGTTTGGGTCCCTTATTTAATTTTTGTCAATTTTTATCAATTTTTATTGACTTCTATCAATTCTTATACAATTTCTAAGCATTCATTGTATTATTTTCCAAATAAATTACATTTTTAAATTTTTTATAGACTAGTAGGTCTAAAAAATGATTCAATTTTTCATATGTAATTCATTAATTTTATTCAAAATTTTAATAATTTAGATAAAGATTCTTTTCATACTTACATGAAAGTTATTTGAGGTTAATACAAAAAAAATATTAGATAAAAATGATCCTGTGAAGTTAAGAAATTGATAGAAATTAAATAAGGAAATCAAAATTGTACTAATTTAATATTGAGGGAATAAAAATATATTATTTTAAATTAGAGGAACTAAAATTATATAATTTATATTTAGAGAGACCAAAATTATATATAAGCCTAATTTATATTTTAATCCTTTCAAAAAAAATTTAAAACTTATCTTTGTCTGTAATAATTACATATCTCTAAAATATGTAACGCGTGAAAAATAATCTATCAACGTTGACGTTCCAATTTCTGCGTCATGATTTTGACGATTGTTAATGGGAAAATGAATACTTTCTTTTAAAGCCCACCGTGTTGACAATCTCTCTGTTAATGGGAGAATTCTAAATTATTTTATGTGGCGTATGGATAGAATATTTTAAAATTTTAAAATTTAAACATTTCAACTAATTTCTTTTTTTTTTTTTTTGGCAAGGAAACATTTCAAAATAATTTCATTTCAATTTCTTTCATTTTATAATAATTAAATTAAATGTTTGTCTAATACTTATTTATATTGATTTATTTTTAAGCATTTCTTTCACACATTAATACATGATTAAATTGATGTTAGTATAATCCTATTAGATCTCTCTTTTAGTGTTATTTTATTATATCAATATTTCACCAATTTGAAAATTATTTTAATTAATCTTAATTAATATATTTTATTTTTATATAATTATTAAATTTTTGCCTGACTTAATTTTATAACAAGATCACATGCAGTGACCAATGTATAAAAATTAGAGTTATTTTAATATTCATATATAATTTTCTTGGAAAAGCAAAAGAATATATTATTAAAAAAGAAACATATAAATTAAAGATTACGTATAAAACAAATAGAGAAGCAAAATGAGAGATAAAAACAAAAAGAGGACCCACTACAATTGAAACATAGAACATCAAAATGAAGGCTGAAACACGACCAACACGCGAGGCAGGCGGTTTGAAATTCCGCCTGATTAGTTGGAATTCTAAATTGTCCTATTATCAAAATTCTCATTTAAAATATTTATAATTTTTTAAATTTATCAAATCAATTATCTAAATAAAAAATCTTAATATACAGTATTTCAAATACCATCTTAAAATGAATTTTCTTTTCTAATTACTTCATCCAAACACACACAATTTTTTAACTTGCTATCTTTGAGGAATATGACAATTGACAAGCCAAGGTAAATCATTATTTATTTCATTTGACAATCATTATTAAAATATATTATATTTTATTTTTAATAAAATAATATTTTTATATATGATAAAAATAATTTTTATGTAAAAATATATTTTATTTTATACTTTATTCATGATAAAATGTTTTTTTAATGGAAATAATTTTCATATTAAAACACTTTACTTTTAAATTAATGGCAAGAATTTTTTATAATAATTTAAAAATAATTTTTATATTAAAATATGTTAAATTTATTTATTAATCGAAGTAAAAAATAGATTACATATAAACATATCAAAAGTATTTCTAAAAACAGATTATAGGTATTATAATGAAATTAGGGGTGGAATAGGTATTTCCTAATCAAATTTGTCACCTGATTATGCACAACGGAGAGCTTATTGATTGGTGGATGAAATATTTTAAATTGGGGAAAGGCGAAATAAAAATTAATTATTTAAGAGAGATTTAAATAGATTTTAAAAATAAAGATAAGGCAGGTTAAAAGATTTTTATTATAATCATAAAATTAGTAATTTATTTAATATACATACTCAACGAATTGAATTCACAACATGAAAGAAAAAATCTCTAAAATAATATCAAATATTATTATACCATTAAAAATGTGACCAAAAGTTAAAGAATTTCTCGTAAGGAATATATATTCACCACATTTTTTTAACGGTGATTCGTGCATATATTATTTTTTTAGGACAAAAAAATTAAAAAAAAAAAAAACTGGTAAGTTGTTTAACAGATTGATGGGATAATTGATTCGAACTCAAAAGATAATCGGAAAACGTGGGATTCTTAATTAGTTTTGTTTACTCGTTATTAATAAAAATTAAAATAAATATAAAAAATTATTAAAGACTTAATTATTAAAATATTCTTACATTTAGCAAATGGGAAATCTAAGAATTTCTCTTGGAAAACAGCCGCCGAAAAAGCACGCCATTCCACACCTGGCATATCACTCTGTTTTATTATTTTCAATCTCCTTCTCTCCAGAAGAAACAAATTAACAGCCAGCAAAATATAAATTTCTCCATTTCAGTTCCACTTAGCTAGTCTTAGTGAAAGCAGCGGATCATCGCCAGGCAGGCATGCATGATGCATCCCTTCGAATTTGTTATTATAATAATCTTCTTTGCTTCTTCCTTTCTAAAATGTGCCACAAATGTAAAACTCTACCATCAATGCTCAATCACCAAAACCCTCACTCAAAAGGACGACAATTACGTACTTACCATCCGAAACCTCATGGCTTCCCTATCTTCACACGCCAACAACACCGCTCAACCATTCTATCACACATCCTCAAATGCTAGTACAACTACAGAACATTACGACACCATTTACGGCCTCTACATTTGCGACGGCGGCGTTTCGCCCCGGCTCTGTGGCGAATGTGTTTCCAGGGCAGCGTGGCAACTTCTCACTGTGCCCCGCTGCAAAAAAGGCCATAATCTGGTACGACAACTGCTTCGTTCGTTTTTCCAATGCTTCTTTTTCTGTCATCGACTCGACGCCCAGATTTTCGTACCCAGTTGCCGAAGGCGATTCTCCAATTTTCTATTCCATACCTTCTTTGACCGAGGCCATGGAGGATACAGCAGCTGAGGCTGTCAATTCTAATGTCGGTCCGAAGAATTATGCGACAAAGACGATAAATATGTCGGAGTACGGTGAGACGGTGAATTGCTCAGCTCAGTGCACGCCGGATCTTACGAGCACAAATTGCAGTGAATGTCTGAGTGATGCCATTGATGAAATTAGATGGTGTAGCGCCGAAGGAGGAGTTGTATCTCCGAGTTGTTTTGTGAAAGCCAATGTTCCTGAAGGTAAACTTGAAATCCTGCTTTCCTTTTTCCTTTTCCAGAAATCTTGCTCTAGTTTCGGTTATTTTATTTCTTTGGGGTTAGTTTCTCATGTAATTTGTTTAAAGTGGATTTTATTTTATTTTCATGGAAATAACTTTAATTTATTTTTAAATATATTTTATTATTTAAAAATTTTATCAAAATAATAATTTTAATTCATTTATATAATAAATTATTATATTAAATATATATAAAATTTAATTAAAAATAAAATTTGATAATATTATAATAAATATATTTTTAGAAAGAGGATGAATCTTTTATATATTTTGTATTTTAAATCAAATAAAATGAATTTTAATAAAATTTTATTAAATTTAATGAATTTTATAATAATATAAATATAATTAAAATAAAAATAATAAATAAAATAAAAATTTTCATTTAAAATTAAATATTATTTGAAAAAGTCATTCATTTAAAAATACAATAAAGTCTTCTTTTTTATTATGTAAAATGAGTTAATTAAACAGATATTGTTTTGCTTAATTTAATGCAATGAAAATGAGAAAGCATTCTTCTCGATGACGTTTGAAAGTCAATTTACTCATTTACTTCTTTGACCCAGAATATAAGAATTAAGGTGAATTTTTCCACATAGGCTAAACATGAAGTGCATTGGTGCTTGAAATTTAATTAGATAAAGGCAGTAACCTTGGACTCTGAGTCTTGTGTACTATTCCCTTCATCCTTCTTTTATTATAATTTAAAATTTATATATAGAAATTAAAAAAGATCGTAAATAATTTCAATGGAGAAATGAATTATAATTTATTTATATGTCTTATGTTAAAATTTAATTGATAAATAAAATTATTGAATATATATTTAGATAATAAAAATAATGCCTATAAGGAGATAATAGATGTAATCTTAATTTCTTTAACAATAAATAAATAAAACTAAATTTTTTTTTCTAAAATGATATTAAAAAAATTGAAGGGAGTAATCTTTTGTGAAGTAAATTTCTGAAGGGTGTGATTATGTACGAACATATCTAATAAGCCAATAACAATATAGTATTTTAATTCAACTTTGCAAGTTAAAATTGTGACGTAATACAATGAAGAGGAGTTAATCATAATCATCTTCAAAATTTCATAATTATCTTATAATTTTTTGTAATTATTATTTTTAAGATTTAATTATTTAAAATATTTTTAAGATAAATAATATACAGTTAAATTATTAATATTAGTAGTATACTATAAATTAGAAATATTTTATAAAGATATCTAAGATTTTTTAGAAGGTTTTATCATATTAATGAATAAAAAATTAATATGTATATATTTTTTATTTTAATAATATCCACTGACTTTTCCTTCCTTTCAGTAGATTGAAAAGTTTTTTTTTTCCTCAAGAATTTTAAATCATCGATTAAAACATTATCTACTTGTTTTGTTGATTTGTCAAATTCTTAGCGCCTATCACCGTCAAAGTCTTAGCGCCTATCAAGGTTCAACGAGTATGTATCATAGTGTGTGGACAGAAAACAAATTCACATTCTCGGTGTAAAATATGATACATGATATATTTTTTATTGTAATAATATCCACTGACTTTTCCTTCCTTTCGGTAGATTGAAAAGTTTTTTTTTCCTCAAGAATTTTAAATCATCGATTAAAACATTATCTATTTGTTTTGTTGATTTGTCATATTCTTAGTGCCTATCACCGTCAAATTCTTAGCGCCTATCAAAGTTCAACGAGTATGTATCATAGTGTGTGGACAGAAAACAAATTCACATTCTCGGTGTACTTGTTATCCTTATCTTTTCCATTAGACTTTTCCATTAGACTTATGTCGTGTCTGATTTACAAAATTAAATATTTTTAAGAGTCTTAAAATTTTTGAAAATATAATTTTTAAAAATTTAATTTATAAAAATATAATATTATTATATTTTAATTATTTTAAATATTTTAAAAATATTATTTAATTATAAAAATATTATCATTAAAAATTAAATAATTATTGATGATATACGGCAGTTGAAGATGATCGTTAGTGGTAAATAATTATGATAGTGGTAGCAGACGATAGTTATCAATAATAGGTGGTGGTTATAAATAATGAGTAGCAATTAGTGTAGTCATTAAGGATGAATAGTAGTTAATAATGATTATTAGAAATAAGTAATAATTAGTAATAGTCATAAAAAATAGACAATAATTGGCAGTGGTTACTAATAATGGATGGTAGTTGAAAGTAGTCATTAACAATGTGTAGTGGTCGACAATGATTGTTGGTAACAGGTGGTAATCAGCAACAATCATCAATAATAAATAGTGGCTAAATATAATCATTGATAATGAGTAATAGTGGATAATGGTAATCGGTAATAGGTAGTGATAAACGATAATCACTGGTGTGGATGTTAGTTGGCAATGATCATTAATAATAAATAATAGTAAACGGTGGTTACAAATAGTAAATGGTAGTTAACAATAATTATCAGCAATGGATAATAGTGAGTAGTAGTTACCAATAATAGATGATGATAACTAATAATATGTGGTGATGAATGATGATTAATTATGTTAAATAATGGAATAGCTAAAACAATCTTTTTATATAAATTAAACATTCCTATATCATAGCAATGTATAATGTCTGTACCCTCATTAGAATATTTTAGGAAAATATTAGGTTAAAAGTATTTTTAAGAAAATTCACATTTTCAAAAATATTTTTTAAAAATTTGAATCAAGCATGGGAATTTCACATCCCCGAAAATATGAGTGAAATTCCATATACCAAATGTCACCTTAAGGTTATAGGCAAAATTAGGTGTAGATGAAAAAATTGAAAGGATAATTAAAAATGATATAGATATAAATATTGTTTAGTATTAAAGTGGTAGGTTGTAATAAAAAGAAATATGGATGTGGACTTAAAAGTAAGAGATTTTAGGCGCAAGTAGAGAATATGGAAAAACTCATCTTGCTTTTCATTCCTTAGCTTCCCATGTTTTCTAACTACCACTAATACTAAAATAGCTAATCATTTTATCCTTTATGAAAGCTACACATACAATGACACTTTCCAATGCCGCTAGTATCACTGAGTTCTTTAACACCACTATTGTCGATATAAACTTTTTTAACAACATCTATAGCTTCTTCTTGTGTGGAGGCAAGCCAAGAATATGTAATAAATCGAACATATTGACTAGGTGGTTTAAACTCAAACACATGCTCCTACTTGAAAGGAGTTATAACTTAGTATGATGAATACATGGCTCATTGTTTCAACTAGAAAAGAAAAGGCTATAGGCTCTATTTATCTTGATAGAAAATACCTTTCATAGTAGTATAATTATATAATATCAAGATAGTGAAAAATAGTACAAATATGCAATGCTAATTGTAATTTGGTAGATAATAACTTCACTTTTTTCAAATAGGAAGTTATTTTTTCCATTATTATCTTAACTAGTTAAATTTGCAAAATATATAATTAAAGTTATTTTAATGTTAATAGCAAAATGGGTTTCATGTACGTAGTATGTTTTGGAACTAAAATGTAATTGACCATGCAAGACTAACGAGGACTGATATAGGATGTATACGACTTATGAATATAAATGTTGCCTAAAATTATATACAAAAGGGAGTAATTCTTAAAAGACACTAACACTGTTATTAAGCTGAACTTTTTTTTAGGATGGGAGCACGTCAAACCAAGTTAAAAACTCCAAGATCATGCTTCCTTGCTTGCAGAACATGACAAGTGGAATCTTGTTATAGAACTGCTCAAAGATGCAATAAAGATAGTTATAGATGATTAAAGCTACCAAAATGCCAGCAAAGTGCTAGAGAAAGGATGTAATGTGCAAATATTTTCCTTTTATGAACTTTTCTATCCAAAATAAAATAAAAAAGCCCCTTTACCTTTATAACCATGCATGTATTTATAAGTCATAGATCTAGAAGGTTAGGATCTAAGTTAACATGTTCCTTAATTTTTAGGAAAGGGTGTTTAGGGTTGTTTTCACCAATATTCCATGATATAGGAATGGGCTCATAAAAGTAGGGACTAATGCTCATGATTTCCTTAGTGAGCTCTGGTCCACATGTATTTTAGCTCAACCCAAGTTGACTTAGTATCTAATCACTTCTTTGATCATGCTAAGAAAAGAGCATATGTTGTCCTTGTAAACTTTGGCTTTTTCCTTATATGGTTGAATAAAATGACTTTATCTAGCTACCAAAATTTCATAAAAACTATAAATATAACATAGGTACCCTAGTTTCAATTTCTTGCTTGAAGTAGGAAGGACAATGAATCCAAATTGCTTCAATCTTTTTCAACTTATCAAGTGGGGGTTTCGACTTCAATATTTATCAAAAGAATGTAAGGGGTAATAATTCACTACTTATTGCTTGGTCATTTGCCTTTAACTCTTAGGGAATTTTAAATTTATAAGAATTTTTAAATACTATCATCTTGTTGATTATACTTTCTATAACTTTCCAAAACAAACATCTTTTAGGATCTACTCAAAGATAAATGTCGAGCTAGAGTCTTTCTACCATTACGTGACCTTAGGTAAGTCATTATGAGTAATGCATGCATTTGTATTTTTGCATCATTTCAACAACACTTGAGAGGATGGTTAGTTGCCATTTAGGCTTACTTTAGTGAACAATCACCATTAAGGCCCATAAAAATCCACTTATCTATTTTGTTTAAATAGAGCCTTTTTCCTTCTTTGTTATTCTTCTCACTCCTACTATTTCTTATATCTCTATAATTTTCTTTCTACTATATCTCATTTCTTACTCATTATTAATCTATAGCGATTGACTTTCATATAGCTTAAGGTTTGACAACCCAAAATTCAAATCGAATGAAGGTAATTAAACCAACTTTAATAAAGTCCTTTATATTAAAGCTTTAGGTATTATTTCATTCTTCTACCTTTCAAATGCTTAAGGGTAAATGTCTTTTATACTACCTTGGTCTTTCATTTGTGAATGTTTTGGAAGATGATTCTAACCTTTTTTTTGCCAAAAACTCTTTTTCGCTTCTAATGTTATAGTTATTTATCTTTAGGTTATCAGAGGGTCTAAGGTTTTAGAAATTTTCCCTACCCCATAGAAGAATACTTGACCTAGCCAGATCATGTCCAAATTGTAAAAGGAGACATTTAGAAATGGTTAGGGATTTTTAACATTATTCAACTTTCACATTATTCCTTTAAAGTCAACTAGCCACTTTGGGGCTTTATGCTAGCTTTTTAGTTCCCTTTGACCAATAATCTTTATTTATAGTTTTATCATTTTTTAACCTTTTAGTTCTAACAAAGTTATCTATTACTAGTGATCATGTCACCTAACTTTTGATACCAAAAAATAAAAAATAAAAAACTCTTTTTAAATTAAATGCTAAGTTTTCTATCTATTTATTTTTTTGAGATTAAACATGGGTGTATTAAACATTCTTATTTCTAACACTAAATATATTACTTTTTTTCTTTATTCATTTTGTAAATATATGTTTTGTATTTCAAATTTTAAAGTTTCTTCCTCTTATCCTACTTTAGTTGTTATTTTAAGTGAAAACCATCAACTAGCTTTAAGTTAGCTCATTTTAGGCTCTCTTTTTGAAAATGCCAACATTGTTCTAGCTCATATAAAAGACCTTTTCAAACTTGTAAGGTCTTTTTTAGATCTATTAAATGTGGTTGATGACTTGTTTTTGTGAACACTTCTCACTACTGAAGAATTATGCAGTACTAGTTGGAAATGTTATTTTAAGTTATAAATATATTCAAGCTATCCCACTTTTTACACACTTAAATTTTTCTACTTTTAAGTTTTTCCATCTATATTTCAAAATTTTTACATTTACATTGCCAAATGCCTTATCAAATGACTATCACTTTTTGCTTTTCAGCCATTTGACCTTTTTGGGTTTACTTTAAACTCAAGCTGATTAACCTTCTAAGTGTGCAAGTCTAGGCTAATCTTTTATGTCCTTAATACCTCCTTATCATCCTACTATGAGAAAAAAACTCATCAGTTGAGTGACATCTAGCAAGCACTATAGCCAGGTAATTCAGCCTTATTTAAAGTTAACCCTTAATTACATTGGATTCATGTTATTAGAGACAAACCTTGATGGCTCCTAATATCCCTACCATTGAAACCCTTAATCAAAGTATGCTCAATACCTGCATACTTTTCAACTTTTCTTTAAGCCATGCTTATATTGACATTTTTTTAGAATGATGATCAAACAATATTTGGGCTTATTTCAACTTATCTATTAAGGAGAAGGTGTTGATGTGGAAACAATCAATGCTTCCTAAAAGATAACAAGATATGCATTACAATGAATTCATCATTTTTGAAATATATTATAAGTGCATTTATGATTATCAACATATTCGAGCTACCATCCTTAATATTGAAGAAACCTTTAAGAATAAGAAAGAGAGAAAAAAAAAGGGAGTTGTAATGCTTATCATAGGAGAAAATGGTGGAAGGAGTATAAAAATAAAATTAAAACATTACCCTTTCCTAAACTCTGCCTTTTAAGATGAAAACAATCACATTGACTAATGCTTCTTTTGGCATGGTGAAGTATATGCCTTTGATATATAAAAAAGGTGAACCAACTCTTGGCATAACTATAATCTATCATTACCTATATAGCTATAAAAGTATTCATTTTATGGCTAAACTTTGACTAACAACTTAAGTCATGTATGAAGAACTATCTCACACGAGAGGTATAAGTTTTATCTTCACGAATATGCTTTTAAATCTCTTAGCTAATATCTTTGAGTCTTTTGTAGGTATAAATATTTTGAATATATTCCAAAGGGTCCTTCCTAACTCGACAACTTAAGTAAGTAAAGAATCTAAACTTGAGCAATTCCATGATTAAGCTAAGCAAGCTTTCCTTGAGGAAGAGGAAGAGATTGATGATGCTCCTAAATACTAGATGAAGAAAACATTTATGTCAAAGCTCAACAGTAAGAGGTAGCTAACTTATGGTAGGTGGTAACTAATCAATAAACCATTAGATAGAGAAAAGAGAAAGACTATTACTTTTAGTTACCTTTACGGTTCGATAGTGATTTTATCTAGGAGTGCTAGCCTAATGGTGCAATTGATTTTTAGGTCTCCTATAATGGGAGAAGTTTACCATTCCTAAGAAAATTTTAATTCTCTTTCCTATGTTTTTAGCCCTATGTGCTCATACTTATCCCTTTATCTTTTATATAAATTAAACTTATTATAACATTAAATTTGCTAATACGTTATACTGTAACTTATAGTCAATTTCAAAGCACTAAAAGCATAATTCCCATTACTATTTTGAGCAATAATGTATTCTAGCCAAGTTGATTATGGTAAAACTTCTTCTGATTTAGAGCAACTTCATATCAAAGTAAATGTCATTTTGAACTAATGTAGGAACTTTGAAGCCGATACTAGCTAGGTGAAGTCACCATATTAAGGTAGTGAGATTAGACAATGGAATTCATGTTAAAACCACTTCACTAGAGGACCAAGATAACTTTGGCACTCATGATGAAAAAAACCAACAAAGAAAACCACTTGAAGTATGAAATTGAAAGAGATGATGATAAAGATCATTTTGTTATTTAGAGTTTGCTTATATGGGCAAATATTCCTACTTTGAATCCAACACCTATGATCTAAGAACCCTAGGTTAATTTGGGGAAAGGACACTAAGAAGTAATCCAAAAGACATGGACTTAGCTATGTGTCTTACTTAGCTCAAAACTTGAAATTCTATTTGAATATATTAACTTTCGATAGAATATGGATATTATTTTGAAAACTTTATAAGAAATTTGCTAACAATTGAAGGTGCCTTTGTTAAGCTAAAGTCTTTTGTAGAGAATTTAATTAGAACTTTATGGGAGATTAATGAAACTATAAGTAAAGTAATTGCCACTGAAAATGCATTTCGATCTTTAGAGCAATGCCACAATTAATTATTTACATTCTTGAAGGATGGTCAGCAAAGAAAAGTTAAATTTCCTGCTAAACATCAGATTTATTTTGTAGACATGAAAAAGAATGCAGATCCATTTATGCAACTTTAGTAATAATATAAAAAATGCTTAAAGTTTTAAACATCAATTTAAGGTTAAGCTTAAGTTTTTAAATGATGAAAAATAGCCTTTTTGCAATAGATGAAGTTAAATTTAAAAGAGTTTAAAGCCACTAATTCCATAATGGCCAAAATGCAAAAGGAAATGTTAAACCATATAAGAATGCAAAGAAATGGCTAAAGCTTAGTGGCTAAGCTCTAAGTCTTCCTTTGATTCAGTTAAGATGTAATAAGTTTTTTTTTTTTTGGTAACTTTTAAACTTCATTGGTTAGCCTTTGGCTTGTATAACTATTTTTAGCCATTTTTTATTAGCTTTTTAATAATGAAATGAAAACATCACTAAGTTTTGCATATTATAAATTTTAGTTATGTTTTTAGCCTATCATTAAATAATTATACTATATAATTCTAGCCACATTAGCTTTGAGAAAACTTGACTTGAATTTCTTCAAATATTTGTCATTGATTATTTTGACTTTCTCATTTTTAAGGTTACAAATTTTATAGTTATTACCATTAAAGCAATTTTCAACTAGGAATGGTCCCTTCTAATAGAGTGACTATTTTCTGTAACTTGATTTAACTTGCATTAGCAATATCACCTTTCATATTAGTTAACCTTAAGCAAACTTTTTATTTCTAACACATTTGTTGTATTGCTTGGCTAACCCTTCCTTATTATGTATCGAGGAATCCAAGGTATTCCACCAGTATTTATTTATATTTTTTAACTCTTCAAGCATTAAGTTATAATAATCACCTAGTAGTAATTCATGTTATTTTTTCACTTTTAAAGCTTACACTATAACTTCAATTGTTAGTATCACATCATGATTAAAAATTAATTTATATAGAGTTAGGCCAATCAATACTTTAAGTGAACTTCAGATAACTAAAGTATAGTGTTAACATTTAGTGCTAATTTTTGGGATAGTGGTCAATATTTTCAATAATTAACTTGTTGGTAGCCTCAACTTTGCTATTTGCCTATGTATAATATAAGGTCGATGTTAGTATTTTGATTTTTCTTAATTTGACATATTCTTTTGCCATTTGATTAATAAATATTATTTCTTGATTAGTGGTAATGGTTTTGGTAAACTGAATTTGCATATTATTTTATTTTCAATAAATTCAACGACATCTACCTATTTTATTTTTTTATAAACTGCTACTTTAACCTACCTTAAAAAGTAATTAATTGCCGTTAGGATATAATGAAGTCCCTTGGTGGAAAGTGGGTAGATCTTATCAATTTTATCCATTACCTAACTTCTGAATAACCAAGGTTTGATAATATATTTCAATTTGATAACCAAAACTTTATGGACAGGTCTATATTTCTAGCATTCTTTGTAGCCTTTAGAATAATTTATGTAAGCACTAATTATTTTAGGCTAAAATAAACCTTTATGAATTAGAGTCTATTTCATTTCAATTCCTACTTGGTGAGCACCATAAGTACTTTCATGTACTTTGGTCATGGCCGCTATGGCTTTTTACCTTACCAAGTATTTTAGCAATTGGCTTTTGAAGCTTCTTTTATATAATTCTCCATCGAGAAGGATAAACTTTAGTTCTTTAACTCTAATTATTTAGTTAACATCTTTAGATGGATTGATCAAATAGTTAATAATTAGTGTTCTCTAATTAACTAGGGTGTCCTTGATATTCAAACATAACACTTGTTATGTGCTGATTAATTTAAGTTGCATTCTGTAAGTAATCATCTTAAATAATGCCAATTATTTCACCTTATATTCGAAGAAATATAAGCCAAAATGTTGAGTTTTTTATTATTTATCTTAGGAACATTTCTGATAAGCATATCATTGAACCCAAACAATTGTTTAGTTGTAATTGTTAAATATTAGGCCATAATAGGGCTTACACATTTATACTTCCTAGTAATTTGCTTAACAACTAGTTGTGGATCATTATACATTTCTGTATCATGTGCTTCTTATTCTAGTAATAGCTCTAAGTTGATAATTAATACTTTACATTCAACTTCGTTATTTGAGCACTTTAAGTCTAAAGTGAATGCAAATTTGACTAACTTTCCTTGTGGTATTATGATTAACAAACTAACACCTAGACTACCTTTATGGTAAGAGTTGTTAAAATAAAGCTTCCAATAACTTACATTGACAAACTTTACTAGCTATGCTCTATGCTTGACTCCAAAATCAACCATCACTTGCCTTTTAATGGCCTTTGATGGCTAATGTTGCAAATTAAACTTAGTTAAGCTTAAATTCCACTTTTCTATTTAGCCATGAATTAAAGGCTATGCTAATGGATATTTCAGAGTGTTAGTTTTTGCTAGTACTTGCATAATAATAAATAGTAAATAATATCTAAGCTTTGTGTAAGAAAAATACAAAAAAAGATATAATATTTTCATTATTGAATGCTTTAGTTTCATTATATTTAACATCTTTAAAAGTAATAAATGGCTTTTTCTTTGCTTTTATCATTTTTTTAGGTTAAAAAATACCTATTACATCATTTAAGGCTGAGAAATATAAATTAAGAGGCTAGCTACAGTTGGATTAGTTAAATACCTTTTAATATCTTTAAATTCTTTCCATTCAAGATATTCAATGTGAACATTATGGTTTGATTGGATAAATTTAAGATGAGCCATTGTAAGAAGTTTACCTTCTTAAGAAAGTATTATAATTCTTTCTTATTGATTAGTGTCAAGTTTCTAGTATAGCTTTAGTCTTATTCTTATTAACCTTGATCTTTTTTTTATGTATCAAAAAGCTTAAAAAATTCTCGGTTAGGATATTAGACAAATATTTTAATGGATTCATTTTCAGATTGTTATGGCACATTTGATTAAAAGGTTCTATCAGGTTTTCCAAATGCTAGGCATACAAATTGCATTTAACTACTGTATTATCTATGTAAACCTTAATCGACTTACCAATCATGTCATGAAAAATTGTATTCATGGTATGTTAGTAAGGGGCTTTGGGATTCATCAAACTAAATGACATAACTAAACACTAAAAAGCTATTTTTAGCGTGTTTCCCTTAACTATGTATACTTGATTGTATCCAACATTACCATTCATCAAGCTCACCATTACATGGCTAGAAGCTAAGTCTATTAGTATATCCGTAATTAGTATAGGATATTCATCTCTAAGTACGGAATTATTCAAATTTCTAAAATCTATACACACTTTTAACTTATCATTCTTCTTTATAACAAGTACTACATTGGATATCTATTTAGCATACTTAGTAATTGTTATAAACTTAGTTTTTAAATTTTTTTATTTCTTCTTTTATTTTTGATATAACTTTTGGTGCAAAATACTAAAATGGTTGTTTATGTGTTTGAAACCTCTCTTTTATTGGTAATTTATATTCTACTAAGTCTTGGCTTAGTCCCAACATTCCATCATAATTCCAAGCAAAACAATCCTTATACTTTCTTAGAATATCGATTATTTGCTTCTTGATATCATTTGATAAAGTTACATTGATGATTGTTAGCTTTTGTTCTTTATTTTTTTTTTTCAAATTGACTCTTATAGTGACCTTGATCTTTAACATTTTTAGTGCCTACTTTAATAGAAAATTAATAAGATCCAAGTGGGTTTTCATTGTAGATACAATCTTTAACTTTTGCATATGCTTGCTTGGAATATAGGCTAATAATTGAGCAAGTTGTTTATGGTATTTATTCATTGAAATCATAAGTTAATCCCAACATTTCAACATTTGAGATTATCTTAAAGCCAAATGTATCAAAAATACATGTCTTAACAATTGACAAGTCAATGCACTTGTTAATATATAGTGACTGAATGTTAAAGTTGTATATTTTAAACTCGGCATGGCATTGTTACATATAGCATAGGCTATTATTGCCTTTTTTGCATTTGATCATTTCACCTTTTTTCTAGATAAACATTTACTAAGGTAGTGTTAAAGGTACCACCTTAGAGCATGGATCCAATCTCTGCTAAATGATAAGTTATAGTTAGCTTACAGTATCACCGTAAACAATATGGGTCTAGTTTTTTATCCTATTTTGAGATCAATTAAAACTATTCCTTTTGAATTTGATATTATTTTGTTAAATCCTATCACAATAATGTTAGATGCCATTAAGTCTTTTGATTGTTTTCCTAATTGAATAAAGATGGATTGGGCCATTAAATTAATTGTAGCCTTACTATCAATCAATACTCTATTCAAAGGTTGACCATTTATATAGGCCTTAACATATAAAGGCCTTAAGTGATTCTTCATCTGCCTAATTAGTTTTTCAAATTCTTTAATTGCACCTTCATTAAATTTTACTATCACAATAAATGAGTCATCATTAAAGTTTTCCATAACTTCTTCTATTTCGATTATAATAAATGATGGTGGTAAGATAGCCACCACATCAGTGTCTAAGTCTATCCATTATCCTTGTGTTTTCAAATATTGGTAGATGAATTCCTTCTTCTCTTTCTTTATGCTACTTGATTCGTTAGGGTTAAATGATACTTTGTGTTGGTGGTTATTCTTCTCCTTTCTTTTTTGTGGGGCTTGCCTTTGCATCTTTATTTTTTGGGTTCTAGTTAGTTCTGGTCTATCATACTAAAATTTGCATATCTAACTTCTCTCATACAAGATTAGCTTCTGGGTTTGCTTACTTTTCCCTTACAGCTCATTGCTTATTTATTCTCCTTTTAGGTGGTTTTCTCTTAATTTTCTCATGCTAATATAGATTCTTATCTCTCTCTTAGGCTAATAATAATCTAACCTATTAAGATTGATTTCTTGTTTCCTTTGTTTTTCTCAAACTTTTCAACCCACTCCTTCATTTCCTTTATTTTGTCTACTAACTTTTGGATTTCTAGGTTAATTCAATCATTTGATCACTTGCCATATATTACCACCTTTAGTTTGTTATGATATTTCTCACACTAAAACATATCTTAAGGATACCACCTTCACATTTTATTCTTTTTATAAAAGTTATATTACATTCTCCTTTTAACTGGAAAGTCTATAAGAAGAAAGATGTGTCTAGAAGATCATTATATTCTTAGTAAGCCATAACGTTCACGCCTATGTCAAATGAGTTAAATTCATCAATCAGCTCGACATAGTTTAATGCAATTAGAAATAGGTTTTTATCAATTAATATCTCATTCTTTTTACCTTTGTCGCCAAACTTCAAACATCCTTACTTGATGACCTTCTTGATCATTTCCCTAAAACAAACATAGTTATCAGTAACATAGTTGAACATATTGTGGTACTTATAAATAATTTCTATTTTTATCTCATCTTTTTACAATTTTTATGACCTTCCAAAAACTTAACTTGTTTATCCTTTAAAAGCCAATTAAATATTTGATTAACCTTATTAATGTTAACAGAGCATATTTTCTTGTTAATGTGATCCATTTTATCTTTCTTATTTGCATGTTTTAGCAGTGAGCATTTATAAGGAAGGTTCGGTTTAAGTTTAGCTAAATAAATTTCATTATGACTTTTTTTTATCGATTTCTTCCCTAATATAAGCTATCTTTTCCTTCCTCCAATATGCGTGGTGTAACTTTTGTTCTTTTCTTTCTATAGCTGCTCAATTTGCCTAACTTTTCTGCTAATTGAGCCATTTTGATAATATTTTGATTAATAAGCAATTTATGAATGGCATAATCAAATCTCGCCATTATTATCTTCATTATTTCAGTTTTAACCACCTGTATGAAGTATTTACTCTCGGCCTACTAAAATTTGAATAGGTATTCCTTGGCTGACTATGTAAGCTTTTTTTAACATTGAACAAATCAAGCATTCCCGCTTTTATCTCTCCTTAGTAAAATTAATCATGAAACAATTATTCCATTTGAGCATATAAATATACTGAGTTTGGTGGTAGCCTTAAGGACTAAGGGAAAACTATCCTAGTTAAAGACAAAGGAAAATGTTTCAGCCTAAAGAATTCATTTAAGGTAATTCTCTACACTTAACAATAATCTAATGATATGTTTAATAGCTGATTGGTTGTCTTCACTAGGAAAAATAGTGAATTTTAATATTTTGAATCTTCAAAAAAGTTCAAGTTAATAAATCCATCTTGAAAAAGCTTTTCAATAATTTGATATATGTTTTGACCTCTTAATTGATTTAGCAACCTCTCGACCATAATAAATTTTGATCCAAGCCTTAGTGATTTAGTTGTTGTTCTTGCTACCAATTTTATATCTCTAAATTATATTGTCAATGATGCATTCTATCATCTTAGTTATGTGGTCCATGTTACATTGCTTTTCTTAATTGTTCTCCTCTTTTAGCTATCATTACTCATTCAAATTTGGGTTTTTCAGCTTCAAAGTATTCAAAATTAGAAGGTTTTACTTTAGTTTGCTTTCCAATCTTTAGTTCACTTGTGTTTGGTTGGTGATCGTTTCCTAAAGCATTGATCTCGAAGTAGTCACAATTTATTATAACAATAGGTGAACTATATCATGATTACTTTCAGCCATTTGTTATTATATTATCTACAGGCTTTAAAAGGATGGGTTGTAATTACTTTCTTCGACCTAATCACCTAATTGCATGTTTGTTTTGTCGGCTTATTGATTACAACCATTAGAAGTGACCATTTGACTATTTTCATTGGTAGGTAGCATGCCATAAGGCATTTTGTGGAGTAATCTCATAGGCCCTCCAATCTTGTTATTATTAGTAGCATTTTTACTACCTTGGTTAACTTATTTGTGGTGATTTTAGTAGCCCTTCTTCTGGTTTGTACTTTAGCTTTAATTTGGTTAATTCTAACTAATATTACTTTGATCGACATTTATATTACACAACTTATAAAGATAAATGTTACACCAAATTGAATACCAAAAGGAAACAATTCTAAGAGGACACTTGCATTGTCATTAGGCTAGGCTTTTCATTAGGAAAAAAGCATGTTAAACTAAGTTAGAAAGTCCAAGATCTTATTTCCTTGCTCGCAAAAGGTCATTGATGGAATCTTGTTGTAGAACTACTTAAAGATACAACAAAGATGGTTATGAATGATTAAAGCTAGTAGAATGCTAGAAAAAAAGTGTAAAGTGCATATCTTTATTCATATGGCCTTTTCTATCAAAAAGAAGAAAAATGTCTCCTTTCACTTGTAGCCATCCACATATTTATAAGCTATACATCTAAAAGGTTATGATCTATGTTGGCATATTCCTTGATTTTCAAGAGATGGTGGTTAGTATGTGTTAAAATGGTTTAGTGGCCCATTTTCACCAATATACCATGATATAGGATTAGGTTGCAAAAATAAGGATTATTGTGCACGACTTCCTTATCAAGCTTTAGCCCATGCATATTTCAACTTATCCTAAATCGATGTAGTTTTTGGTCATTTCCTTGATCATGTTGAGAATAAAGCATGAGTTATACTTGCAAATTTCAACTTCTTCCTTATACGATTGAACGAAAGGACTTCATTTAGTTATTGTAATTTCACAAAAAAATATGAGTGTAAGAACTGTCATAATTTTAAGTATTAATTTTTAATCGTAAAATATAGTTATATAAAACACTCCTTTATTTATATATAAAGAAATAAAAAAAATTTACAAGAAATATCTTTCACAAAATAAATGGAGCTTAAATTTTCAATTTTGACTCCTTTATAGTAGAAGATATATTTGGAAGGGTAAAATGAATGATTACAATCGGTGATTGAAAAATCAAAGGTGTAGAATTTAATAAACAACAAGTTATTAAAAATGTAATTTTTAGATAGCGTAATCCTAAATTTTCAACTATGTAATTATTTATACACTTAATTTTTTTCTAATAACTATGATAATTTATTTTGTCCTTTAAAATGTATTTTGCATTTTAGAGAGCATAATCCTAAATTTTCAACCCAATACAAATTTGAAGGATGGGTAATATTACATTTCTCTAGCTTTGGGGCTTGAATGTGAAATTAAGTTTTTTGTACATATATTTATGAATAAATAGATTAAGTTAGAATAATTTATTTATTTTTAAATCAAATCCATTAACTTAACTCTGTCATAAACCTCGACCAGTTTTTAATTAGGCTATTTTTTTATAAGGTTGGGCACTACGGCTCAAATTGGATTATTATAATAGTAGACTTAATTCCAATCCTACTTGGATATTTATTTGATATCTTATTATGACCAAAAAAAGACACGTTATAATAGTAGTCTCAATTCCAATCCTATTAGAATATTTATTTGATAGGCTCTAACTAATATTTACAAACATCATGTTTGTACTATTATTTATTATTTTCATTAGATTCACACCACAATTTTTTCAGTTAAGTTTACATTACTAACTAATTGCAATTAAATGTAATTATTAATATTGATGTTGATCGTATCATTATATTATAAATTTGATTATATTATTTTATTATTATCATTTAAAATTTATATTATTAATAATTTTATTATAACTAATTCTTTAATTTTTTTTGGTCAAGTTCCACGCGCCGCTAAACGAGGTAAATCTGCTACTGCTCCACTGTCCCGATAAGATTCTCTTGCCGCCAAACAAGGTAAAGTTGAGGCCCCTTTATTTTATCCGAAGGTATTTTTACAAAAAAATTATTTATTTATATATAAATAAAAAAGATATATTTTTTATATTTTATAATTAAAAATATTTAAAATTAAGATAATAAAAAATAATATATTTTTTAAGAAATTATTTTTATTAAATTTTTATATTAATATTAAATATATAATTTTTTTGGCAATCTTTCGTAAGTTGTTTTGATGGGTTTATATTAGAACAAATTTGGGTTTTTATTTTAATATCCACAACTCCTTAGTCCTCCGTAAGCATAATCACTCATTCCTACTCCTAGGGGTGTTCATCGATCGGTTGTGGCCAGTTAAAAGGCATAAAATCAACCAACTGAAGTAATCTATGAAAATCAAATTCCAAACCGAAACCGACTGATTTAAAATACTAATCGAGCTTAACCAATTATAACGGTTTATGTCGGTTTGTCACAAGTTTCGGTCGGTTGATACTCACAAACATTGAAAAAGAAAAAGAGGATGGAGTTCAGTAGAAGAATATAATAAACATGCAGAATTTCTATAAAAAAAATTTACAATTTAACACTATCAAGATCAAGAATGCATATAGGAGAACAGATCAAGAACATATATAGGAGAACTCAGTTTCAAAACAGATCAAGAATGTATTATGAATATATTATGTATATAAAAGAACTTAATCTCAAAATAAATAGATTTATTACTAAAAAAAAAACAGAACAAGAATGTATTATGAATATAGAAGAACAGATCAAGAATGCCAACACAAATATGAAGAGATACAAATTAATAGATGAATGGGATCTAAAAAAAAATTAAAAAATTAAAAATAAAATTAAAAATACAAACGCCTTTCTTTAATCTTCACTGGTTCTAAATCCTTTCTAGTAGAGGATATGGATCTGAATTTGAATCTTTTCAACAGAGCAGAGATGGCAAATTCATAGAAAACCAAGTGCATCTTTATTGGTTCTGAATCTTTGTCAATGGAGGATTTGATTTTGAATCTTTTTCATCAGAAGACTTGTGTTGATAGCAGATTTGTAGAAGAACAATTGCTCGTTGAGTAAACTTACGATGGTGAAATATGATCGAAGGAGGCGGAAGAGGAATGTTGTTTGCTATGGTTTCAAACAAGAGGAGAAATTGCTGAACGATGCAGTTTGGCTTTTGAAAGAAATAAAATGAAGTTTGAAACGACACCATTTAACTTATATATCAGTCGGTCTCGGGTGTTGTTGGATAGGATATGGGCAATCTAAATTCGCCCGAAAATCGAATTGCTTTTTATTTCTTGGGCCGCCTTCGTCCGAATGCATGCTTAGGCCCGCCACCGACTGCGCAAATTTGGATTGGATCGGTCGATTTATTGCGGGCCACCTAAATCTGCCCCCTACCTACTCCCACTTCCATGCGCACATTTCATTAAAGGCTAATTTCACTTTTGAATCCAATAATTTATACATCTTTTATTTTTTATCTCCTAAAATATAAAATTTGATTTTAATCTTTTTAATATGTAAATTACCAGCTTAACAAGAGTTTTCTTATGTGGCATTTATCAATGTGCCAACTAATTGCCAGGTCATTTTATTACCCATAATTTCTACCCACATTTAACCCTAGTTTGCCCAAAAAAATAAACAAGTAAACATCACATCTTCAAACTTCTTTTGTTACATATTACTAAAGCAAAGCCAATATTCAAAGTATCCAACCCAATCCATTGGTGAGTCAAGCAAAGAAGCCGTAAAAACACTAATTAAATAATCAAAATGTGAGTTCTTCGGTGTACAAAGTGAAATTCCATCCATGGATGCATTGGCTTGCTTTTCAATAAGAATTTGACACATGGTTTTTCTATTTTTCTCTAGCCGGTAGCTCTTCCATTGGGAACCTATCCCCGCCGGTGGCTACAAAATGTGAAATGATGATTTGTTCTGAATTAGGCAAGTTTTAAATTTTAGTAAATGAAGTTGATGGTTATTATATGCAACAAATCTCATAATTAATATTATTAGATCTTGTTTAACATATCATATAATATTATATAAGGAGTACTAAATAGTATAGTATTGTATTGTATAAAATAAGGTAAAATATTATATGATATTTAATTTGTTACTCTGTATAATAAAATTTTTTATAAAATTATTTTATTTTTTACTTGTTGTCATTTTGTGCAAAAATGTATAGATCTGAAAAATAATTAATTTAAATAAAATATCCTTACATATAAAAATTAATAAAATTATCCCAAATAAATTTGAAGTATATAATTAAATTAAAAAGTCCTTCAGCAAGAATATATTTTTTTGAAAAATTATAATATATACAAATTAAATACCTCCACTATTGTAATAAATTCATTTAAAAATATAAAATTTAATAAATACTTCATATAATTTTTTTAAAAATATTAAGAAATATACACTATCCAAAAATATCATAAATATAGTGTAATATTATCAAATAAAATTTTAAAAAAATAATAAAGCAAAACATAAGTGCAAATGTAAAAGAATTTTTACTTTAATTTTGCAAAAAAAAAGCAAATATTATATTTAGTCCCTCATTTATAAAGATGGTAACTATTACACCCTCAAATTTTATAATTAACATTATTAGTCTTTTATTTTTATTTTTATTATAATTATTTGCCTTTCCATTCCCTTATAATGTTAAAGTGAATGAAAATTTTTGAAACTCATAGTTGAATTTTACCTTATTAATATCAAATATATATTTGATTTTTTTATATTTTTTTCTTTTTACCATTTATTTTAATGTTACATATGAAGAGAGAGATGGATAATTACAATAAAAGTAAAAATTAGGAACTAATAGTACTAGTCACGTAATTTGAGAAATAATCATTTTTATAAATGAAAGATTAGATATTATATTTACTCAAAAAGATATGTGAGAGATGCAAAAGAGAAAGATTTAAAATAAATTTCTTAATTTTAATAATTTAAAATTTATTTTAACATTATTCTATTAATTTTTGTCTTTTTTGACCTTTTTCTCAAGGAATGAATAACCTAATACAAAACTCGAAAAATAAAGGGGGGCTTTTAGATAAATTATACAATTAGTTTGAAATTCAAAATATTTCATAAGCCCTAATTATATATTTTATTCTATACTATTAAGCTTTATATAGTGTGCTAAACGAGATTTTAGTCTCTTATTTTTTGAATTTAATCTTTTATTTAGTCTCTTATTTTTTTAAAAGTAAGAAAATTTAATAGTAAAATATGTGATTATAATTTTTTAACAATTTCAAAATTTAATTTCTTTACCAATTATTTTCTCTCCAATTTAAATTTAAAACATTTCTCTTCTTTCTCTCATATTTCTTCTCTAACCAAACAAAAGATAAAATAAATGATGAAAAGAAATAATATAATCAATAAGTAAACATGTACATATTTGACATTATTAAAGTGGAGCTTAATAATTTACTTCAATATTTTTTATTTATTTTAACATTAAAAGTGAAGATGGGATGGATACTTGTAATAAAAATAAAGGATTGATAATCCTAATTATAAAATTTAAAGAATATAATTTCTATTACTTTTATAAGTGAATAATTATAATAAAAATAAAATTAAAAAAATATAGATAATTAAATTATAAAATCTCATAAGTCATTTGTAAATTTAAAATAAAAATATGGTTAATATTGATATAAAATTTAAAATTGATACTCTTTGAAGACGGACAATAAATGTAAAAAATAAAATGAGACTTGTAGGGGTATGAAATTTAAAATTTCTCTTTTCATCAAAAAAATAAGTTATTCTAAGTAACTTATTTTATAATTAAAATTATTAGTTATAATTAATTATTGAGAACTTTTAAAAATGTAATTAATATCTCATTTGATATATCATATAAGATTCAATAATATGAAATAAACTATGCAATCATGATTTCTATTATATTTAAAGATTTTAAACAAATTGTATAATTTATCTAGAAGCCTTATTTTATATGTCAAATTATGTATAAAGTTATTTATTCAATTGAAAAAAAAAGATCCAATATAATAATATTAAAATAAGCATTAAATAATTAAAATAAAAAAGTTATTTTATATTGGTACTTATATTTTAATTTAATATTTTTAAACTTTTAATTTAATATTATTAGATTATATACATGATACTAGTAAATAGTATATTTTTTTAGTATTTTAAAAATTTTATACAAGGTGTTTATTGATATTTATATTTTTGAATTAATTTATCATAATTTTTTACTAATTTGTTGTATATACATCCACATATACATATCAACATGTAAACATGTAAACACATTATATAAGTGTTTGTGTATAATTGGTGAATTATCTTATATTATTTTGTGATGATTATGTGTATGCGCATATACGTGTATATATATAAAAAGATGTTATTAAAGGACATTTTGACAAAAATACGTAATACAAATCCATTGAAAATAATTGTATTAATTTTTTATATATAAGTGTATTTTAATTAAATAAATCATTTTTTGGACATATACATTCTTATACAATATAATAATAAATAAAATATAAAATAATTTTATATAAATTTTTATTTTATATAATATGCTATTTTATTCTATATAATATTATATTAATACTATCTTATTCAATGATTTTTATATCATACTAGATAATGCGTCAAACAAAGCCTAAATACCTCTAAAAAAATAAGTAATTATTTCACTTATTATTATCCATCAAGAGCCTGATCTGACCCAAAAATATCATTTTTTTAAATATATCATGCATTTTTTTAATGCAATACTGGAACAAATACGTAAAATAAGGAATCACAACGTCTATGGCAATATTGTAATTTCAACACAACGTTGGCCCAAAAACATAAATAGATAGAACAACTAAGCTGTTCATCCATCATGCACATATCAGGAAATTAACGCTTATCATATTGCCACGTGGTCACTGGTTAATTTATAGCTGCATTGCCTGGCCCTCAAAGTATCCCCTCTACGTCAAAATATTCGAAATCAAAGGCATCCTCGGATTAGTCTTCTATTATCTTCTCTGCTTTTAATTCATCACTGTTTTTCTCTCTGCCTTGCAAAGCCCACACCAAAGGCAGATCCCGTTCTTTGCTTGGAAACCAGATATCACCACCAAACCCAACTCCTCAAAGAAATTGCCATCAACTACACCCGGGAAGCTTGTTTCCCATTGCTCCCTGTCCAATTCCATCATTTTCACCTACGACCACCATGGCGGTGCGCAGGGGCGCAGCACCACTTGCTTCCTCTATGGATCATTCAGCACTCTCATCAAATAATCCAATGCCTAAAAGTTGGCAGAGTTCTTTTCCCTAGTTGCAATTTGAGGTCTTTGCACTGATTTTGACGTTGCACAAGTTTTTTTCCCCAGGTAATCTGTTTGAAGTGCTGCTTTGAATCATGATAATTCACCACTAGTCTTGAATTTAAATTAAGTTGTTGTAATTAATTCGGAACCTCAATCCAATTCTTGATAAGTTTTGTTGTGTAAATTAAATTTATTACAGTATTATTTCTTCTAAAATCTCTAGTTCTTTTACCACTAACCATTGCAGAAAACAAAACTCTTTTCCCTAGTTGTTGTAAACTGATATTGTCTGTTCTTTATGGCATTTCAAATAACAGAATGCTTATGTTTATGCAGCAAAAAGAAAAATCATATCTTCGACAATTATCTTGATTGTTGTCCCGGTGATTGTCGTTTCAACGATACTACTTTGTTTGGCGTGGAGTTTCATGAGAAGAAAAGCAAGGAAGAGTCATAAGAATATTCTTAGAGAAAACTGTAAGTACTGGGAAAGAGAAAAATCAAGGCATGTACCATTGTTGTGAGATGTGAAGTAAATTAAAGCTTAACTCCTTAACATTCAGTACTCTTAGCATTCTTAATTAAAACATCCCCGTATATTTATTGTTCAGTTGGAAATGAAATTACCATTTGGGAATCACTGCAATTCGATTTTGCTACAATTGAAGCTGCAACAAATAACTTTTCACAGGAGAACAAAATTGGAAACGGTGGATTTGGAGAAGTTTACAAGGTGACAAGCTAGTATGATTAGACTTTAGAGTGAAACAATATCATGCACACCTATTTTTTATTATTTACTTATCATCCATATTTTCAGGGAGTGATTAAGAGCAATGGACAAGAAATAGCCATAAAAAGGCTTTCGAGAAGTTCTAGACAAGGTGCAGTTGAATTCAAGAATGAAGTTGTACTAATAGCAAAACTTCAGCATAGAAATCTAGTGACACTCTTAGGATTTTGCTTGGAAGAGGAGGAGAAAATACTTGTTTATGAATATGTGCCCAACAAAAGCCTTGATTACTTCCTATTTGGTTTGATACTTCTCAACCCTATCTCCTTTAATTTACTTAAGGTTGTCCTTTTGTTGTTACATACTTATATGGAATATCATATTCATCCTTACCTAATTTACTTTTAATTACAAATTTATAAACCTTCAGAAGTCACAAATTTTAACTTGGCCTGAGCATTACAAAATCATTAAAGGAATTGCTCGAGGAATTCTTTACTTGCACGAGCATTCCCGCCTCAAAGTTATACATCGTGATCTCAAACCTAGTAATATATTGTTAGATGATGATATGAATCCAAAAATATCAGATTTTGGACTAGCAAAAATGGTTGCTATAGATCATGCTCAAGGAAGTACAAATAGAATTGTTGGGACATAGTAAGTTTATTTCCTTTTTGTGAGCTTTTCTTCTTCCTTTATTTTTTCATAACATGCTTTGTGGAAAAAAAATACATACATACACACATGCATAACTTAATATTATCCATAGATCCCTTTTATTGAGTTTTAATGCCCCTAAAGATCTCTCATTTTTCATTGTATTTATTCTAATATTGATAATATTTTATTTATAGTGGTTATATGTCTCCGGAATATGCAATGCATGGAAAATTCTCTACCAAGTTTGATATTTTCAGTTTTGGAGTTATAATTTTGGAGGTTGTCAGTGGAAAAAGAAATACTTGTTCTTTTAAATCTCTCCGTGTTGATGATCTATTGAGCAATGTGAGAACTCTGAAATATCCTAGTTTTTCATGTCAAACCTTATTCTATCTTGTAGGAATATGATAAACCAGAGAAGGGAAATCAATATTTGATTTGACAAACTTTTGCAGGCTTGGAAACAATGGAATGATCAGGCCCCATTACAAATCTTGGATCCAAATTTAGAAGAATCTTATGCTCGAGATGAAGTCAAGAACTGCATCCATATTGGTTTATTATGTGTTCAAGAAAATCCTGACGATAGGCCTTCAATGTCTGCAGTTGTTTCATATTTTAGTACTCGTTCGGTTGAGTTACCATCCCCTCGAGAACCAATATTTTCGATGCACGGTAGAGTAGGACCAAGCAAAGCTACACACGACTTTGGATCCACTCAATCAACTAATAGCTTTATGGCATCTTCTGTCAATGAAATGTCTATTAGTCAATTTATTCCTCGATAGTAGAATTTCTTTTCTAGTTTGAAATACAAAACTAGCAAATTGCTATTTTACTTACTTGTCTTAAGTCTTATTGGTGTTTTGAATCTCTATTGTAAATAGGTATGCCGATGTTGCCAAGAATTGTATTGCCCTTCTAATTAAAACTTTCAGCATTAGGCAATGATGGCCACGGACCTATGCTTTTCCCCTTTATTTGGCTTATTTCGTCCCTACCATCCATCACGTAGCTATGATTTAATCTTAATATAAAAAATATTCTCCTTGTTCCTTTGTATAATATTGACTAATAGTAGTTATATGTCTCTAAAATATGTTTTGTGTAAAAAAAATTGGTGAAATATGATGTCATTAGTATTGGAGTCATGATTTCTAAAGCATAATGACAGGAAAAGTTCTTATGAATAAGACCATGTTGATGACTTATTTATTCTTGTGAGTATCAATTTCCAAATTTTAGTTTTAATTTGTTCTTTTTATTTTCTTATTATCTATACTGCAGGGTAAAAAAGATAAATAAGCATTGGAACAAAGATAGATAAGCTTGAAATGATAGAAAATTAATATTAAACTAGTGTGAAATTTAGAATAGACTAATAAAATTATCATGGAAGTACATCTTTATTGTGGATTAATTCTCTTGTACATGACATTGTAAGCATAAATTGAATGATTGCATTGGGTTAGGAATGAAAAGGGAATTTAGCTAATATAGGAGTAGAGAGAAAATTTAATCAATATAAATAAAATTTTCCATTACAAGTCATGAAAAGTATATATTTATACTTTAAATATCAAATACATGAGCTCCTAGGCATTTATAAGTCTAAATAATAAATTATTTTATTAAATTAGGCTCTAGAAAATAAAACCTCCCAAATTATTGTACAACAAATTTTGTTAGAATCAAAATATCTATAATTAATGGTAATTTGCCTATACAAAAGGAAAAAAAATCCTGAAAAACCTTTAGATTTCGGTCCCCATTCCACTTATTAATCTAAGTCTGCGTATAAGAATATTATTCTCATAAAGAAGTTATTAAACTTACGTTTGTTTTTGTTAGAAAACACCTCTCTTATGAATAATCTTTCATATACTTGTGTATAAATTATAAAAATTAAGATGATTGGAAATATTTTATAAATTAAGATCACTAAATTGAATGTTCTATTTATATTCATTAATTGTTACTTGTGGGAATGTATAATAAAACAAATAATATTTACTATTTTAGAGTAAAAAATTATTTTTCTACCTTCATAATACCATGCATTATTTTTTAATTACAACACATATAAATGACATGAAAGCCTTTTATTTATATGAAATTAAAATATTTTTTCAGAAAAAAATTCCTGGCAAACCCTAAAACTGAATAAATCGGTTTATAATTTTATATTGTGTGTTCAATAAAATTTGAAAGAGACACATTTGAGTAAATCTATCAGCTAAATTGCAATTTCCTCAAGAACCAGTTTTTTTGTGCATGTAAAAAGGCATAAATTTGTATGCAAATTACAATAAAAACGCACAAAATACGTATTGTTTTCTATTGCCCTAGAAATCCATCTAACAAAAATTCATCTCCAATAGAAAGTTAAAATTTGTGATCTACCACTCGTTGATCCAGTGTATATTGTCCTCTGTTCATTGCCTACAATTTGTATAAAGAAATTTTGGAGATGTCAAATATATTGGAAAGTCACAATCAAAGAATGAAGTTATGATTCACACAATAAATAAATAAATTTATAATTTATTGACTTAATTAATAATAAGTTATAAATTAATTTTTAAAAATGTTTCACAACCTTGTTTATAATTTTTTTTATTTAATTAGTTATATTAAGTAGCTTATAATTAATAACTTATAATTTATTCTTTTTTTTTCAAATTTACCCTTCTTTCTGTAATTAATTAACAACTCATGCCCTTAATCATATAAAGTTATTTTTTTTTAATCTTATGTTTTTGCATCCAAATTTAGCATAGGTAATTAAATAAATGTATGATATCATAAATTATAATTAAAAAAATTTAGATAATGATATTTCGCCCTTAACCATAGATAAATAAAAATAAGTAAGTATAATGTTATAAAATATAGTTAATTTAATTTTAGTTAATAATATCCTTATTTTAAACTATAAATATATAAAAATATGAATGTAAATAAATAAGTAATATCATAAAATATAATTAATTATATTTCAAGTAATTGTATACCTTTTACAAATAATAATTAAATAAAGATTATATAAGTAAATAAATATGTAAGGTCATAAAATATTATTAATTAAATTCTATATTATTATATTTTTTTTGAACATATAAATTAGGTTAATATAATTTAATATTTAAATGAATATGAATTAATTTAATTTATATCTCTACTTATATTAATATATTCTTTTATATTACTTTACATTTTCAATTAATTTAATACTTCTTATACATAAGTTAATTTATAAATCATTGGTAATCAATTATCAACTACTAGTTATATTATCAGTAACTAACTGATTAATATAGAGTCTACAATGATTAAACTTTAAACTTTAATTTGACTTGTTTTTCTCTCCATGATGTTTTTTTCTTGATTGGCCACATATGTGCTAGCATGAGTTTTCCTATCACTACTATATATTTTCTATATAATATCATCATATTAATGTCAATTAGAGTTACAAAGAGATTTAATTATTTTTCATTTGTAATTGCTTTGTGTTGTTTAAGACTAAATTTCTTGAACTAATTAAGTTTAGTGTTGTTATTATCATACTTTATGTGAGAATGTTAATGATTAGCAGTGGTCCACCAATAAGATAACAAAATATATATTTTAATTCAATGATTCGAACATATTCAATGAGTGCAAAGCGCAATATTACAGAATAAGCAAAATGAACAATTGATTTCTATAGCACATGTATTATGCCTATTTACTTGTAAGGTGGACCATTTGTTCTTAGAATCTAATTTTTCTTGAAGAAGGTATAATTATCCTTTTCTCCTTGTATTTGGATTTTGCCATAAGTTAGTTATTTAATTTTCACCCATTTTGGTTATTCATTAAGTTTTCTAAGAGAACTCATTTTCTTTTTTTTGTGTTTTTTTAATAGATATTTTTCCCTCAAATACTTCAACTGCTATCCATTGGGATGAAAATGAACCCAATTATGCATTCTAGCACTAAGATAAGTCTTTATACAATTGAAATATATAATAAGTAGTACATATACATATTGGTGGCATAAGGATACTACATACATTTACATCTATCTTTAGGGTTGCTCATATCCATTAAGGAATAAAGTATCATAACATGCTTTTAAAATTGCATCATTGTTTGAGTAAGGCTATTAGGCACTTCCTGAGTGCAACCTTTTACATCGATCACTTGTCCTATGATGGGTTATGACATTGTATATATCATAAATTAAATTAAACTATAATAATTGTTATTCATAAATTTGTTCATATGGGATATTTACATTTTAGGTATGAAATGGAAGTGCTAGTAATGCATTTGTTATGATTTTTATTATTATGGAATCTATAATATTATTAATGTTCGGTGTTATTTATCTTATGACAATTAGCATTGGATCTATATGTTCATTTGTAAAAAAAATAAGGTTGACCCCAAAGGAATGAAAATGAGCTTGTGAAGGATAAGGTTGGATGGAAATCACAAGGAGATTTACATACTTTCTTCATTTACATATGTTGCAATGTTATGATTGCACATGGATAATGTTGAGTGTAAGATTGAGTTTTCTTTGTGCTTTCAATGGAGCATGGAATGGCCCTAGCTAAAATCTAATATTATATGTATACATAAGTTACTAATAGACAAGTAATCCTTTGGAAACTCCTTCTCTTCCTTGGCAAAGGGATGAGATTGTGGGTATTCTCCTTGGATAAAAATGTAAAGGTCTCTCTATATTATAATGTGTGTATATGATTTTCTATTAATTATTATAACTTATTGAGTTTTGTAAAAACTCATTCTCTCTTTCTCTTATTGCTTTTTCATCTTTGGGAAACTTTCTCCTTAGGTCTTTAGTTGTTCTCTAATGGATCGAAAGTAAGCTTGTTTAAAGATTTTAGTAGTAAGGTAAATCTTGGGATAGTTGGAACAATCATGCATAATAAATTGCTTATACATTCCTTGATGGATTTTCAAGAAAAATTGCATACTCTTCTTCATAAAAAACACAAATTCATATCAACACAAAAATAAATGCATTTAGGAAATGCTAGTAAAAGGTTATAAAAAAAGACTTCCTATGCCTTCAGGATGAGTTATGATAAAAACTCTCCTATATGAGGTATGCATCATACCTTAATTACATAGATTATTTTTTCTCTATTACACATTATTGACTTGAGCATTAAAGGCCTACTTTACTTCTCTTATTTTTGTCTTATAGGCATTTCAAAGGGAGAATAAATCTTTCTAGATATTTTGACATCATGATTGAATTAATATTTAAATTTAAAAAATAACTTTTTCACTTGTCAAAGTAAAAAATAATATACTAAAATTCTTAGGACTTGAAATATTGTCCTCTCTAATATTTTAGCTTTTGCTTATATTATAATGTTTTTAAGTAAATATTAATTTAATAACTATAGTACGATATATCATTCAACTACATTGTTTGATAGCATACTAGTCATTTTATTAGGGATTTCAAATGGTTGGTCCATTATGGATGTGAACTGGTCTAAAACAAATAGAATTTGTGACAAATCAATTTGTAAAATTTGTATTTGAAATGAACTCAATTTTAGATGTCTAAACCTATTAAAGCTCGTGGCAAACATGAACTAGCCCGCGAGCTAGACAAATAGGATCCAATTTGTGATGAATTAGGTTAATTGAATTGACGCATAAAACTTGCATTTGAAATGGATCTAATTTTAAAAGGTCCAAATTTGTCAAAACTTGCAATGGATGCAAACCAGTATGTAAATTCTAAATCCGTTTAACAGTCCTAATTTTTATTTTGAATCACTTATGCTTACTTCTTGCATATTAAAATAACTTGAATATATAGATAATCACAATTTAAATCAAATTTTATCATATAAATAATAAAAATAAACCAATAAAAAATTGTACCAATTTATCAAAAATAAAAATAAAGAAAAATTTTAGTTTATCCATATTTGATTTTATTTTATTTTCACTTAATCTATCTATTATTTTAAGTATTACAATTTATGTACATGTACTTTCAATCATTAACACTTTATTCATATGTCCAAAATTTAACAAAAATCTCACCTACATTACATGTAATCTTTACTTCTCTAAATCTTAATTTAATTTGATGTTCATTTGAAACTAATTTACTTTCAAGAAACTATATCTTTATTAAGTGTTTATGGATTAAATTATAAAAGATAAATTCTTAATAGAATCAAGATTTTTTAAGGTAATTTTTGGTCCTAAATTAGCATCAAATTAAATTAAAATTTAAAAAAATAAAAAGAAATTTTGAATGAAAAATAATTTAAATAGATAAAATGTTAATAATTAAAAATATATGTGGATAAATCGCAAAATTTTAAATTACAAATAGATTACTTGAAAAGGAATAAAAATATGAATACCTAAAATATAATTTTTTTAAAAAACAAAATTTTGTATCAATTTTCCAAAACCTAGAAATCGTACTCCTAATAATGTTACTTCTTTCATAGTTTCATGAAAAATTGTCGCGACGGCAAACAGTGAAGTTAATTTGATCAAGGGGCCGTACATTAAGATGTATATATGGGTCAACGTTTCTTTCTCCATTGGTCATATCTTTGCTGCCATGAGTTTTCTCAGTCAAACATTTCTTATTTTAAAGCGGTTAATTAAACATTTTAAAATCAACCATAAACAATTATTAATTACACAATTTGGTCGAGAGTGGAGAGTAAATATAATTCAAAACAATAGAAGCGGCCTTACTGTCGCAAGCGTAATTACAAGAAAGAATTTAAATATTTTTATTATTAAATATTCTATTAAGAATAATTAGAGGAGAAGGAAATTTTGTTCTTATGAATAAGACTGTGCTAATGACTTTTTTTTTTATCTTTTTTGCAATAATAAAAGTAATTAAATTATTAGATGCATATATACAATAATTAAAGATCAAATTTTAAATATGTCAAAATATATAAAACTTTAAAAAAATATCATATATTATTTGAGTCAAATATTTTCAGAATATTGATGACTTCACGTGAGCATTAATTTTTAAATGAATAATACTATTTATACTTTTCAATACTCACTCTTCTCTTATTTTCCTTTTATATTAGCAAAATTAGATTGGTTCTATCCATTCTTTTAGAAGCTAAAAAAAATCTTATTTTCCTGGTATGAAAAGAAGAGTAAGAGGAGAGTGAACATTGAAAAATGCAACTAATTTTATTTTTTTCAAATTCTACTATTGTTTTTCTCTTTTTGTCTTCTTAGTTCTTACCCCGTCTATGGCAGCATATGAACAACGGTCGACAGGCATGAAAAAATTTGAGAGATCAATCCCCGTTCTACTTGTCGATCTATGCCTACAAGAATTCAAAATGAAGTTATTAACTTGTGTATAAATTATTAAAAACTAAAATGATAGAAAATGTTTTATAAATTAAATCACTGAATGTTCTATTTATTCATTTTTACATATGAGAATTTACCATAAAAAAAATAACATCCACCCATAAAAAATCCATCTGTGATAGAAAAAAAGTTAAAATTTGTGATGCCCAAACCCTTGATCCAGTGTACATTATTCTATCAACGTGTTCAATGCATAGCTACAATGTGTACAAAGAAACTTTGGAGATGCTGGAAATGCTGGAAAGTCATAATCAAACACTAAAAAGCGCAAGTGATGTAACTTTGGACTTTGGGCTATGTGCATGCTAGCGTGAGTTTTCCAATTGGACTTTCCAGCAAATGCTTTAATTTAAAGCAATTAGTTTTCCATTTGTGTGATTATCTAAATTTATTTTATCAACCTATGGTTGAAAATATGAATTTAATCCATATCTCGTTTACTTTGTTAGCAATTTGAAGTTATATATTTGTAGTCCACGACAAAGCTTGGCTTGGCTTTGCGGTGGGCGCTACTAAAGTTGGAAATTCAAAAAATTATCCTTCCCTTTTTCCTCATCTTTTAAAAATTTCATACATAATCTATCCAAAATATAAAATATTTTGACATTTCGGTTTGGGAGTAGCGATGGTTTTGATGATTGTTAGTGGGAAAAGGAATGCATGCTTTCTTTAAAATCAAATCACAATCTCTTAAATAATGTGAGAATTCTAAATTATTTTTGCCTTTATTTATTTTGATGAAAAATATTTTTTTATAAAACATAATTATAAAATATTAAAATAAAAATATTTTATTTATTTAATATTAATTAAATATGAAGAATTTTAAAAAATAAATTTTTAAATTTTTTTTATTTTTTTATCATCATGATTCTAAATATTATTCTTTTAATTATGATTATAAATGACAAATCACTTAAATATATAAATAATGTTTTTTTCATAAAAAATATTTTCAATGAAGTAAACATAACTTAAACATATTTTCATTGATAATTTTACTTTGGATGATTAACCAAAGAAGTAAATCATTATTTGATTTGAAAAACTTTTGCAGGCTTGGAAACAATGGAATGATTAGGCCTCATAACAAATCTTGGATCTAAAGCTAGAATAATTTTAGAAAAAGGTTATCATATAGTGATGTATTAATATATCATCAAATTTTATTATATATTAATTTTATTTTTTTAAAAATTAATTATAACAATTCAATAACAAATCTAAAATTAAATTTAATAGTATACATGTACTTTACTGCATCAATAGTACACCACAGAATATTCCATAATCTTATGCTCAAGATGAATTCATGAACTGCGTCCAGATTTGGTTTGTTATTTGTTGAAGAAAATCCTAATGACAGACCTTCAACGCATATTGTTTCGTATTTTAGTACTCATTCAATTGAGTGGTCATTACCCGTTTTTTTCATGCGTCATGCATGGCTTAATCGGGAATAAGAGCGGCTTTGGCTCCAAAATTTTTGAAATTTTATAGAATTCATCTGACTTTCAAAAATTTTTTACCCCTTGAAATGGTATGCTAAGATCCATCATTGATGGCAGAACAAAATGTCTATTATGTTGAACTAAATTTATGGATTAGCATGGTCAGATGATATTAATTAAAAATTAAATTATCAAAATAATGTAAAATATTATAACTCAACTTTAATAATTATGTTGGTTGAACTTTTATGAAAATACTATAAATAGGTAAAAAAAATTATAAATTTTATTCCCCGGATTACTGATCATGAAAAGATTAATTTAGTTTGAATGTTATAACAAATAAAATAAAATAAAATTCCCTTTCCCATCTTAATGTTTTAGCAGTGACTGCCCCATGTTGACAATCATCTCTTTTAGCACACTTTTTAGTTTATTTTTTTAATGAGCAATAGCGCGTATGAATGCTGGATTATTTTAAAGGAACATATTTATTACAAATGTATTACTTTATATTCACCCATTCTGTAAAATGTGGTTAAATGTGTTTTGTCGTCGGGTTGGATTATTTTCAACATATTAGTCAATCAATTCCTCGATAGTAGAATCTTCTTTCCATTCTGAAATCACGTTTTTCAGAATAGGCGGCGAGTCCCTATTTTACGGGCCTTCCGTTAAACGTACCAATGATTTGAGCCTTCCCGGCCTTATGAACATTTAAGAATACGTATTATAATTTCAATATCATTAGTTGCTAATTAGACCATCCGATCCGCTGCAAATCAGTTCGTGTGAATTGGCCATAAGTGGGTCTAATTAGATTTGGTTTCTTGAAATTACGAATTTTTTAAATAAAAGTTTGAGTATTAAAATTTACTAACAGTGGATTCACGGATAAGATTTGTGAATTTTTTTAAAATAATTTTAAATTTAAAATAAAATTTATAAATTTGAGATTATATCTAATATATTTTTAATTCACACAAACAATTCATGATTAAATAAATTATAATAAAAATTAGTTGATTTAAAAATTATTAATTTAAAATTAAAATTATTGATTTAGAAATAATTTATTTAAATTAAGTTATTTTAAAAGATAAAAAATTAAATTTGTGAATGAATATTAAATTAGTTGGGTGAAGATTTATATAATATATTAATTTAGTTTAAAGGTGAAGATGTTAAAAAAAAGAAAGAAAAAAAAGATGCAAATCCATTTGTGGAACATCTAGTGCGATCCATGCAAAACCAAATCGCTTTAAATCTATTTTTAAATTGCCCTACTTTTTATGAGTTCTATTCATAATTTTTTTTATGAATTCATGAGTCACAAGTACGTGTAAGCCATCAATGAAACGAATAGCTCTAAATCAATTCATAAAAAATTTAATTTGGATTTGATTTTAAACAAGCTAAACCTAAATGAATAGAACTCAATTAATCAACGTCGAACTTGAATTTTATAATATTTGATTCGAATTATTTATAAGTTTAAATAAATTTAAAAATAAAAATATTTTTTATTTTTACAATATATATAAATAATATAGTAAATAAAAATTTTATAATATTAATAATTGTTGAGATTGCATTAAAAATATAATGCTTTGGTTGAAATAATTAATTTTTATTAAATATAATTATTGGCATTATATGGTTATTATGGGTATATTTTTTAATAAATTTGATGATTATTAAAAATTTTATATTAATGAATAAAATGAGATAAAAATATTAAATATTTAGTTTGCTCGTAAAAGATTTGATATGTTTAGATTTAAGTGAAATTACAAATTATTTAAATAAAGTTTTTATGAATTTATTTAGATTTATATTTATTAAAAACTTAAATTTAAATTTATATATTCTAAATCTAATGAGAAATTAAAACTTAATAACATATTACTCCAATAAATTTATTTAAACTCATTTTCAAAGCATATTTGAATTCAAATTTAAATTATTTAAATTTAATAATATTTAACTGATTTAATTTATTTACATATCTAAGCCTATTCATGAGCTCGAGCTCATTTCGAATGCTCTGATATTCTTGCCGGAGATACCACCAATAATTGGTTTTAAGAAAAATTGACAGGTCATTTCAATCCTGTAATGAACTAAAAGTCCATGCATGATGAATTAAATAATGTGAAGTAATAACAATTATTAGATTGATTAATTTTTATTTAAAAAATATAATTTAATATAAATTATTGAATATTTAATGTATGTATAAATTAAAAATATGGAAGAACTCACCTAGTTAATGTTATAAGGATCCAAAAAATAATATTGTACTCATATTTTTCACATGCATTTATTAAAAAATCATTTTTTATTATTGGTTTACATCAAGATTAATATTGCGTAATAATGTAATTATTTCTATCACAAATTTATACAAGATTGTTCTATAAACTTATTTAATCGATTAAAATAGGAAGATTTCACCTTAAATAGAGATAAAAAAATATAAAATTTGATTTATTACACACATTAAAATGTATAAATAAAAATTTAAAATAAAAATAATATTTTATTTTTATTTTAATAATGAAGTATTTTATAATAATTTAAAATTTTATTTTAATATATATATTTATATTGACTAAAAAAATTAAAATTTCTGAATCCATGTGAATAATGTGTCGACAAAATCTTATGTATATATTCTTTTAGTGGCTTCCAGTAAGGTATGAAGTTTCTTATTTACTGCGAGGGATATTAAATAATCTATTTATTGAATTACTAAATTAGAATTAGATTAAATTATAAAGTCATATGCTACAATTAAACTAACATGAATGACATTGTAAAACTTAATCACTGTAAGCCTTATTTTATATCCATATATACACACACACACAAACATTGTATCAAAGATGACCAAATTTACGTTGAAAGTCTTTAATTTAAGTTATATTCAATATCATTTAAAGATTTTTATACCATTTTTATATTTATGTTCCGATTTCTAATCCAGTAATCCTTAGGTTAGTACATTTAGTGGTTTACCAATTCTACCCCTAAAAAAAATGCTAACTCTTGTCTTAGTTCTAATTTTACTGCTAAACACATCAAACAAGATATATTAATTTCTAATTTATATTTCAATATTATTTCTCTTTATATTTCAGTAAAAAATATTTTGATATAATAATTGAATTACTATCTAATATTAAAATTTAGAGGATAATTATTTGCCTGTTAGAATAGAATATAGTAAAATTTTCAAAATAGAACTTTTGAAATATTTTCCCTTTCTAACATTTTAGTTTCTGCTATAATGTTTCAGAGTCAAGATTATTAACATAATAAATATTGTACGGTGCATCATTCAACTATATTGTTTGATAGCGTACGAGTCATTTTCATTTCAAATTCCTTATCCTTACTCCATGGAAACTTAAAAAAAAAAAAACTTAATATATAGATGATTGCGATTTAAATCAAATTTAATCATATAAATAATTAAAATGAATCAATAAAAATTGTACCAATTCAGCAAAAATAAAAAATTGCATTGCTAATGCTGTATTTGTTTAGGTAAAAAAAATTTTTATAAAAAATTATTTATTTTGATAGAAAATATTTTCTATAAAATATAATAATAAAATATTAAAATAATAAAAATATTTTATTTATTTAATATTAATTATGAAGTGTTTATAGCTATTTTAAAAAATTACTTTCTTTTATTATTATATTTTTAAGTATCTTTTTTTAATCATTAATATAAGTGATATATTACAATTTCAAACATATATATAAATGATTTTTTATAAAGATATTTTTAATAAAATAAATGGGGATAAAATATAATTATAAAATATTAAAATAAAAAATATTTTATTTATTATTAAAAATAAAAAATTTGAAGAAATAATTTTTTATTTTAATTTTAATTATTATTTTATTTAATAATAAATATAATAATATACTGCTTTTTTATTAATATATATATATATATATATATATTTTTTATAAAAATTACTTTGGAACGAAATAAATACAGCGTGATAATTATACTCCCTTCGTCAAATTTTGTCGCGACAGCAGGAGTGGAACGTGGCCAAACAATTTAATTTGACCAAGTGGCCATACATCAACATATAAATATGGACCAATATTTTCTTTCTTTATTGTTCAAATTATTGCTCCCATGAGTTTTCACTTTGCTCCCTCAAATATTTCTTATATCAAAGCAGTTAATTAAATATGTTTAAAACAATAATTAATAATTAATAATTACGCACTATGGTCCAGAGCGGAGGGTACATATAACTCAGAGTAATAGAAGCGGCCTTCGCCACCGTCCTCACACATATAATTACAATAAATCAAACAAAGTAATACATAAACATAATGAAAAGCAAGTACATTAACCACGTTTTATTAACAGTGACTTAATATTTATATCATCTTTTTTAACAAAAGAAGCAACAAATCACTTAGAACCACTTACAACATATTCGATATTATGATGACCGACAAAATCTTATAAATTTAGATATCGGGTATGAGAGTTATAAAATAGAGAAAAAAATATTTGAATATTTGTATTAATAGAAGAAAAGAAAAAGTATTAGATCATAGAGAAATAAGAGATATTATACATAAAATATGAGGTTGATATTAAAGAGTAGGATTATAATTGTTGTTGTCAGTTATATTTATTTTTATAAAAAATATTTTTTTATAAAATATAAATATTAAAATAAAAAGTAACTTATTTATTTAATATCAAATATTAAAAAATTTAAAAAGGTATCTTCTTTTGTTAAAAATTTTATTTTTTCATTCTTATATCTTTAAATATTATTTTTTTAATCATCAATACAATAATTAGTACATCATTTATTCATTAATATATAAAATGAGAATATGTTTTGATGAAATAAATGGAACCCAAATTTAATCCAAAATACTGGAAAAAATATAAAATAATATTAAATATTATTATATTATTAATTATGCTGATTAATACATATTTTAGGAAAAACTTCTTGTCCTATGGGAGGACAGAAATCTCAGTCCTACCTCCATTAAATTTTTGTCATTTGTATTAATTCACCATGTCAGCATTTCGATTTGGCCACTTTGCAGCTCTTTAATGCCATTATCTTCCTCCACTTTTATTTTTAGTTTTAATTTCATCACAAAGTTAATTCCCAGTAGCAAAATTTACCCCTAAAATTTTTTCAGCTAAATGCGAAGATAAATGAGGAGTTCATGGGCCGAGTTATGTGGGAAAATCATTCACCCGAAGGACAGAAATTAGGATTCCCTTGGTACCGATTCTAAGCGCATCATCTTTCATCACAGACATTGGTTTTCTTTTCCATTATTTGATACGAATGCGGAATCATCATACATTTGCTGTCAAGCAACGTAAGTGAGAAATCTGAATTGTATTTTTATTGTAATTTCATTTCTCAAAGTCTTGTGAGCTTAAATCTAAATTAATGATTTCTCTTTTTTCTTATTATTGCTTAATTAGAAAGACACAGAACATAGTGTTTTAGAAATTGAGATTGACCTTTTTTCTATGTTAGCAGAGGATTGTTATAAGATTTGATTTCAATCAAATTTATTTTCTTTTTGTTATTTTCATCTAATTTACAAAGTACATCAACAGTAGTTATTAATACATTGAAAATGAATCTTACTAAATTTTGATGCTTTTAGGTAATTCAATTTCATAAAATTTGGACATGGCAAAGGAGCAAGAATCACCTACAGGTATAGTTGTATTCTTATTTTGTATACTAATGTTCTATAGTGTTTACATAATTACCAATGGAAAATGCTTCAAAACCAACCTGGTGTTTGTAGAATTTTTTATTAGTGAAGTAAAATGTTAGAAATATAAAATTTATGATTCTTTTTCTATAAACTAATCAAATTTTATTCTAACATTACTTCATGTGTATTTCATACATATTTTGTAGATGAAGTTCATGAATTTATTGATATAGAGTTATTGGATACTGAAGATGATGATGATATTACAATGAAGTTGAGTAATTTTTTAACTCGCAATGAAGATGACTTTGAACCAAAAATTGGCATGGTATTTTCAAATGAACATGAAGCTTATCAATTTTACAATGCATATGCCAGAAGGATTGGTTTTACTGTACGAAAAAATCAATATTGAAGATTAGGAGATGGGAAGATAAGGAAAAGGAATTTTGTTTGTGGAAGAGAAGGATTTCGAAGACCAAAACTCCCCTCACAAGTCATAAAAACTTATCGTTTAGAAACTAGATGTGGTTGTATGGCAAAAATATCATTTACCATTGAGAAAGAAATTTGGGTCATTTCTGAGTTTGTGTCTGAACATAACCATGATTTTGCTAAGCCGAGTGAACGGAATATGCTAAGGTCACAAAGGCATATAGATACTTTTCAAGCAGATGTGATTGAAGTAATGGATAATGCTGGAATAAAGCCATCTAGCATATATTCCTACCTTGTTAAGAAAGCTGGAGATGCTGCAAATGTTGGGTTTTTAAAATCTGATTGTGATAATTTTTTACGTGATAGAAGAAAAAATCTTTTATCTGCTGGAGATGCACAAAGTGTGATAAATCATTTCAAGTATCGGCAAGAAAATGACCCATCATTGTTTTACACAGTTCAAGTGGATTTTGAAAATCGGATGACAAATTTTTTTTAGAGGGATAGTTCATCATTGATGGATTACAAATACTTTGGAAATGTGATCATATTTGACACAACATTTAAAATAAACAAGTATAATTTGATTTGTGCACCTTTTATCGGAGTTAACCATCATCGTCAAAATATTTTATTTGGATGTGCTTTTTTATTGGATAAGACCACTGACTCATTTGTTTGGTTATTTGAATCATTTTTAGAATCAATGGGAGGGCATCAACCGAAGACAATTTTTATAGATCAATGCCAAGCAATGGCTAATGCTATAGAAAAAGTTATTCCCGAAGCACAACATAGACTTTACTTATGGCATCTTGGGCAAAATGCTACAAAACATCTCTCATATTATTTAAAATAGTCTGACTTTAAGGTTTTATTTAATAATGTTTATATAATTGTATGACAGAGGAAGAGTTTGAACAAGCATGGAATCAATTGCTTAACCTTGTTGATATTTCTCAAAGTACTTAGCTTAAAAGATTTTATGAACTCCGACAAAAATGGTGCCTGGCATTTAGCAGAAATTATTTCTCAGCAGGTATTTTATCCATACAAAGAAGTGAGAGTATGAATAATGTGTTTCGTAAAGTTACATGTAAAACGACAACTCTTACTCACTTTGTACTTCGTTATGAAAAGGTTTTAGAACATAGGCGTCAATCAGAATTAATGAACGACTTTCGTTGTAATCAAAGTGCACCTCCTACAATGAAAAAAGGCTCAAAGGTATGGCTAAACATGCTGCACAAGAGTACACACATGCTATTTTTGAATAGTTTTATAAGGAACTCTTTGAATCTCTATCAGTAGCACTTGAAAATGTTGGTTTTAATGGGGTTTTCCATACTTATTATTTAGCTAAAGATTGTGAGGATAAGAGATATGTTGTAAAATTCAGGCCTTTTGATTGCATGATGGAATGTACTTGTAAAAAGTATAAATCTGTAGGTATCTTATGTTTACATGCTTTGAGAGCTTTGAGCTACAATAATGTTTTTCATATACCTTCTTAATACGTTCTTAAAAGATGGATAAAAGGAGCCAAAGATGGCTTTGGAAGCAATAACAAGGGCAAGGAAGTTGCTGGGACAACAACAGTAGCATTTGATTTACATAGAAGTCAAATAATGCAAAAGGCTATTCATTTTGTTACAAACAGTGCCATAACGAATGAAGCAACAAAAATAGCTATTGATTTCATAAAGCATGGGATAAGATGTTTAGATAGAATGTTGAAATCTGTAAAGTTAGGAGAATTCACCATTGATAAGGAGCTAGAAGCAGATAGTGAGCTTGATGACAAAGGGAATAAGGTGCTGCCTAGTGAATTAATCTTACAGCCTGTGTTGGATCCTTAACCTGGAAAGCCAAAGGGATTAAGAAATGCTAGAATTAAAAGCCATCTTGAGAAAAAAAAAAGCGGAAGAAGAGCATATTGCAAACCAAGGAGAAAGATGGTGGCATTCAATCATCAAAACCTTCAAGACACAATAATACTGATATTAGTTGGTAAGTATGTGTGTGTATGCATTATTTTAATTGCCTTATTCTTCAAACTAATAGATTAAATTTTGGCTATATAGGCAAAGCTTTGATAAGGGGGTTGGATTGACAGCACCTTCAACAACTTTCAATTTTCCAAATATCCCACAAGTCAGTAATGAACAACACACAATTTCAAATACTATGGTTTTGCAAGTAAGTCTGATTTTAATTCTTTCAAATTAATTATTCCTTGTATATAAATATGGGTACTGGAATTTTTGTAATTTTTCTTTCAGGGTTCTCAAAGTTCTAACCTTGTTTGTATTAATAATTCCACCATTCAATTAATGCCTCAGGTCTATACTTAGCTCATATATTTTTTTTATTATCATTTGAGGTCAAACTACTTATACAATCATAATTAATTACATGTTATAATTCCTAGTTAACTAGTCTTAACTTTACTTTTTATAAGAACTTCATTCTGTAAAATAGTTGTTGTAATTCTGATACTGAATTTTTACAGGCTGAACATCACTATTCCAGAAATTCCATAGGCCTTGATGATTTAGCAAGTTTTTACCAAGGATGAAAAGTTATCTTCATTCACGACTTTTTCTTTAATGCAATGTAGATTTTGCTGCTTCATATCAGTATATAATACATGGAAAGTTTACAGTTACGATTGGATCAATTACAATTGTATTGATATCAATTTTAGACTAGTTTGACGATATCCATTTAAATGTCTGACACTTGATATAAAGCATTTTATAATAATTATCAAAATGCCTAAACAATATATATATATATATATATATATATATATATATATATATATATATATGTATGTATGTATGTATGTATGTATGTATGTATGCATGTATGTATATATATGCAAGTTATTAGCCTAAATGCAGTAAAAAAAGATTCACATCATAAGCTTATTTTTGTAATTTTTTTTAGATATGTATAAAGAAAGTTGGGTAACATCTACTTGTTGCCCTCCAGTATAATGATACTATTAGGAGTCTGTTCTCTGCAGAGGTGAAATGCATAAATGAAATTTTATTACCTTTTTCTTCATTCATCCTAAGCACTGCTATTTATACTTTCCTATTGAGTTAAAATCTTCTACAGTATTTTGTATTGAATGTCCTACCAGGTTTACAATCCAGTAGTTAGTGAATCTACAATAAACATTGTATGCTTAGTGCTATAAAGAATACAATGCAATTTTTTCATCCTGTGATGCATTTAGTTGCGTAAGGTATCAACTTTAGCAATATAAATTATATCATAGATTCTTGCAGAAGGTGCCAATGATATATGTTCTCCTAAATGTTTGAATGTTCAAAATAAGAGAAGATACTTAGTATATGTGCTATTAGGTAGCTTTAGTTTTTAAGTCTATTTCTCATCATGAGGAACAAAGTTACTTAAAAATAGTAAGGCTTTCCATTTCAATTTTTTTTTATGTTTAACAGGATAACCTGTTTGCTAATGTGAGTATGCCTTAATTGAAAAAATCATTGTAAATAGAATGAACTCCAAAGACTGTAAAAAAAAAAAAAACTCAAGTTACTAGTGTTGGAAATCGCGCATCATACATGCACAGTGAAATAAAAATTTTGCACGATTTCCACCAAGGATCCATGCGAATTTAGGACGCCATAGATTAGGGATTAGGGTTTATACCTTTCGGTAAAAATATTATGTCCGCTACACAGTAAATTCGATCTGCTTCTATCCATTTTCCAATCCAATCTACTCTCCAAATTATGAACCGGAATAGAAACTAGAAGATCAGATCACCAGTGTAGTGTTTAATGTGGCTGCACCTCTATGGTATCCACATAGAACGATCTCAAAATCTCCAGCCAAATGATAGATTGGATGGAATTTCTCTCCTCTCAAGTTTGTGCTAGCAAATTTGGGTGTTTAGGATCTCCTATTTTCTTTTCTCTCAAAACACCTCCTAGATAATCTATTGATTCATTTGAGCATGAATAGCATCTTATATATATATAGACATTCATTAAAACCCTAATGAGAGGTGAGTGTTATGGGCTGATTATTAATTAGGTCCAATATTATGACTTAATTAATAATTGACCCATAAGCAATATAACATTAACAAAAGGGCCCAATCTAATTGGTCCTTTCATTAATTACAAATTATAGTCTAACTAGAATTTCTAATTATGTTGCTCCAATTCCAATTTTAATTCATTCTTTGTGTGTGACCCAATAGGTTCCCATCACGTTGGCAATGATCCTAAAATCATATTTTAGAATCATAAACAATAAGCGATATTTAGCAATGCATCATTGCTACCTAAGTAATGAGAATGTCAGTGATCTGACATAACCTTTCAATGAATACGCAATCAAGTCCCCTTTTGTCCTAGATATCTAGATCGAACTCAAGGCATGAAAAGTGTCATCCCCTTTATAATTCGATCTCTGTGTTTCTTGATTCATGAGTTAACCAAAAAGAAGCAAATGATATCAACATCACATGTTGACTCATTTGAGCATGGCCATGCATTTCATAGTCGAACTCAATCAAGAGGCCCATAGATATCACTCCTTTAGAAGGAGGGATAAAAACTCATCTACATCACTCATATTCTTCTACATAATTAGTAGTATACCCAATCACTGTCTTCAAGTTAACCCGTTAAAGTTAATGTTAGACAATGTTAAAGCATATAATTAACTATGTTGGAAATCATGGTGACTTCAAGTTAAAAGACTATATGTGTCACTGCCACTATGAGAGTTGCTTATGACACTCATAAGATGATCCATGTAGCAATCTCATGGCGAGTCAGTCCAGTACAATTGTTCTCTAATATGTACATATGTGTTGACTTAATATCTCATATCATTCAACTAACATACTAGTCTTTATGCATCATTGTTATCCCTTTCACAATGATACTTAACTAGGGACATTTAAGAGTATTATTTAAGAAATGATTACTCTAAAGACAAATTACTATATCTATTTATTTAACATAGAGAAATAATAATTTGAAAGTGCCTCATATAAATAATGAAAATATAATATAACATTTTCTTATACAATCATCCTATGATTAGCTCTTAGGGTATACACCAACAACTAGTTGTTTATCCATCAAACAACCTTGCTTTTAAAATCAAATACATAATCCACTGTTATAGTGAGGACTTTAATCTTCAATCTGTTCCCTAAATAGCAGCAGTAGTGCACAATGCTTGGCCTCTGCATTTACCAGGCTCTTGTCACCCTATTCACCAAAAAAATGTTAGGATGTTATGATCCTGCTAGGATAACTATAAAGGAGTTACATTAAGGCTTACAGTACTCCCCATGCTCTTGATTGGAGATATCAATAACAGGGTGTACATCCAATGGAATAACTACTTAATCAAAATCTTTTCCAGCACATCGATCTTTTCCCTCCTCCTTAAACATGATCTCATCTGTAACAGGATTCTATGCAAATTTGCCTTGTTCACCTGGAACTTTATCTTGACAAGATTGGTAATTCTCCTTCCCCATTAAAGTCTCATCCTACTTCAACCTGTCCTTCATAACAACTTTTTTCCCTCCCTTATAAAATCTTCTATCCAGCTTTTAATAGGCTCAATCTTCTTAACACTTCATTTGATGCAATCTTTCTCCCCTGTAGTGAGAGCATCATCCTTTGAGAGAATGACCTCCATCATCCAAATTTTTGTCTAGTTTGTTTGGGCATGAAAATAGCATCACTTGTGTAATTACACATAGTTTATCCTTTTCTCAACACAATGGCAGCGAAGCAAACTAAACCCAAATCAAACCAAATGCATTATGTTCACTGTTACAGAAAAAATTAAAGAACGAAAAATGATTGTCTAGAGTCCATGTGAATTATCTAAAAATGTATATATGATATCATCCTACATGATTTTACATTAGTCACTGTACTTATAACCAGACAAATGCAAAAAACAGAGATAATCGTTTGTTCCAAAAATTCTAAGAAGCCATTTGAAGTGCTTAATTTTTTGTAAGGCAATGTCAAAATATAAATAAAAGATTTATAAGTCTCGGGCAGACAACCATAAACCTTAGAAAAAACCCTAAATCCAAATGAAGCTTGTAAGAAGAAATTTTCACAAGTTTTGCTAACAAAAAGCTTATGCTGAAAAACTCCAAATTATATTATACCTAACTTTTTTCAATATTTAAATTTTTGTGAACTTAGGGCAATAAGCTTCCTCTTATAATTTCAAAGCAAATCATTAGAGCAATGGAGATTTCAAGGTAGAAATAGGATCATCATTAAATCGGATAAAAAATAGAGAAAAAAAATTATCGAAAGACATATTTGTGGCACTTTTGCAGCGGTGAGCTTGGGAATCCAATGGATGGAATATTTCCATGGCTCTAGCTAGTCGAAGCTTAGAGAGTGGTCGAATGTGATGTTTCAATAGCAAGCTTCAATAGTTGCGATGGAGGAAGATCCCTGACATATAAAAGTGGAGGGAGATAACGGCGTTAAAGAGCTGCAAAGTGGCCAAATCGAAATGCTGATGTGGAGAATTAATACAGATGGCAAAAATTTAATGGAGATAGGACTGAGATTTCTATTCTCCTGTAGGCCCAGAAAATTTTCCGATATTTTATATACAACATTTTGAATTTAAATTGAACAAATTATAAAAGGAAAAATTTTAAAACGATATTAAATACCAAGAGACCACCAAAAGTGTCAACTCCATCCACCACACTTTTGATTATGTTGGATTATAAGGTACCTTCATTCTGTTTTTCTTAATCAAGTGGTAATCTAGCTTAGCATATCATCACAGTAGGGAGGAGGGGGGGGGACGCTTTTTAGAGATTCCCACTACTTATTGCCTCTGGCCTCGGATACATACTGACCCGTATTCTTTTTGTACACATTTTCGGCATGAATCATCTACAGAAAACTTTACCTTCAAATTTAGCACACTATTTTGATACTATTTAAAAAAATAATAGAAATTTAATATTAGAATGATAATTTTGTATAAATTTAATTTATATATAATAAATAACCAAAAGTTAATAATTTCATCCATCAAAGTTACATTTTAAAAATTAATTTTTTATAATAATATATATATACATATATATTAACCGAAAGACCTCGGTCAACCCGTCTCTTCAGGAGAAACAAATAAACGACCAGCCGGTATAAATTTCTCCGTCTCAGTTCCTCTTGGCTGGTATTAGTGAAACCAACCCATTACCAAATAGGCATGAATCCTTGCAAATTTGTTATTATAATCTTGTTGTTTGCTTCTTCCTTTCTAAATTGCGCGGCTAGCATACTCTACCATGATTGCTCAAGCTCCAAAACCTTCACTCGTAAAGATTCCAACTATTTCACTATCATAAAAAACCTCATGGATTCCTTATCCTCACACGCCATCGACCCCGCTCAACCATTCTACCACACATCCTCAAACGGAAGTAGAACTAGAGAGCCCTACGACACCATTTACGGCCTCTACATGTGTGACGGCGGCGTTCCGCCTCAGCTCTGTGGCGAATGCGTTTCCAGGGCAGCGAGGCAACTTCTCTCACTGTGCCCCTCGGTGAAAGAGGCCATAATCTGGTACGACAACTGCTTCGTTCGTTTTTCCAATGGTTCTTTTTCTGCCATGGACTTAAGGCCCAGATCTCCGTACCCGGTTGCCGAAGGAGATTCTCCAATCTCCTGTTCCATTCGAGATTTGACCGTGGCCATGGAGAAGACAGCAGCTGAGGCAGTTAAATCTAGTGTCGGTCCGAAGAATTATGCTACAAAGAAGATAAATCTGTCGGAGTCCGGTGAGACGGTGAGTTGTTTAGCTCAGTGCACGCCGGATCTTACGAGCTCAAATTGCAGGGATTGTCTGAATGTTGCCATTGAAGAAATTAGATGGTGCGGTGCGGAAGGAGGAGTAGTATCTCCGAGCTGTTTCGTGAAGTATAAAGCCAACCTTCGCAGAGGTAAAGTTGAAACCTTGCTTTAATTTCAAGCATTTTACTTCTTTCATTGAAATGATACTATTTTGCTTAATTTAATGCTTAGAAAATGAAAAGGGATTCTTTGCAGCGATGTTTCAGAGTTAAATTACCCATTTAATTCTCTGATTTGATAAGAAAAAGAATTAAGGCGAAAATTTTCACATGGGCTAACTTTGAAGTGTGTTGGTAGCTGAAAGTTTATTAGATAGAGTCTTGGTGTTGTATACTAATCTTTAACGGAGTAAACTTCTGTAAGTTGTAATTATGCGGGAACATGCTCATTGGTTGATAATAGTACAGTATTTCAATTCATCTTTGCAAGTCAAAATTTTGAGTGCTTCGTCAAGCTTCAACGAAACATGTAACACATTGAGTATTGACAAATAACAAATTTACATTCTCAGGCAGCTGCTGTCCTTATCTCCCCCATCACTTACATAAAACCTAAAAAGCCATGGGCGAAATTAGGGGTAGATGAAGAAATTGAAGGCTTGAATTTAAAAAGAGATAGATGCGAAAGTTTCTGCAGTATTAAAGCGATAGGTTGTAATAAAAAGAGCTATGGTTTCAAGAGCAAGAGATTGAGTCCCTTGAAATTTTAGGTGTGAAGAAAGAATACTGGAAAAATGCACAAAGAAAAACCCCTGCAACAGTGGTGAGATTTTATAAATAAAATTTGTTCCCCTGCCCCCCCCCCCCCCCTCCTTCTCTCTCTCTGTTTTGGGCTCATCTGTATGAGACAGTGTGATTGACAGAATGAGAGCAGCATTATTGCAATCCTTGAAAGTGGACTGGGGTGCTACCCACCAATCAAAGGCCAAAATGGTGGAGTGCGAGTGTGAAAGCAGATTTCATAAGATTTTAAATTTTATTTTATACAGATAATTTGTCGATGCCGATAGGTCCAGGGGCCTGGTCCTACTGGAACTGGCAACACTGTTTCCACTCCAATGCGAGAAAAATCAATAATAGTTGATATTATTTTCATGTTTGATTCATATTTCATATTTTTTAAAATTTTATTATTTTTAAAAAAAATATTATTATTAATTTTTTATTATAAATTAAAATAAATTATAAATTTAATTAAAAATATATAAATAATTTTTTTGAAGATTTAATAAAAAAATAATTTAAATTATATTCGATTAAAATATAATAAAGAATTTAACATATAAACTATTAAAATTTTTAAGAATTTAAATTTAATTTTTTTTATAATTAATTATATAAAATAAATAAATAATTTCCCTACTGTTGACAGAAAATTTTGTTTTCTTTGAAAAGAAAATGGGAGAAAAAGAAGAGAAATAATCTCTTTTAAATTTAAATTGAAAAAAAAATAAAATATTTAAATATTTAAATATTTAAAATATGAATTAATTTAAATTATATGAATTAATTTACTTATAATCTCAATTAGTATAATCTCAAATAAAATATATATAAAATATTTCATATTTATATTAGATTAATATTAATTTTCAATGTTATATTTCAAATTAAATTATATATATAAATATTTTAAATAATTTATCATTTTAATATAAAATTTTAATTGAATAAATTATATATTATATTTTTATAAAAAATTTTAAAAATTAAAATTAAAATTTATTTATTTAAATTTTATTAATATTTTTATATTAAAATTTAAGAATTATATTTCATATTAAATATATATATATCAAAATTTGATTAATATTCTATAACTCACTTCTAATAATATCTAGAACATATTAAAAAAAATATTTATAAAATTAAAATTAAAAATAGAAAATATAAGTTAAAATTAAAAAATAAAAATAAAAAATTTTTAAAATAAATGAGAGTATAAAAGAATGGGGATAAAATTATTTTTTTATTTTAATATCCACATTCCTGTAAAATGGGAATGTAAGATATCCACCTCCTCTCATGGAAATATTTGGAAAAAACATTGGGCACCAAAATATTCCTAAGAATGTTACATTTTTGGATAAATGTTTTGAAAATTTGAACTAAACATGGGAATATCACATTCCCCTAAAACATTCTCGAGAATGTGAGAAACATCCCTTAAAGCAAACACACCCTATATGTTAATGTCGATTCCCGAGTGAATAGTTGAGATGAGATATATTTTAGAGTATGTTTTGATGCATATTAAAAAATTTTCCCGTTGACATGCATTTTATACGTTTTGTGAAAAGATTTTATATTTTTCATAACTTTTTATTAAAAACTAATAACATATATATAGAAATGATAAAATTGTAAATTTATTTTCATTTCACATATTAAAAAAATTAGTTTATAATTTATTAATTCAATCAATAAAGTATAAATTAATTTTTTAAAATATTTCATGCATTAACTTATTAAAAAATTATTAATAAAATATGTATTTTATGAACAGAGGACATGAGACCGTAATTCACCGTAGGTTCTTAATTGCCCTTTTTTCACACTTGAACAACAACAAAGAAGCTTACTGATAAATTGTAATTCATATATAAGAACTACTTTGAAAATCTAATAGGCAAATTATTTTTCTATTTTTTGTCCGAGGGGAAATTTGTTTGCAGTATAATATTCAGAAAACAAATTAAATAGGTGAAAATTTGAAAGCCTCCCATGCATATGATAGTTGTCTTCCGTCATGATTTATTAAAAAAGGGGGGGAAAAAATAACGCAAATTGAGCCAATGTTTATACAGAAAAAACGAACAAGTCACGAACAGTGATTATCGCTGCTGTTATCTCGCCTGCTGTTTCCGTAATGCTCATTTATCTTGGCTGCTATTTCCTTCGGAGAAAAGCAAGGAAGAGAAGTAAGGTTATTCTCCGAGAAAATTGTAAGTAATCCCAAAAAGGATTAATGTTTGCATACTCTTCTTCTATTCTGATGTTTACATAAGTAAAGAAGCATACTTTTCACTTTCTTATTTTGGATAAGTTTGGTGTCTAATGTTAGTTGGGGACGAAAGCACCACTTTGGAGTCACTGCAATTCAATTTGTCTACAATTGAAGCTGCCACAAACAAGTTTTCAAATGAAAACATGATAGGAAAAGGTGGATTCGGAGAAGTTTATAAGGTGAAACTTGTGATTCATATGATGGTGATTAACTTTTCTTTTTTAAGAACTGTCGATGACTCACTTCGATAATATAACTTTAGGGTGTACTCCATGATGGACAAGAAATAGCTGTTAAAAGACTTTCAAAAAGCTCAGTACAAGGTGCATTAGAGTTCAAGAATGAAATATTGCTGATAGCAAAGCTTCAACACAGAAATCTGGTGGCGTTATTAGGCTTTTGTTTGGAAGAACAAGAGAAAATACTCATCTATGAATATGTGCCCAATAGGAGTCTTGACTACTTTTTATTTGGTATGGTACTCTAGCTTTATTCCCACTTTTAAGGTGAAGCTTAACATTAACTAAAAATGCACATTCTTTTGTCCTAAGTATTTATTTTATTTGACAATTTTGAGAATATATTTATTCCTTTTTCTCACTCAAGTGATTTTTTTCTTTTTCTTCTTTTTTTGTGTGTGTAAATTGTAGATTCTAAAAAGCATAGACTATTAAATTGGTCAGAGCGCTTCAAAATTATAAGTGGAATTGCTCAAGCAATTCTTTACCTACATGAGTATTCTCGTCTCAAAATTATACATCGCGATCTTAAACCTAGCAATGTTCTATTGGATAATGACATGAATCCCAAAATCTCAGATTTTGGCATGGCAAGAATTATTGCACTAAATCAAGATCAAGGAAGTACTGTGAGAATTGTTGGCACATAGTAAGTGTTAAACTATCATTCCATACTCAGCCTCCTCCTCTGCTTCTTTAGTTTGTTTGGTCCAATGAATCAATTGAAAAGAATTATTCTGTGCTTTCAATAGGTGAATTCTAAAAAATTTGCTAATATAAAGTAGGGGGCTGTAACTAATGCTAATATATATATATATATTTTTTACAGTGGATATATGCCTCCGGAATATGCAATGTTTGGGCAGTTTTCTGATAAATCTGATGTTTTTAGCTTTGGAGTTATGGTTCTTGAAATTATCAGTAGCAGGAGAAACTCTAGTTCTTATGAAGCACCCCATTTTGATGGCCTCTTAAATTATGTAAGTACTGACTTTAGCAATTCGTTTCCCTCTTAATTGATGTTCATATCATCTGCCTTGTTATATAGCAGAAAATGACAGAAAAGCAAAGGGGAATTCTTTCAATTTAATTTGGTAAAATGTTGCAGGCTTGGAGACAATGGAAGGACCAAAAAGCATTAGAGATATTGGATCCAAACATGAAGGACTGTTATTCTGATCTTGAAGTAACTAAGTGCATTCAAATCGGTTTGCTGTGCGTTCAAGAAAAACCTGAAGACCGACTTACAATGACAAATGTTGTCTCATATCTTAGTAATCTTTCAGTCGAATTGCCATGTCCTAGAGAACCAGCACTTTTCGTGCATGGTAGAATGGAACCACACATGATTGCCCCAGAATTCGATTTTGGTCAATCTACCAGTAGTTCCCTACCATCATCGGTTAACGAAGTGTCTTGTTGATATTTTTCCTCAAAGCTAAGATGTTCATATTTTTTTTAACCTCTCTTTTGCCACATTTCTGTGTAATTTGTTTAATATTTGTAGATTTCGTGACAACTAATCACTTTCAGTGGCAGAGAAGGAAGGATTTTCTCTTCTTTGGTAGTAAGAACATCTTATAGATGATACCAAAGACATCTTAATCTATGATGTTTTACATGGTGATCTACATGCAGTACTTACTGAATTACCATATTGCATTTCGATTCAGCATGCTGCCGGCCAAGGAATAGCAGTCTGATCAATCCACACCAAGTCAATGGCATAGTTCATTGAAGTAACGATTTGTGATTCATGATTATAGGAAGTAATTATACATTTGTAACTGCTGAATATCTTAGAAAGCAATTGTACATGTGTTGTTGCTAAAAGGATTAATATTTCAACGATTATAGAAAAAGTTACACATAGTATAAGGTTAAAAAATATATATCAGACCATCTAAACTGTTGTTGGTTCATAGATGTGACATATGTTTGCAAATTTCACAAATCAACCCTCCATAATTCTAAAATTATAGATTTGTTGATGTCTTAGTTTGGTTTTGGTCCCTTTGTTGTATCAAAAAATTTATTGATGTTTAGTTTTCCTGAACAATATTTTAGAAAGTAATTATACATGCATATTAAGGATGAATATTTCTATAATTATAGAAATAGGCGATTGCATGGTACAAGGTTAAAAAGGTATATACAAGAACATCTAAATTATTTATTTTTAAGTAAGATATATTTAAAAATTTTCCATTATTAATCGTCCATTATTTTAGAAGTTACAGATTTTTTGCTGTCCATTTTCGGTTTTGGCCCTTTTGTTTTATCAAAAAGTTTATTCATGATTACAAATAAAAAAAAGGGGTTTTTTCATGACTAATATGAAAGATTTGGCCAACAACAATTAACTGGGGTTCCAGATTATTTTTACGTTTTGATGATAACATTTGAGAAGCTCGAATGCACCTAGAGGATGATGACCTTCTTAGAGTTTAAGAATACTCATGCTGGGCCTTAATGATTCATTTGAGTTTTCTTGCACGGCTGGCCCCGATTCCAGAGGTTACCGTTACGCTACGGGAGAATCAGAATGCGCATAGCGCTTAACCCGAAATCAATTGATCATAATTGTGAATAGAAAATGAAATTCTATCTCAATATTTTTCCAGAAGAATGACAAAACAGTGAAGGAACGAAGTTGCAATACTAGGAAGCAAACCTCAGAACCCGGCCATGGGCCAGAACTACCGTCCCCTAGTTAATAAACCCGGGGCAATTTCGTTACCACAAAAGCTATGAAGGTTAGGAAGACAAAATAATCGAACTGTATTGGGAACTGGCAATAGCTTCATTAGTGAAGCAATTGCTCGCCATTGAAATTTACACATTAGTAAAATAAGCTACTAATTGCAAGCTTCTCCTAGGCCAAAATAATGGCAAGGCTTGTTAAAAAAATTCCAAAGAATTATTGCTGGGCTAATGGTGGCGAAATTCTTCTAAAAGAAATCTTTTCTTTACTGTTCGAAAATCTAAAAAAGAAAAATAATTAGATAAAAATTTGATTTAAATAAATCTAAATTAAATTACAATAAGTATAAATGAAATGCTTGTTAGGTTGTGTTTCATACAAATAATTGATAGTTAATAAGTTGAGTGATAGCGAATACCTAATAAGTTAACCGGTTGTACTATAAGTATTTTGTGAAATTAATAAATTAGTTAAAAATATAAAGTGACATCAAAGGACATTTTAATAAATTAGATATATGATTTAAACTAAATCATTATTATTTTAAGATTAAATTATATTAATACAATAAATATGTTCACCCTAAAAATATAATTATAAAAAATTTAATTAATTATATTTTATGATATTATATGTTTATAATTTAAAATAAGAATATAATTATTTAAAATTAAATTAATTATATTAGGTTTATATAATTAAAGGTGTGAATTGTCAATTGACTAAAATAAGATGGATTAATTTGAAAGAAAAAATAACGAAAATTTATAAATTATCATGAAATTTATTAAATCAATTTTTTTTCAAGATGCTAATATGTGAAATACTTTTCAAAATTAACTCAAAATTTTTTATTAAATTAATAAGTTACAAATTAATTTATTTATTATGTAAAATATAGCCTTAATAATTGATGGAATGTCTCTTAAAACTTTTAAGCTCAAGATAGTTAATTAAAAAATTTAAATTATAATAAAAGTTAAGCACATGCTAACAACAATTTTGAAATTTTTGTTAAGCATTAATTATTAATCTTCAACTAAACACATTTAATATTTTTATTTCCATTTTTAATAATATAATAAATGAGAAATATTAATTTTAATAATAATAATTTATTAAACTAGAAACTTAACAATATTGATTGTATTGCCATTTATTATATTATTAAAAATAAAAATAAAATATTAAATATGATTAATTAGAAAATAATAATTAATCCTTAATAATAGCTCCAAGGCTATTGTTAATGTTTATCTAAAAATTATCTAAAACAATTAAACAAGTAAATTTACAATAAATGCCACTAATTATAGTGGACAAATGCTTAACTAGATTAACAATGGAATATATACTTATCTATATATATATATCACATCACTATAAGTTTAAAATATTTACACTAAATTTCAATTGTTGATTCTAATTTTATTTAATAGTTATGAAGAAGATAATTTAAAAATAAAATGCTCCTTTAATGAAAAGAGAGGATAAGTGAAATACATATTTACTACTTCTATTCATTTTTAAGTTTTCTTTAAGCTTAATGCATAGGGATATGCAATAAATAACCTAAATTTTTGAAAAGATAAGTTATACTCCTTACATTCCTTTTTAAGTAATATTTAAAGTTAACGCATAAGGATTAAGAAAGATAATAAATAATTCTAATTTTTAGGAGACATAAGTTGTAATTTACTAAGATATTCTACATTAAATAGTAATTAGTAAGTAAAGTTGTTGAGCATTTATTGAGATTATAGAAGTAACATTTGAAAGAAGATAATAAATACATTCTTGGTTTCCTAAAATGATAGATAAATAAGAATAAATTTTTTTCTTAAATGATACTTAAAAGGAATAAAATAAATAATTTATTAATATATTCTCTACTAAAAATTAATTGATAAGCAAAGTTTTTATATATTTATTTGAGAAAAGATAATAAATGCAATCCTAGTTTCCTAAGATAACAAATAAATAAGAACAAAATTTGTTCTCTAAAATGATATTTAAAAAGGAATAAAATGAGTATTACATTTCTCTTTCTTATAATAATAAAGTTAATATAGAGTCATAAATAATTTTATTTAAATGGTGTTTGATTTTAAGTTGGAAATGGATTAAGCTTGTTCTATTTTACAAATATGTTAGGTCATATCATTTAGAATCTAACCTATTAGTATATCAAGTTGGCTTATATTTTTATGTATTATATTATATATAATATTTTGAAAATATTTTATATACATTTCAAAAAGCGTATAAAATTTTTTAACATATATTTATTCTCTTAATTTTAGTTTATATTCTAATTATTTTAATAATTGATTTAAAATTATTATTGTGATAGTTATATTTATTTTGATATATTATTATTATTATTCAATTCATACTTTAGTTAATTTATTTAAGTGGTCACTATTTTTTATATGCCATGTGAGTTTGAATTATTGCTTTTAATAAAATAGTAAAATGAATGTTAGAAGATATTGTTGGAATTTTTCATAAAGTGAACTATTATTAATTAATAATTTTTAATTTAATAAAACTGATTGATTAAAATTTAATCTAATTGTAAGACATAGATGAAGCTCATTTTATAATTATGATTTTAAAGATATATGCTTAACATATTCACATAAGTTAGTGTGACTTGGCAGTTGTATAGGCTTTTTATTGAGAGGATTATTAGAATTTTATAAATAAGGATTATAAATAAAGATTATAGCTATGTCCCCTATTCACTTCTCACATATATGATTTCTATCCATTGAAAATCACTGCTAAGAAAAAGAGCGAAAGAGAATATCTAGTTAAAAAAAAATTTATTAGTTTCAGTTGAATTTAACTATAGTTGTAGATTCATTAGATAAATAAATATAAATTTTATATTTATGATATTTTAATTATCATATATTAAATTTTAATAATTGAAAATTCTTATACGTAGTATCAGAACTTACATGTATAATATTATAATAAAAAATAATTAATTATATTGTATATTATTTTGATTAAGAGTTTATAATGAAATTTCATCATCATGAATTTTTCATTGAAAAAATTATGGATCAATTTTTCATCTGTAATAATATGAAATGGATGTCTAGATTTAATGACTTATATTGTGTATTGTACTTTTTATAAAGTATGAAAGATTTAATAAAATTATAGTGTATTTTCTAATAATTTTAGTGGTGAATGTTTTTGTCTATTGTTGAATTAGAAATTTTAATTTATTATTATTAATTTTATTTTATTCCATGCTTCCATCAGTTTAATGTTATTGGTTTAAGGACTTGAATGGCGTGATGTTTCTGCTTTGTTTGTGCCAATTTTCGAGATACCACGAAACGTTCTGGTGTGGTGTCTGACAGATCACGTGAAAAACTTTTCACGCTAACATGAAATCATGCCGTGGTGAAATCACGCAAAATGTTATGGTGTGATGCTATATGTGAGGTGGCTTATGCCACGGTCAAGAAAGGGCGACACGCCCTTGTATTTTATGCTTTTTTATTTTATTCCATGTTTTTAGGGCGTGTTTGGAATAGGTGAAAGGGTTGGGGGGTGAAATTGCTGAGGTGGAAAGGGGGTGAAATTACGAATTTCACTCGTTTGGCTGCGAGTGAAAATGCAGAAGAGTGAAATGCAATTTTCATAAATTGGTGGGCCCGGGGTGAAATTGCCGCCCTCCCCAAATTGCCGTGAAATTGGGGTGAAATGTAACCGTAAAATGCATTTTCCATTTTTTGCCCTTCTTTGCCCACGCATGTGCATTGTCCTCTTTGACTGGCCGAAGAAGACCATCTGACTGGCCGAAGAAGCCTGGCCAACTTGCTTCGACGCAACTGCTAAACAACATTTTTGTGTTGCGTCAGATGGGAGTTAAGAATTTGTGTTGCGTCAGGGCAGGAAACGAGTCAATAATAATAATAATAATAATAATAATAATAATAATAATAACAGTGAGTCCATTTATTTATTATTTTAAAAATAATTTTTTATTTTCTAAACCAAAATTTTTATTTGATGAATTATTTTTAAAATCAGTGATTTTACATGTATGATTTAAAAAATAGAAAAATAAAAATAAATTTTTGATATTTTCTTAATTTGTTCTTTTATTTTGAATGTCAATTTTATAATTAAATAAAATATTTTATTATTTACTCATTCAAACACTCTTTTTATTTTCTTTAAATTTAAAAATAATTTTTTAAAATAAAAATAACTTTTAAAAGAATTTGAGAACAGTTTCAAAAAATTAAAAAGAAAATGAAAACATAACCAAACAAAAATAATATTACTCAAATCACACAAATGAAAAACAAAATGTATCTAATTTTGTGCATCAACATTTATTAATTAATTTTATAATAAAATATATTAATTCTAGTCTTTAAGAAATGTATAATTAATTATTAATTAATGTTATTAATAATAAAATAAATTAAAAATAATTTAAAATTATCAAATGAAATTATTATCATCAAATATGTATAATTCTATTAAACAATGATAATATAGTAATTTTACTACCTCACCATAAGTATTTTTCCAAAATTATAATGCAAATTTTTAAATATTTATTATTTATATGAAAATATAAAATTATAATTTTTTAAATATATTAATATTCAGAAAAAAATTTAACATATTTTCCTTTATTTATAAATTATTTTTTATTTATTTTTACTAAATAATATTATAACTACCTCAACATAACATAACAAAAGGATATTTTAGTCATTTCACTCATTCACATTTCCTTCCCCCTCTATTTTCACCCATTCCAAACAAAAGAAATTCATTTCACCCATATTTACTCCCCCTCCTATTTTCACCCATTCCAAACAATTCAGGTGAAATTATTTTCACCTCCATTTCCTCTCCCTCCATTTCCACCCCCCTCCATTTACACCCCCTCCCATTTTCACCTCCAGCCAAACATACTCTTTAGTGTGGTCTTATTTTATGGCTCAGCATGGGTCGTAAGCTTAGTGAATGAGTTTTCACGCACAGTAATGGGTTATAAACCCATATCTTGGTCTCATGCATATATGCATGAAACGGCTTTTAGACAGTAAAGGTGAGATTGATTATATATTATATATATTAATTATATAATTAATATTTATTATATATTAATATTTTTTTTTATTTTGAGGAGTGAATATAATTAGATATTATAATTATGTTAATTTTAAATTTTATTCAAGACTTTGTTATGCAACAATGTTTAAGGGCTCATTGAGACATATTAAGTTTTGACATCTCATCAAGAGTAATCCATTGCATATATATAGTTGAGTATATAAATTAAGATTTTGAATAATTTATTTTCTCAATTTAAGAAAAAAAATTTATTAGTAGTTATAAGTACTTAACTGCCAAAGTGACTCACTTACAATCATTAGTGAAATTTTTTTTTATTTAGAAATTAAAGGATAGTACCAGAATTATCTTATATAATCATTTGTTCAAAGGGACTATTATGTAAGACAATTTTGGTATGTGGCATAAAGCATCACAGTTAAAAATATATTAATTTAGGAAGTTTATTTGCCTAAAGGGAATTAATTTTTGAAAATTGGATATTTTTATATTAACTTTATGAGGAGAGTATTTACTAGAATATCATATTCTTTACCTAAAAGGGAGAATATGATGATGCACCTAAACTCTCTAATTATTGTAGCACATCAAGAATTGTTGCTATTTATATATATATTTTTTAAATTATCCATCGGTTAATTGTTATATTTTTATTTTGAACAGTAACTTTTGCTACAAATGGTAATCAAGCTACCATTGAGATCCTATATGGATCTAACAATAAGAGATGGAATGAAGGCCTGAACTTTACCTTAGTTATGAGTGACATAGACATAACTTTACGTATTGATCTGCCTATAGCCATCATTGCTTAAAGTATTACTGAATAAAAGAAGTTATTTACTAAGTGGGATAGAGCAAACCGTATCTGCCTACATGCCATTAAGAGTTTTATCTCCGAGCATCTTCTGAGTGAATTAGATGAGATTAGGAAAGCTAAAGAGTTCTATGATGTTGTTAGTCAAATGTACTAAAAATTTAACAAGTTTGAGGTTAGGAACCTTATGAGCGAGCTAATGAGTATGAGGTATGATTTTGTTGAAAATATTAAAGACTTCATCATGAAAATAATCTACATTAAAAATAAAGTAACTTACCATGAAATCACCTTACTTGACAAATTCATTGTTTATTATGCCATTAATTTTCTCTCTCATGAATTCACCTAAATTAAAACTACTTATAGCACCATGAATGAAGTTTGGAGCATCAATAATCTTATATGTAAATGTGTTTCTAAAAAGGAAAAACTCAAAAGAGAAAAAAATAAAAGTTTCTTACTCATTATTAACTCCAAATCTAACTATCAAAAAAAAAAAATTTCAACAAGCCTAGGAAGTTTGGGTTAAAAGCTCTTAATAAGTTTTAGAGCAACAAAAGCGAAGACAATAATCAAACAAAAGGGGTAAGTGGTCCCTAATCTGTCATTAAGAAAAATGGTAAATATTTTTTTTTACAAAAAGAAAAGTTATGAGAAATTTGAGTACCATAAATGCAAATCTTGGTTAGAGAAAAAGGATAAACAAGAAGGTAAACTACTAGATTTTGTTTGTTTTGAATCCTATTTTGTTAGTATCTCATTAAATTCATGGTGGCTTGATAGTGGTACGATTGTTTATGTTGTCGTTACTTTACAAGGGTTCAAAAGCAAATGGAAGCCAAGTGAGAAAAAGGCTAAGCTTAGAGTTGGAATTAATGTTGAAATTGAAGTTAGTTATATAGGAACAATATGTTTAAATTTAGAGTCTGGTTTTAAACTTATTTTAGAAAATATTTTCTATGTACATTCCTTTAGGAGAAATTTGATTTCAGTTTTTGTTTTAGATAAACATGGCTATTATTTTATTATTAAGAATCGAAAAGTTAATTTATCTTCAAATTCTAAAGTTATCGGTGAATTTAAGCTAATTAATAATTTATATAGATTATGCTTGGCCCAAAATAATGAATACAGTAGTATGAATATTGAAAACATAGTGTCTAAGAGAACCTTAGTTAGTGAAAACTCTTTCTTATTATGGCATAAAAGATTAGCTCACATATCAAATGAGAGAATTAATAAATTAATAAAAAATAATTTTTTTACCTTTTCTTAATCTTGAAAACTTAGACATATGTATTGATTGTATAAGGAATAAGTTAACTAAGATTAAAAGCAATGGGGCCACTCAAAGTCTGATCTTTAAAAAATTATGCATACTAATACTAGTAGACCACTTACTCCTATTCTATATTGTAATAAATATTTTATTATCTTTATTGATGATTTTTCTCGTTATGGTTATCTCTACCAAATTAAAGAGAAGCCTGATACTTTTGAAAATTTAAAAATTTTTAAAATAGAGGTAGAGAAACAATTAGGAAAAGTCATCAAAATTATTAGGTTTAATCGAGGTGAAAAGTATTGCGGTAGACATGGTAAAATTGGATAGCATATAAGATTGTTTGCCAAATATTTATAAGAGAATGAGATAATTGTCCAATATACTATGCTTAGTAGTATTGAATAAAATAGTATGTCCGAAAGGTAGAATTGCATTCTTAAGGATATAATGAGGAGTATGATAAGTAAAACTAATTTTCCTAAATCTCTTTGGGGTGAAAATATAAAATGTGCATTATATATATTGAATAAAGTACGTAACAAATTTATATCAAAAACACCTTTTGAAATATAGATCGATAGGAAACCTAGCTTGAACTACTTTCAAGTTTGGGATGTCTTGTAAAAATTAAAATTTATAATCTTTTTGAAAAGGAAATTAAACCTTGATCAAATTTACTTCATAAGGTATCCAAACCATTCCAAAGGATACAAATTCTATTATCTTGAATGTGGAATTAAAATTGTGGAGTCACAGGTAGAAAAACTTTTTTTTGAATAAGGATCTATGAGAAGAAGTTCATATGGTATAACCAAAAGGTTTTTAAGAACCTAGAAAAGAATACTTAGTGTGTTGACTTAAAAAGTTTATTTATAGGATTAAACAAACTTCTAGGCAATGGTATTTTAAATTTGATAAGGTGATTACTTCCATAGGTTTTGAGAAAAATAAAGTTAATCAGTGTATATGCCTTAAAATCAATAAGAGTAAGTACATTTTCTTGTCCTTTATATTGATGATATTTTATTGGCTAGTAATAATAATAAATTGCTACATGAGACTAAATGATCATTGTCTAAAATTTTTTATATGAAAGATCTTGGAAATACTTCTTTTTTTCTTGGAATAGAGATTCACAAGGATCAATCTAGAGGTTTGTTGGGACTTTCACAAAGATTTTACATTGATCGTGTATTTACTAGATTTAACATGCAAAATTGTAAAGATAGGGATGCATTTATTATAAAATGTGATAAACTCAACCTCAGTCAATGTTACAAGAATCATTTAGAAAGAGAATCAATGAAAAATATACCTTATTTTAGTGTAATAGAGAGTTTATGTATGCACAGGTTTATACTAAGTTAGACATTACATTTGTAATGGGAGTTCTTGGTAGATAGCTTTCTAACCTTGGTATAGATCATTGGGTTACTGTCAAAAAAGTGTTGAGGTATTTACAAAGGATGAAAGATTATATATTGATTTATAGAAAAGTTGACAATCTTGAGATTATTGGATACATAGATTTTAACTTTGCTAGCTCTCAAGATGATATGAAATCTACCTCAAGATACATTTTATGTTAGATGGAGGAGTTATATCTTAAAAGAGTGTGAAATAAACATTCTTGACTTCTTCCACTATGCAAGTTGAGTTTGTTGCATGTCATGAAATAACTATGCAAGCTATTTGATTGAAAAATCTTATCTCTGGTTTTCACATTATTGATTTCATTTCTAATCCATTAAGGATTTATTGTAATAACAAATTTATAGTGTTGTTTTTCAAAAACAACATAATTATATGTGGGTCTAAGCATTTGGAAATAAAGTATCTTAAAGTCAAAGATTTTATGAAAAATGGTGACATTACTATAGAGCATATTGATATAAATAATATGATTACTGATCCTCTAAATAAAAAGTTAAGATCTGTAGTTTTTAGCAAACATATTAAGAGTATAGGTGTCTTAAGGTCTTTTAATGTATTTTAATTAGTAGGAGTATATTTCCTATATTTGATACTCTTATATTATAATTTGTTATGTTAGACATTTTTTTAAGGAAATATTTAATTTCATTGATGATTATCATAAAGAGAATATTTTATATTATATACTTTTACTTGTACATATACTTATAGGTATTGAAATTTTGTTTCTTAAAACTTATGTCTATCTTAAGTATGACTTTGACATTGAGAAAGTATGTCTCATAGAATGATACCATTGAATGATCTGGAGAATGTATATAAGACTTACATACAGTATATGGATTTCTCATTAAGTTTAGAGAAATCATGGAGGACTGATAATGAAAATAGCACATTTGATGACATTTGGTGCTATTTTCTTGCTACATTACCACATTAAAATCCATTGTTAATAAAGTCACTAGCACTTGTAACCATGCATTGGTCCTATATTAATAAAGGGCATAAAGGCCGTTATAATTTAGTGTTAGTTAGCTATATTAGATAAAGTTGTTATAACATTATCTCAAAGAGCTAAACTATTTTTTAATTGTGGCCATATAAAAGTTTTTAATCAATCAGTCTAAAGTCTTGTTTTCAAAATATATTTTATTAAAATTCATGTAAAACCCAATTAATATTGCTTAAGTAAGACAATGTTAAAATTATTTATAAAATGAGCTATTATTAATTGATAAATTTTAATTTAATAAAATTAATTGATTAAAATTTAGTCTAATTATGAGATATGTATGAGGCCTATTTTAAAATTATGATATTAAAGATATAGGCTTAATACATCTACATAAGTTAATGTGGTTTGGCAGTTGTGTAGGTGAAATTCCAATAAACCTTTTATAGGGAGGATTATTAGGATTTTATAAATAAGGATTATGGTTAAGTCTCCTCTTCACTTCTCACATATATGATTTTTACCTATTGAAAATTGCCACTAAGGAGAAAAATGAAGGAGAAGATCTAGTTGAAAAGAAAAGAATTCATTAGCTTCTGCAGAATTCAATTATGACTGCAAATCCATCAAGTAAGTAAATACAAAATTTATATTTATAATATTCTAATTATCATACATAAGATTTTAATAATTCAAAATTTTTATAGATATTTCAAAAAATCTAAAATGAAATTAGTAACATGATTTACCTTTTTATTCGTACTACTTAATAACCCAACTTTACATTAGCTTATTAATGGTAATTAAATAAGTAAAAAAAATTATAACCATTCCTGTCTCAAACATCTACTAAGAAAACCCCATTTTTTTCATAAATCTTTCTATTGAGAATAATCGTGAATTAAAAAGTTATACCTTTTGAAAATATGATAAAAAAGCAATAATATTTTTGTGTTGCTTTGCAAAATATATATTGAATTTATAGATATTAAATTAATTGAAATACAAAGTTTATTAATAAGAAATGAAAACTTTTTGAATATATTAGTAATATATATGAATTCTCTTGCAATTAATGTTAAAATTTTTTAACATTAATTTATTGATTTGATTAAATTTAAGTGTTAAGATCATAAATAATTTAATTGTATCAAGGAATTATGATAAATTAAATAAATTATAGGTAATTTTTGAAATTATTCCTTTTATCTGGATGATATTATAAATTGGTAAATAAATGTTAAAAATTACGAGATCTGTATCTTGTAACAAGTAGTGCAATCTTTTGAATAAATCAATTAAAGTGTTTAAGCCATGTTTTTGAAGTACGGAAGTTTCACTAAAATTTAAAGCTAATAAGATGTAAGTTTATATTACTTTGACTATTTTTTCTTAACTTTACAATCATAAGAAAATTTTGTTTATTAAAGTTTTCTTTAAATTTTAAGAAGATTTATTATAATTAGATCTAGTTATTTATTTTGGATAAAAACATACAAATTGCCTCCGTTCAAACACAAAAGTAAATTTATGATATGAGCAAAGGAGCTGATTATATATATATGACATACTTAATATTTAATTGAATATTTATTAAACACATAATTATTGTTCTATTTATTTCATGTTGCCTCAAAAGTAAAATGATATTTTTTGGAGCATAAGTTGTAATTTTATAAAGAGGTAAATAAAGGATGAAGTTGCAAGTATGAAATTGACATTCTTTATTTGGGTGGAGGTGAAAATGGAGGAAAAGAAAATGGAAAAGGTAGTAATTTCACCTATATTGTTTGGAATGGATGAAAATAGGAGGGAGAGAAAATATGAGTGAAATTAATTTTTTTATTTGAAAATAACAGTAAAATTAATTTATTAATGAAAATTTAATAATAGATGATAATAATTTATTTTGAGAGAATTGACTATATATAATTTATTTTATATTTAATGATATTAATTAGTAATTAATTTTACATAATTTATTTTTATTTTGATGATGAATGAAATAAATTTTTCTAATATAAATTTTTTTATAAAAATACATAGTTACAAAAAAATTACTTATTTTTTCTAATCTTATTAATTTGATTGTTTGAATTAATTAAGAAATAATTTAATTTATTAATTTTTAAATAAGGTATTTATTTGTAATGTAATAATTTTTTTTTATTTTCTAATTTAGGAATTTGATTGATTTAAAAATTCAAGAATAGTTGATTTGATTATTTTTAATTAAGGAATAAAAAAATAAAAAAAATAAAAAAATAAAAAAGAAAAAAAATAAAAAAAAATGAAACTGCCATTCCAACAGCAAGAGGGCAGCTCGTGGGCAACAGGGGTGGACGAGTTGCACAGCCAAAAACCCCTTATTTTAGAGGGGTAAAAAATATTGTGGATCTCACTGTTAATTTCCCCTCTCATTTACTCCCTTCACAAATTCTCAAATTATTCAAACAAATTAAATTTGAATTTCGCCCCGTTTCACTCCCTCTTCCCCGCTCGCCCCCGTTCCAGAGGGTAAAGCTTCGTTGGCAGATGGCAGTAAACATTCAAACAAAGTTGACTGGGGTTAATAAAGCATAGGGTATGAAAGTCCTGCTCATGGTGATGTCGTATGGCAGCATGACTTGACTTCATTAGTGAAGAAAGCAGTGTAACACGATAAGATGTCCCCACCATTGCACCACTTTCGTCGATCCTTTCTCCAGTTTCCACTGCCGCCTCTCACGGATTTCTGCCTCTCCTCTCTCTTTCAGGTCCCGTTCAATTATTTTTAATATTTTCAGAAAATTATAATTATTTCCAGATAGACTAATATCTCTTTAATAATAAAAACAAAATTGAGAGTTGGACTTGTCTGATTGACATTTACCTCAAGTCCATCTGCTTCAGGGTTCCCCTTCCGTCAAGCAAATACAAGGGTGCCTAACGCGCACGAATTGGACCGGTTCAAAATTTGTGTAAGTTGAATTAATTTATATCCCAGTCGCTAAAATTTATATTTTAAACGAATTTATTGGTTTAATTTGTATTGCAAATTTATGGATCGATTTTTTTTTTTTGGTCTAAAAAGATGATTGACCTACAAGCTTATTGCCATCCATACGAACTTGATCTATTTAAATGTAATTTTTCTTGTAAATTTATTTTTGATAAGCTTAACTTGCAAAAAAATTTATAAATCGGTCTAATAAATTGGCGAACCATTGACCTACTGAACACCATTAAGCAAATTATGATGAGAAAAAAAAAATCTAAGAAAATATCCAAGAGGAAAATTTTTTCGAAGACTGGATGCTATGCGCATCCCCCCACCTGCCATCAGGAAAACCAAATAAATTCCACCGGCTGAGCCCAAAAACGAATGTGACCAAAAGCGAAGAAAAAAGCATACCCATAACTATGGCTTCCTTAAAATCTATCTTCCTCTTTCTGTTCCTTAGCTTCCTATACTTTCCCACTAACACGGAAGCAACTGATCCCATCTTCCTCCGCGAGAACTGCACAACCAACGACACCTTCACCGCCAACAGCGCCTTCCAACTCAACCTCAGAACCCTTCTCACTTCCTTATCTTCCAACGCCACCGCCACCACCGAGTTCTTCAACACTACCATCGCCGGCATGAGCCCCGCCGACACCGTCTACGGCCTCTTCATGTGCAGAGGCGATGTCCCCTCCGACCTCTGCCGAGAATGCGTTATAAACGCAACGCAGAGGCTAGGTGATCGAACCTCGGACACATGCCCCTTCTCCAAAGGAGCTATAATCTGGTACGACGAATGCATGATTCGCTATTCCAACCGGAATTTCTTCTCCACGGTGGATACGATGCCCAGAATGCGGCTGAGGAACACCGTGAACGTCTCCGAGGCCAACAGAGAAAAATTTATGACATTATTGTACACCACCTTGAACGAAACGGCGGATGAAGCGGCCAAGGCTCCTGTTGGTATGAAGAAATATGCGACAAAGGAAGCAAATATGTCAGCGTTTCAGACACTGTATACTCTAACACAGTGCACGCCGGATCTGACGTCGCAAGATTGCCGGAGATGTTTGGCCAAAGTGATCGCGGATGTTCCGTGGTGTTGTACGTACAGAATCGGAGGAAGAGTTTTATACCCAAGTTGTAACTTTAGATATGAATTCTATCCCTTCTTTAGAAATGATTCTACTACTACTACTACTCCTACTCCTACTCCTGCTCCTGCCAAACAACAACAAGGTAAATTTAAACTACGCTTGGAAGCATTTTTTTTTTTTTTTTTAAATGGGGTTGTATTAAAACAAATTTTTGAGTTTTTTTTTTTCATTTTAATATGTGCTCGTTCTGTGAAATGCAGGAAAAAAGGGAATGTCATCTGGGACAATCATAGCAATTGTTCTTCCAGTCACTGTGGCTGTTCTGTTATTTGTGGTGGGTCTTTGTTTCTTAAGCAAAAGAGCACGAAAGAATTCTGTACCGGAAGGAAAAGGTAAAGATCTTAGAAGTGTATGCAAGCTTTTTCTTTTTATTGTAATTTTTTTCCCTCTTAAGTTGCCTTTTTGGCCGTGTAGCTGCAAATGATATGAGTCATATGACCACGGTGGAGGCACTGCAATTTGATTTCCGTACAATTGAAGAAGCTACAAACAATTTCTCGGTCGATAACAAGTTAGGTGAAGGTGGATTTGGTGAGGTGTACAAGGTAACAAGCTAGTAATAGTATGTTCTTTGTTTCTTTTTTAGCAGAATCACTCTGTTCTGTGTCCCTTACTTATATGTTGAAACTTCAGGGAACTCTTCCCAGTGGACAAGTAATAGCTGTCAAGAGGCTTATGAAAGGCTCAGGACAAGGTGCACAAGAATTTAAGAATGAAGTTATGCTGGTGGCCAAGCTTGAACACAGAAACTTAGTGAGGCTTCTAGGATTTTGCTTGCAAGGAGAAGAAAAATTACTCATTTATGAGTTTGTGCCCAACAAAAGCCTTGATTATGTTGTTTTCAGTAAGTTCATTTTAATTCTTAACCTCTTCCATATAAGGTACTGGGAGGTGACTGCTGTAAAGCCCATTTTCCAATTTTTAAGGATTCAGTATATATATGATACCACAACTAGCAGAAGTTTTACATGGCTAATGAGAAAGTTATTTTATTGCTTCTTACCTTCACAAAAATCATGCTAAGCATTTTACTTTAAAGTCTTTTTATATTTGAGTCAAATTATTGAGTTTCTTATGATGTGTTCACATTGGCTAGATCCTGAAAGGCAGAAAGAGTTGGACTGGACAAAGCGCTGCAAGATTATTGGAGGAATTGCTAGAGGCATTCTTTATCTTCATGAAGACTCCAGGCTTAGAATCATCCACCGTGATCTTAAACCCAGCAATGTGTTGTTGGATGGAGATATGAATCCAAAAATCTCAGATTTTGGGATGGCAAAATTATTTGGAGTTGATCAAACCCAAGGAAATACTAGTAGAATTGTTGGGACATAGTAAGTGCAAAATTTTCATATCATTTTTAGCAAGATGTAGATTTGTGAAAGGAATGATTTTTGTTACAATCTAGCAACTGAAATGACTTAAAATTATTTTATTAGTTTCACTAAAATTATCAAAATGGTTTTTGTTTTTAGTGGTTACATGTCTCCAGAATATGCAATGCATGGCGAGTATTCTGTGAAGTCTGATGTATATAGTTTTGGAGTTCTCATAATGGAGATAATTAGTGGGAAGAAGAATAGCTCTTTCTGTCAAACAGATGGAGCTGAGGACCTATTGAGCTATGTGAGTTGAGCAAATATTGTAATTTTGTCTTCCAGGGATAATTCATGCCTACTGCTTATAATAATCTCAATCTCAATTTCAATATAATTAATGAAATTATGGTGCAGGCTTGGAAACTTTGGAAGGATGGATCACCCTTGGAAATGTTGGATCCCAAATTAAGAGAATCATGTGCTCCAAATGAAGTTGTTAGATGTATCCATATTGGTTTGCTGTGTGTTCAAGAAGATCCAGCAGATAGGCCAACCATGGCTACAGTAATTCTCATGCTGGATAGTTTCACAGTTACACTGCCATCACCTAAACAGCCTGCATTTTTCATCCAAAGCCAAACGGATGCAAACATGCCAAAGGGTTTGATGTTTGGCAAGTCCACAACAGCTTCTGTCAATGAGATGTCCGTTAGTGAAGTTTTACCTCGATAAGCATGATCATACGAGGTTTTTGAATAAACACATATATCTATGTCTAAGCGGTTAGTTGGTTAAGAGTCATAGCAGCTTATGACCGATGTTTAATTCTACTCTTTGAAAGTTAATAGGTTTTTCCAGTTACTTGCTTTGAAAAGTATGGTAATAATATCTGTGGATCACTTGGGCGACATGTATAATTTGACTAAATGCAAGAAATTCTGGTGATGAATCATCGATTTCACTCCGCAAAACGTAAAACTATTGTCATTGCATGGTTGGAGACTGGAATCACTGAGGTCGCAATCCAAGAATAAACATTGGCCTGACAACATATTAATTTTGACGGTTAGCAGGAATGGTTTATTATCCTAATGAAATGTTATGAAGATTGAATCTTAGAAAAATCTCCCAAGGATGAAAAATAAGCGGGGGGAAATCAGCTTGCTGTAAAATGATAAGGCCTCTGCAAGTGAGGGACACTGACAGCCAATATCATGAAAATCATTTCCCGCTAAGTTTGTCTTTCTCTTTTGATGGCAATAGAATTTGATTCATTTGAACAAGAACATACTGTGCGACAACCTATCCCACCAAGTAAGACGAAGACTTATAAAGGGGGCTTGTCTAGACTACGCTGGTAACATCACACTGCGCGCTCTAAAGATAAGATCATGTACGGGTTTCTAAGTTGACCAGGGTGTCCACAATCACTGGTTCACCAATAATTGATTTCATGAGTAATTGAAAATTATTTCGTTATTGGAGTAATAAATTTAAAGACAAGCTTTGGCTTTCATGAAACTCACCTATAATATTTTTATTAGTGTTTATTTTTCTCTGTTGAGATAAAAATCTTCATTTATTTACAGTGTATATTAAAAATTTTCACTTCCCAAGATATGTTGCATTTTTCAAGTGCAAAAGGATGATGAGAAAATGGAGCGTATGACCAACATGATCCGTCTTCGCATTTGCCGATGCAGCGAAGTCCCATCTCCAATCTCGAGATATTTTATTCGGGGAACAGTGCCTCCAATCTTGCAATTCAAGCCATCAAAATTGACTTCCGATGCTGACCAAACAACAAGTAGCTACGAATGAGATATTTTATTCCCTCTTTGGTGTGGTCACACAACCACCATGTTACTTTGCTATCTTTCTCGATCTTGCAAGTATTCTGGCTCATCATTTCCCACAAAACCGAACCAGGATTTGCCTCCATCACCCTTTTTCACACCAATATTCGAGAAATGATATGCTTAAAAGATACTTACAATCTAATAAATTATCTTAAAAGTCCACGTTCCTGCCGAAGTATATGCGACTCTGCATTTTAAAATATTCCATTCTGCTTCATCCACTTCCTTGTTAGTGATTATCTACACACCTCACCTCATGATCAATATACTAGTGCCTTAAAACCTGACATAAAGAGAAATTTAAAAAAAAATAATTAGAGATTTGGTAAGTTTTAGAAATTCATATGCATAATCCTTATCCAGACATTCCTCCGAACAGATACTAACACGAAGCCTACTTCCAGAAACCCTGTAAGTGCCTCTGTTTTTCTCTTCCTGCTTGGCTTCATAGTCTCGGTAAGCCAAGCGTCTCCAAGTTACACTGCACATTACTGCACAAATTCCACTACTTACCAATCAAACAGCATATTCGAAGCCAGTCTAAATCTCTTCCTCTCGACTCTTTCCCTCAACGGCAGCCTCGGCACCACTTTCTACAGAACACGCACCGGCAGCAGCTCTCCTAACGTCGTCAACGGCCTCTTTCTCTGCCGCGGCGACATTCTTGCTGCCACTTGCAGCGAATGCATCACCGCGGCAACCAAAGAGATCAAACAAAGATGCCCTGTCCAGAAAGAGGCTATAATCTGGTACGACGTGTGCATGGTGCATTACTCGAACCAGCATTTGAACGACATCGTACCAGACGTGGAGATTGTTGAAGGTTGATTAAAAAGCTGCATACGTGGATGTTATTTGACTTGGTTTAGTTCAGTTACATTGTTCCTAAGATTACTGGTTTTATTTAGCCAATAAGTTGTTAGTTGTTGCAGAAAAATCTGATGTATTTCGAAGGAAACGGAATTACACACACACTTTATCGATCAGATACACTAGTTTAAATAGCAGCAAAACAAACTAAAAAATAGGAGTTATCAAAACAAATCCCCTACAAATCTGGTAGTTGAATAAACGAACTTGACTAATTCAAAAATAGAAAGAGATCAATTTAGTTATTCCACAACATTTTCCTCCTGAGCTCTTTTGCTAATAACTCCTATCTTCTGTCCCAGAACTTCAAATCTAGCCTTAGGTAGTGGTTTTGTAAATATATTTGCTATTTGTTCCGAAGATGAACAATGCATCAGCATCATTTCACGTTCTTGAACAGCTTCTCGCAAAAAATGAAACTTGAGTTTAACATGCTTCATCTTATCATGGAACATCGGATTATTGCTAATTGCAATAGCAGAAGAGTTATCACAAAAGACGTTAGTTGGTGTTTCTTGGCTCTGATCTAAATTAGCAAATAATTTCCTTAGCCAAATGGCTTGTTTTGTTGCATCTGAAGCTGCAACATATTCTGCTTCAGCAGAAGATTGAGCCACCACATCCTGTTTTCGAGAATTCTAGCAAAAGAAATTAATGCCAAAGGAAAACACATACCCCGTTGTACTCTTGGAATCATTCGGGTAACTACCCCAATTTGAATCGGTAAAGCCAATGAGCTTCGGGTCAATAGTCTTTTAGAACTAAAGATCCAAAATTTGAGTACCTTGCAGATATCGAAACACTCGCTTAGTAACTTTAAGGTGATTTTCTAAAGGCTTAGACATAAACTGAGAAAGAACCGATCAGGTGGTGCTTTTCTTGTTGTAAATGGAAGCTTGCATTGCTTCCCAAATTGATAAACTTTGTAGGCTGCACTTATTTAAATCAGTTTACAACAACCTCAAAATATAACCTTTTCTAGACAAGAAATTGAGACTTTTGTAATTATAATGACCCAACTTCTTATGCCAAAAATTTGAACCACATACAGTAGTGGGCATAGCATTCCATTCTGAACCTAAAGGGAAACTTTTTTTTTCTCATGCCAACTTGAGATAGTTTCATTCCACTCGAATCAGAGATCATGCACATTTTGTCTTCAAAATGAAAATGTAATTACTTTCAAGTAATTGAGGCATACTAAGCAGATTTAAGGCAAGTTTCGACATAAATAACACATTCAAGATAAGCTTAGTACCTTATTTTGTGTTGATCAAAATTGTGCCTTTGCCTTTTACTTTGAGAACATCATCGTTTCCAATTCTAACATTTATGTTGCACTTGTGCTTTAAAACTGTGAATAGATCTCTATTTAGTGTCATGTGGTTTGAGCAACGATTCTCAATCAACCATGCATTAGACTTTTGTTTTGGAGGATTAGATTGCACTATAAATAGGTGATTTTCTGCTTCTTCTATAAAGTGTACAAATTAAGCATTCTTCTCTTTCTTATTCTTTCAAACATTGGCTGTGTGACCAGCTTCATTACAAATTTTGCAAATAGCATCCAGTCTATATCAACACCATTTTGGAGAATGACCCTTACGTTTGCAGTGAGTACAAGGCCTGAATTTTCCCTTCTTCACTTCACCTGAATCCGAATTTGTTGAGTTGGCCTTTGACTCATAATTTTTCTTATGTTTTGGAATAGTCAATTTTCCAGACCTTTGATGAGCTACAAATGCTCCTTTTGGTATGTCTGCATTCCATAAAGATCTTCTAAGCTCTTGGGCTTGAAGAGCATGAATCAATTCCACTAAAGTGATTTGAGATAAATCTCTAGAGTCTTCAAGAGATGAGATTTTTGACTCAAACCTTTGGGGAAGACTTATGAGAACCTTTTCAACCATTCAGTCATCCTCTAGCTTCTCATCCAATAGTCTCAATTTGTTGATGATCTTTATCAATTGATTTGCATAATCCTGGATTTTCTCAGCTTCCAGCATTCTTTGCACCTCAAATTCTCATTTTAAATTTAAAATCTGCATTATTTTGGTGCTTTCATTACTCGTATATAACTTCTTTAATTTATCCTATGCCCCTTTTGGTGTCTTGTAATCCATAATTTGAGTAACTATATCTTTTGACACCACAACGTGAATGTGAGAAAGAGCCCTTGGAGCTTTCAACGACTCATCTTCATGCTGGCGAAGTTGATTTAAGGTTGGATTTTCCCCTAACTATGGAATGGCACAATCTTCCTCTATATACTGCCAAACACCTAAACCATAAAGATATGTTTTCATCTTCACGGCCCAAGCTTGATAGTTTAGACTAAAGAACATGAGTGGTGCTAGTGAAGCACTGGAAGAAGCCATGAAAAATAAGAGAATAGTTGAGGATTTAAGGTTTACTAGACATAGGTCTTCACAAAACCCAAAAGAGCTCTAATACCAATTGATGTATTTTGAAGGAAACAAAATTACATAAACACTTTATTGATCAGATACATTAGCTTAAATAGCAACAAAACAAACTAAAAAATTAGAGTTATCAAAATAAATCCCCTACAAATCTGGTAGTTAATAAACGAACTTGACTAATTCAGTTGACTTATTCAAAAATAGAAAAAGATTAATTTGGTTATTCCATAACAAAATTTGTGCTTAGTTGAGAAAATTTTGCTTTGTTTACATTGCTTGTAAGCCTACAAATAAGCATGTTTTTCATTCGTGAATAACATATAAGAAAGTACTAAATTTCCTCTCCATGCTTCCTTCTTTATTCTCTATACTGTAGTGCTTTATTAATTATTATTCTACACTTCTCCAACAAATCTGGCATCAAAGTTAGGTTCGATTTCAATGTGGTGAGTGTGTCTTAACCTTCCATACCAGTCTGCAAAAGAGAATGTTGTGAGTTTTGGAGCATCAATATGAAGACCCTGTTCAAGTTTCAAGATTTCTAAGACTTGGTAAAAAATGGTTATGTTAATCTAGATGAAGAGAATAGATTGAGACAAAATAGAAGGAGAGATTTGAAGTCATTGTTTTTCGTACAATAAGCAGTCCATAAGACTGTGTTCTCAAGAATTGCAGAAGCATTAAGTCTAAATAGGCATGGACAATCCAACAAATCAAGTTTCAAGGTTCAACTAAAGTTATAGCAATGAAACTTCAAACTTTATGGCATGAATTTGAAACCTTATACATGAGAGGCAATGAATTTGTGCAAGATTTTCTATCAAGAATGGTGATAATTGTAAATCAGATAAAGACATATAGAGATCAAATTACTTATTAAACAATTGTTTCAAAAGTGCAAAAGAGTTTAGCTCTTAAGTTTGATCATGTTGCAATTGCAATTAAAGAGTCAAAAAACTTGACAAAAGCAAGCAAATTTTGCATAAGAAAGCAATTTTTTCATAGCTTATTGTGACACTCAAATTGCAAGTAATGTGTAGTTCAAAGGCAGTGGCTGTTCTAACCATATGACATGTAAAAAGGAGTTATTCAAGGAGCTAGATGAAACACAAAAGATAAGGATAAAGCTTGGAGATGATGAAGAGATTCAAGTTGAAGGAAAGGGCACTGTGGAAATCAAAACCAATCAGGGCATGGTAAAGTTACTACATAATGTGCAATTTCTCCTTAACTTGGCTTAAAACCTATTAAGTGTTAGATAACTAATGGCTAGTGGATGTTCCATTCTATTTGATAATAAAGCATACATTATCAAAGATAAGAAGATATGCCAATTAATGGTTAATTTTCAAATGACCAAGAACAAAATGTTTCCACTTGAAGTATCAAATGTAAAAAATTTTGGTCTAGTTATTAGTGAACAAAATAACTTCAAACTATGGCATTTGTGGTATGGACATCTCAATATCAGAAAGTTGAAGCTATTGGGTCAAAATGAGATAGTTCATGCATTTCCAAAGATAAACAAGTTGGACATTTATGAGGGCTGTATATATAGGAAATAAACTAGAAAATCATTTCTATTGGTAAAGCTTGGAGAGTATTCACTTGCCTTGAGTTGATCCATGCTGACTTGTGCGATCTTATGCACACTGAATCATTTGGAGGAAGTTGTTATTTTTTACTTCTTATATATGATTTCAGTTGCATAAGTTATGTATATTTTCTTAAATTCAAGTCATAGGCTTTTGAATGTTTTAAAAAATTTAAAGCTCTAGTTGACAGGCAAAGTGGCTGTTACTTAAAGACCTAGTGGAGAATTCTTGTCTTATGAATTTACTCATTTTTATGAAGAATTTAGTATTCATAGGGAGCTCATTGCATCCTATACCACTAATCAAAATGATGTAGTTGAAAGAAAGAATAGGATAATAGTTGAGATGGCGAGAAGCCTGTTGAAAGGGAGAGGCTTTCCAAACCAGTTCTGGGCAAAAGTAGTAGATTGCTGTGTACTTTTGAACCTTTCTCCTACCAAGGTAGTGCAAAACAAGACATGATATGAAGCTTGGAAAGGTATAAAGCCATTAATAAGCCATTTGAGGGTTTTTGGTTGTATGGCTTATGCTTTGGTTAATTCTCAAAACCATTGAAAACTGGATAAAAAATCAAGAAAATGCATTTTTATTGGTTATTGTTATGAATCCAAAGCATACAGATTATATGACCCTCTTAGTGGTAAGCTAATCATAAGCAAGATGTTCAATGAAGAAGCAAGCTAGAATTAGAGCAATAGTGAAGAACCATAATTTAAAGTGCTATTGGATAATGTAGCAGTAACAACACCGACAAATACATCTTCTACAATATTTGGTAATAATAGTCCAACAACTTCACCAAGCTTAGGGTTAAGAAGTAGCAACTCATCTTTCTTGGATGAGTTATTAGAAGATTCACCTCCAAGCAAGTTTAAATCCTTGAGAGATATTTATGAATTTGTGCATTTACTCTTATTGCCATAGATCCTATAGCATACAAGGATGTTGCAGAAGTTAAAGAATGGCAAAATGCAATGAAAGAGGAAATTTTAACAATTGGGAGAAATGGAACATAGGAACTAGTTGACCTATATGAAAGGAAGAATATAATTGGCTCAAAATGGATATTTAAGATAAAGTACCATGCAGATGGAAAGGTTCAGAAGCACAAAGCCTGTCTTATTACAAAAAGGTATTCACAACTACAAGAAGTTGATTTTGAAGAGACATTCTTGCCAGTTGCAAGGTTTGAAACAATTAAAACATTCCTTGCCCTTGTAGAACAATCGAAGTGGCTAGTTTAACAATTTGATGTCAAATTAGCATTCCTAAATGGAGTGTTAGAAGTGGAGGTTTATGTTGATCAACTTGAAGGATTTTCAATTAGTGGCAGTGAGAAGAAAGTATACAAACTAAAGAAGGCATTGTATAGGTTAAGGAGGCCCCTACAGCATGGTACAATAAAATTGATCAATATTTTTTGCTGCATGGGTTTGAAAGGAATGAAAGTGAATGTACTTTGTATATGAAGAGGAAAAGTAAAAATAATTTGTCACTAGTTTGTCTCTATATAGGTGATATCATTTACATGTGATCAAATTACTTTTTCATTGAAGAATTCAAAAATAGCATGATGAACACATTTAAAATGTCTGATCTAGGTTTACTACATTATTTCCTTAGATTGGAAATTAAACAAGGAAAAGATGGAGTGTTTGTGTCACAGAAGAAGTATGCAAAAGATCTACTCAAGCGTTTCAACATGTTAAATTGCAAAAAGGTAATGACTCCTATGAATATAAATAAGAAACTATACTTGGAAGATGGAATTGGAAAGATAGATGCAAAAAGGTTTCACAGTCTTATTGGTGGCTTAATTTATTTAGCTCACACTTTGCCAGATGGAGTTGTTTCTAGATTCATGAGTAGTCCTTCCAAGCACCATTTTGGAGTAGCAAAGAGAATTCTATATTACATTGCTGGAACCTTGGACTATGGGATCTAGTATACTTGAGTTACAAACTTTAAATTATGTGGTTTTATTGATAATGATTGGGTAGGGTCCTTTGATGATAGAAGAAGCATCTTTGGATGTGTTTTCAACATTGGATCAAGAGCTATCAGGTAGAGTTCAAAGAAGCAACCATCATAGCATTATCTACAACTAGGTAGAGTATGTGGTAGCTTCATCCTTGGCATGTCAAGTAATTTGGCTGAGGAGATTGCTTACTAACATAGATCAAGGACAAATTGATGCAACAAAGATTTTTTGTGACAACTATTCAACCATTACAACAGCTAAAAATCCAACTCTACGGGTGGACTAACACACATTGATCCACGGTTTTATTTTATAAGAGAATTGGTAGCCGATGGCTTGATAACTTTGAAGCATTGCTGTACTGAAGAACAGGTGGGAATCATATTTACTAAAGCACTCCCTTTCCAGAAACATGCTCATATCAGATCATTGCTTGGAGTGTGCAGCTTTGAATCAAGGGGCAGTGTTGAAGGTTGATTAAAAAGTTGCATACGTGGATGTTATTTGACTTGGTCTAGTTCAGCTGTATTGTTCCTAAAGTTACTGGTTTTATTTAGTCAATAAGTTGTTAGTTGCTGTAGAAAAATCTGTGTTTAGTTGAGAAAATTTTGCTTTGTTTACGTTGCTTCTAAGCCTATAAATAGGCATGTTTTTCATTCATGAATAACATACGAGAGAGTACTGAATTTCCTCTCCACGTTTCCTTCTCTGTTCTCTATACTGCAGTGCTTTATTAATTATTATTCTGCACTTTTCCAACAGAGATGGCGGATAACAAGACCATAGCTAGCTTCGACAGGGACCATTTTAACGAACTTCAGGCAAATTTACTGAGTTCTCTAGCGAGAAAAGCTGCTTATTCTGAGGCCAATAAGTTTGCGATAGAGGAAGTGAAGTTCACGAGCATATGGCCTGGTTCAGTGTACGCCGGAGCTGACAACTTTTGACTGCAATATGTGCCTCCGAAGCGCCATTGCATATGTTCCGACCTACTGCGATGGGAAACAATGAGCGAGGTTTTTGCTTCCTGCGTGTAATGTTAGATATGAGCTCTACCCATTTTACAACTCCAACGACATAACTCAACCTCGTACTTTGGGTAATAATGACTATATCAACATTTATTCTACCAATCCAGAGCCTTCTAAAGGCTTGTGTGGATGTAGTGATTAACTGTTTTAGCAACCAATTATGGTTATGTGGGTGTAGGAAAGCGGGTTCTTACATTTGTTATACTAATTGTTCTCTCGGTGGCACTGTTCGTTCTTGGCTTGTGTTCTTTTGTAGGAAGGCAAGCAAGAAATATGAAACAACTTTGGGAAAAAGAGGCAATGAGATGATTATTCAGTTCAGAATTGATTCTTCTTATTTGGATACTGACTCTTGTGAATAGTACAGAGCTTCCTTTAGACGGAAACGATCGATATTGCAGCCAAAAGAGCCCTTGCAATTCAGTTCAACTGGTCATGATTGATGGATGCATCTCAAGGTATAATAAGCTGTGAAGCATACTATGGAGTTCCGGCTACAACTAAATGAGTTGGGACAATATTTTTGTTGAAATTTAGAGTTATTTTATGGCCGAAGATGCCACTGTAACTCTCTTTGTAAAATCTCCTTTATGGTATCATTGTACCCCAAAAACTACTGGAAGAAGCATCTGCCTTAAAACTACTAAATTCCAGAGGGTCAGAATCAGATAGTAGCTGCAAAGAACCGATGTTAAGTTTGTATTTAAATTGTAGTTATTAGGTTTGAAACTATGCTATATCTGTCTCTGTATTGTAATTCAGTTGGCATTTTTACGTGAATTCAAATGTGGTTCTAGAAACTCTAGTATAAAACATAAACATTTGAACATCGAAATTTAGCAGATCTCATTTTTGCTAATGTCATTTATAGACTAGTCATCACCAAATCCACTAACTTACAGTTGCTTTTGTAATATGTAATACATATAGTAGTTGTTGAACTCGAACAACTTTACGAAGAGCATAACATTAAAAAGAAAAAAAATCCTTATAATAATACCAAAAAGCAAGAACTGAGTGTAGTAGGTTTACGGACCCCCCTTGATATCAAGGTCTCACACGAACATGGACACTCGACAGCTAAATATCTGGGACACATGGCACCTATCACAAGTTGGCAGTTGTGATAGTTCAACAAGTAAACATGCTTGTATTGAAATGAGACTTGGTGCAAAAATCCAACATGTTATGAGGGTTTTGTGGCTAAAATTTGGAATTAATCCGGCTTGCATACTATTTTTTTTCAATATTTTCAAGTTTAGGGGTATTTTGATCATTTCGAAAGGGTTTGAGAATCGAAGGAGTTCAAGAAATCCATATTTGGAATTCTCATATTTTTATCTTTATGTCGGCTAATTTTTGTGACAGTTGGACACTCGGAGTATGACGAAAAGGGTTTATGATAACTCAAAAAAAGTATGTCATCTTTCTGCAGAAGGCCTTTTGTTCAAAATACTTTTTAAAGAGGTGGAGTGCTCTAAGAGCCTGAGTGCTACCTAAGACACTAAGCTAGGGGTGGAGTGTGTTGGCTTATAGCCATCCCCTTGTACACTTAAAACTATGGAATGAGGCATAAACCAATCTAACGGAGTGTCCCTCTCCCTATTCAATTATCCTTTTGGCTCGAACAACTTGGAGGCTTCCTGTGTGGAAGGATCATGCAGTTCGATATACGAAAGCGCTTCGACGACTTATGATATTGGCGTGTGGACATGTTGTACATAGGACTTGTTGTATGGGCGATAAGTCTTTGATGTCCCGTTATTTTTACTCAAGCATGCCAAACAAGGGTTTAATATTAGAAGGCTGGCATGTTGGCCTAGCATGTTGGTCAAGAGTGGCAAGCATACGCCACACGATTTTGGCTGGAAAGCTGTCGGCCCATGACATTTGGTATCAGAGCTCGATTTGCACCAAAGGGCCAAGATCGAATAGGTACAATTGGTTAGATGTAGTTTGTCCTTTAATATACAATATGTGTGAAGCTATCATTCTCACAAACTTGGTGGTGTCATTGCTAAAGACTTGACTAAAGGGTGTAAAAAATTGGATCATCCCGAGAAGGTAGTGGGTCAGGGAATGGTACATACCAGGTGATCGAGGATTAGTACGTTGGGCCTAAGCATTTATGTCAAGTGGGCTATCTTGCTTGTCAGTTGTGTGCGAGACATTAGTTATGCGTTCATTCATAATAGTGGCATCGAGGGATGTAAACCACTGTCCAGTGGGACGAGGGAATTGACGGCTAATGCAATGGAAGAAGCCTTAGTCTTGCCAGAGGACTTAACTATTTGAGGGATTGGTGGAACTGGAGGGTGAAGCCATTGGTTGTGTTAGAGGGCGTGACCACAGTTGAAGGGCATGAGCGGATCGTTCTAAAGGAAGTGGTCCAAAATCATGTTAAGGAGGTCCGAAGGGATATCCTATGTTACTTAGAGGAGCATTACCAATGGGCAAAGTGGTTTGCTCCAGTAGGAGTATTCCATGTGGTGTTAAGATGATCTGAAAGGGATCACTCTTGTTGCTCGGAGGAGTATTATAGCCGGAGGGCTTAACAAAGATTCAAAGGAATTGATGCTGTGTACAAGCTAAAGTGGAGGATGCTCTATGCTTAACCCCCTTCTACAAGTCGAAGTGAGGGAGCCATCAAAGGATGCACTCATGATGTCATTAGAGGACGCATGCCAAGGAGTGATTGTGAGGACTGCGATGCTAGTAGGCATCAAACTCCAAAGGTAGGCTATGATGACTGGTAATATGCTAGAAGGTATTGATTCAGAGAGGATCAGAGGATCTGATTGGGTGTGCAATTGGCATTGTCTAGTGTAATGAATCGACTGAAATGCAAACGAACGGCTGGAGAGCGAGGTTTGCCTTCTTTGCGTAGATCCAGCGTAAGTCTTGTTTCTTGTATGGATGAAATGGGACACTTAGTGCAAGATACCTGTTAATAGGTGATTTAAAGTACTAAGCATTTATCATGAGCCATAAAGTTGACACACACTTAAGTTGCAGAGGTGGCTGATTGTGCGATTTGCGGAGGTAGTGAGCACCAGTTACAGAGGCAACTACCCGTTAAATAAGTTATGGAGGTAACAAGTTCGGGAAAGTTATGTGGGATAGTGGCACTAAAAAGAGTGTCAGGACACTTTGAAAGGTGACTACAGAGGTAGCCTTCAAGTGACTTGCGGAGGATGCATTTTGCTAAGAATACTTATATTACAAAGGTAACAAACAGCCCAACTTCGAGATGAGGGAAACATTTCATAGTGCTCAAAGAGACAAGCTTTGGGACGGTCGAGGGAGTAACTCAGTGGAGTAGGTTGAAGACCGAAGTCATGTCAGATTAAGGCATCAATGAGGGCATTGACATTTGAAGTGGGGGAGAATGTCACAAGCTAGCAGTTGTGACAGTTCAATAGGCAAACATGCTTGGATTGAGATAAGACTTGATGGAAAAATCTAACATGTTATGAGGGTCCTATGGCTGAAATTTGGAATCAAATTAGCTTGCATACTATTTTTCTTGATTTTTTCAAGTTTGGGGTTATTTTAATCATTTTGGAAGGGTTCAAGAACCGGAGGAGTTCGAGAAGCCCATATTTGAAATCTTCGCATTTTTATCTTCGTGTTGGCTGATTTTTGTGACAATCGAACACCCAGAGTATGGTGAAAAGGGTTTATGACAACTCAAAAAAAGTATGTCATCTTCCTGTGAGAGGCTTTTTGTTCAAATGCTCTTGAAGGGGGTGGAGTGCTTTAAGGGTTAGAGTGGTACCTAAGACACTGAATTAGGGATGGAGTGTGTTAGCTTGTAACCATTCCTCTACGCACTCAAAGTTATGGAATGAGGCATAAACTAATCGAATGGAGTGTCACTCTCCCTATTCAATTGTCCCTTCGGCTCGAACAATTCAGAGACTTCTTGTGTGGAAGGATCATGCGGTCCAGTATGCGAAAGTGCTTTGGTGATTTACGATATTGGCGTGCGGACATGTTATACACAAGAATTGTTGTATGGGTGATAAGTCTTCGATGTCCCGTTATCTTTATCCAAGCATGCCAAACGAGGGTTTAATGTTGAAAGGTTGGCATGTTAGCCAATAGTGACATGCTAGCCAAGAGTGATATGCATGCGCCGCACGATTTTGGCTGGAAAGTCGCCGATCTATGACACACCCAAAGTTTATCTTTTCCGGCATGAGCTATATATGAGATTGAGGATGAGATGAGACTGTGATATGTTATTGATTTTTATGTGCTTATGATATTTCGGAAATGATATAATTACAAAATATTACAATAATAAAAATTAATGAAAAATAATTTATATATTTAATATTAAATATAATAAATTTAATTATAAATGATTTGTTTTTTATAATTTTTTTATTTTATCATAATTTTAAATATTATTGTTTAATTATAATTTATATATATATATAAAGAAATAAAATTTTCCTAAAAAGAATACCTTAAAAATATAAATGGAGCAGCGACGATTGATCCTAGAAAATGATATCTAGTACGTCGTTAAAGATGACAATAATGTTTCGATCTCCAATTGCATGCTAGTGCTCACTGCTCAATAACTTAAATGCTTTGGCCCACTGAGCTTGACTATTTGCCACCCCATTGCCATCCTGAATTGCATAGAGTCAGAGCCCAATCGGCGCATTCTTTTTATGGTCCCGTTCATGCGGCAGTGAAGTGACATTGCATTCTGTTTTTCTAGAATGAGTTGCTGGTTTACTTGTGCAGCACCCTGTTTTTCCCCTGTTTGAGATAAGTCCCAATATTTCTCGGCCGACACAATATCAATCAAAATAATTGTGGTTTGATTCTATATTATTCTCTACGTTAATTATGAAAGAAGAATTTCTTATCAATAGTAATATATGGTAAATTGTGTCTTTTTGTTTCAAAATTGGATACAAGAATTAGATACACGACATTCGACTTCGTGAAGCATATTAATTAAATTAAAAATATAAAAATATCTATTCTTATTTTTAAAGTTGCCTTTCTTTTTGTTAACATCCTTGATGGTGTTTGAAATTGTCTTAAAATTTTTCTCCTTCCTGAACTACATGTGTATCAAATAATTTGTGATTTTTCTTGTCACCGAAATAAAGTTACAATATTTTTTCATATTAAAAAATAAAAGAGAATTTGTGTTATATTTAACTAAATACAGGATATATTAATGTAATTTCATAGAAAATATGAAAATTTAAAGTAAAAAAGCATTTGTAGGAGTCATGTCTTGAATTTTATAATAAGATTAAGTGATTTATTCTAGAAGATTGATGCTTAAAATTTTTTCAAATATTGACAAAAATCATTGAAGAAAATAGTCAAAAATATTTAAAAATGCATAGAATATTCACCAATTGTTGAAACCGTATAAAATATAAGATGTATATTAAAAAATAAAATATAATATTATAATTCTTATAAAAATTGTTATAAATTTAAAATTTATTTTTTAAATTTATTATTATTTATTAAATTCAAACTACTAATTTTTTTATCAAAAATTATAATATTATACATTGCCTTATAAGGGGCGTTTGATTCACGGAATATTTTTCACATTCTCGAAGATATTTAATGGAAATATTATATTCTCATGTTTAGTTTAAATTTTAAAAAAATTATTTGAAAATATAATACTCTCAAGAATATTTTAGAGTTCAATTTTCCTCTCAAATATTCCCATAAGAGTAAGTAAATATCTTAAATTCTCATCTCATGGGAATGTTAATATTAATGTAAAAAGATAATTTTATCCTCATTTTTCTATACCTTCATTTATTTTATTTTTTAATTTTTTAATTTTAACTTATATTTCTTATTTTTAATTTTCTTATGATAACAAGTATAATTACACTAAGTAAGTAAAAAAAGTAATTTATATATTCCAATTCTAATTTAGTTTTAAAATTTTTCATTTTTATTTTTTATCTTTAACTTATATTTTTATTTTTATTTTTAATTCTAACTAAGTGCTTTTGTTACTTATAATCTAAGAAAATATTAAAGTAACAATGCCTTTCTTTTCATGTAAATACATTTATAAATTTATAAAAATGTTCTATGCATGAATGTATATCTACCAATGTAAGATTATTTTAAAATATTTTGAGATTAGTTTAAAGATATAAGTTTCATTCATTAATTTATATTTTATAAATACATGTATAAATATGTCATAAATATTAAAAGTTTTGATTTTTATAAATACGAGTGAATGCAATTTAAATTAGGAATTTGTTAATCAATGTTCTAAAACCATTGCTTTAGGAATTTTATTGAAGTGGTAAATATTAATTATTTAAAAATTTATATATTTTTATTTAATTTATTCTTTCAATTTTTTAAAGTGAGAATAAATTAAATAAAAATGTATAAATATTTAAAAATGATATATTTCCAATACTTTTAAATTCTTCTTCTTCTTCTTCTTCTTCTTCTTCTTTTCATTCGATCTTCAACCGTTTTTACTTTTTCTTCTTTGCCTAATTTTTGATATTTGTAATATATAATTTCTAATTTATTATTTATACATATTATGATATAGTATTTTTATCTTTTTATTTATATATGTATTGTTAATTTGTAATTTATAATTTATTATTTATACATATTATGATATAATATCTTTATCTTTATATATGTATTGTTAATTTAATTTAATTTTCATTTTTAATTTTTAATTTATAATTTATTATTCATACATATTATGGTATCAAATCTTTATCTTTATCTTTATATATATTGTTAATATTGTTAATTAATATATTATTAATCTTAATTGTCAATATTTTTATTTTCTTAAATGAATAAATAAGAATATATATATATTCTTATTGTTAATATTACATGTTTTGGTTAATTTGGGTTACTGATTATGATAAAATCTCGGAATAAGAATAATTTAAATTAAAATTTACTTTTTTTATTTTTAAATTTTTAAAATTTATTTTTTAATTATTAATATAAATAATATATCATCTCTTTATAAATATATATAAATAATATTTTTTATAAAATAAACGAAAACTTAATATCTTCTCTTATTTAAACGAACAAAAAGTATGAAAAAGAATATTTAAAGACAAAATGTGTGATTATTATATTGTAATTATTTAAAAATTTAAAATTTTTTATTTTCTTTTAATTTAAGTTTAAAAGATATTATTCTTGTTTTTCTCTTATTTTTTTTCAAAGAAAAGTTAACAATGGAAAAATTACTTATTTATTTTATATAATTAATTATTAAAAAATAAAATTTAAATTCTTAAAAATTTTAATATTTTATATATTAAATTATTTATTATATTTTAATCAAATAGAATTCAAATTATTAATTTATTAAGTCTTCAAAAAATTTTATCAATATATTTTTAATTAAATTTATAATTTATTACAATTTATTATAAAAAATTGAAAAGGATATTTTTTTAAAAAGTAATAAGATTTCTAGAAATATAAAGAGTGAACCAAACATAAATACATAATATATTTAAGAATGTGAAAAAATATTTTCAAGAATATATATATATATATATATTAAATTAAATGTAAAAATCTCATATTCCCATAAATTATATACCTAAGAATCATATTTTCATAAATATATACTTTTTTTGATAATATAAAATTTATGAATCAAACACTACTACATAATATTTGTTCCGATTACATTTTAGGGGCGCCCCTTCCAACCCACTAATTGTTGAAACATAACGGAGGTGCGCGTTTTTCGTGGGAGAGAGAGAAAAAAAAAAAAGTCTCGCTCTTAGCATGTGTTCTCCACTACCTTATTTTCAACGAAATTTCAAATTCAGGTGTCTCGTGACTCTCGTCCCCGGTCCCAGACCCACCTCCCTTTGATCACACTCGCACAAACTTGCAATTTGTCAAAAAGTGTTCCCTTTATTGCTCAGAACAGTCTCTCTTGCCATGCAAGTAGGAGAAATAAATATTGCCCCACAATCTCATTTTCAACGTCTTATTCATCAACTCGGAAAGAGGATAAAGAAAACTTAAATTTTGATGAGAGTTCATAAACTACTTTCTCTCAGCAAGCAAAAGTGAAACGTTGTTTGTTTGCCGATGTTCCCCAAAATGGCCATCTTCAAATCCTCAGTGATCATCCTCTTCATGCTTTTTTGTCTGTTGGGCTTACATGGTTCTGCAAATGAAGCAGCTTCTTCTTACATATCCCACTACTTCACGAACACAAGCTTCTACCAACCAAACAGTACATTTCAAACCAATTTGGATCTTCTCCTATCTTCTCTCACCTCCAACGCTACCCACCACGACGGTTTCTACCGCGTCACCATTGGGCAGGGCACACCGACGTCGTCACCGGAGTTTTCCTTTGACGCTGTGATATCAGCTCCGCCGTCTGTAACGATTGCGTCGCCGCCGCAGCCAAAGAGATAGTACGCTACTGCACAAACCAAACAACGGAGAATATAATCTGGTACGATGTTTGCTCGTTGCGTTACCCCAACGGTTCCTTAAACAACATTGTACCTGATAATGAAATTGGGGATCCGAAAACCGTCACTCCGTCGAACCAGGACCGGTTCAGTAACTTGTTGGCGACCATGTTAATGGATTTAGTATCAAAAGCTGTGAACTCTCAGACGGGGAAGAAATTTGCCACGGACGAAGACAAATTCACGACATCGCAGTCGGTGTACGGCTTAGGACAGTGCTATCCCGATTTGACGACTTTCGATTGTAATGTGTGCCTCCAAGTGGCCTACGGATATTTTCGGGAATGGTGTAATGGAAGCCAAGGAGCAAAGATTCTGCTTCCGGCATGTAACATCCGATACGAATTGTTCCCATTTTACAATGAAACTGGCTCATCTGCTGCAGTTCCTTCCCATTCAGGTAATTTCTTTCATGAAGTTTGGAAAAACTAAGATTTGTTAATGTGGAATAATTAGCGGCTATAATTGTGTTTATGGTTTCTTGGAGGAAAAAAAAAAAAAAAAAAGCTCACTGCTTGCTTCTTTCAATTCTCCATCAGAGACAAACAACTACCATGACTAAAACCAACCCCTGCATCACTCCAAGCTCCAGTCAACTTGTCTTCTCTGCGCCCAATCATAAATATCTGCATCTCCTCCCTCATCCCCCACTCACCCCCGCCTGTATATTTCAATTATAAGCCACCAAAAACACAAACAAAAATCCATGTCTTCCTTCAAACTCTTTCTCTATTTCTTTCTGCATGTATTTCTTAACTTGGCCTACAGGCCCGCCTACACAGAGGCAATCGATAATTCGATTTCCCTGGTCCAAAACCAAAAGTGCTCAAACAACAAAGACTTCATCACAAGTAATGCCCCTACCAATCCAACTTAAACAGTCTCCTCTCTTCTCTATCCTCCAACGCCGCCGGAGCCGCGCAATTCTACAACGTCACCTCTCATGGCGGAAATAGCTCCAACAGAGTGTAGGGCCTCTTCATGTTCCGCGGTGACGTCAGCCCCCCGGTCTGTCGAGAATGTGTCGTCAATGCAACGCAGCGCATCGTCAACGCAACCAATCGGCTGGCCTCACAATGTCGTTTGCCCAGAGAGTCTGTCATTTGGTACGATGATTGCCTGGTCCGCTACTCGAACCGGTCTTTCTTCTCCGCCGTGGATCAAACGCCGAAACTTGCCATGTTGAGTACCTCGAACGCTGCCGACCAGGACAGCTACATCTGGACGTTACAGAACACTTTGAGCGAAATGGCTTCCAAGGTGGCGAATTCTGGGCCTGCTGGTACTAAGAAATTTGCGACGAAGAAATCGAACTTGAATTCGTCTGCAGCGGTGTATACTCTTGCGCAGTGCACGCATGATTTTTCAAGCCAAGATTGCAATACTTGTCTACAAGATCTGATAAGGGTTATTCCTTCGGGTTGTCTTGGGAAGCAAGACCGCAGAGTTGTTTTCCCTAGTTGCAATTTGAGGTTTGAATTATACCAGTTTTACACTGATCTTGAAGTTGGACAAGTTCTTTCCCCACGTAATCCGTTTGAAGTTTGCTGTTTTGGACCATGCCAATTTACTGCGAGTCTTAAATTTAAATTAAGCTGTTGTAATTAATTCGGGTTCTCAATCCAACTCTTGACAAGTTTTCTTGTGTAAATTAAAATTATTAGTATTATTTCTTCTAAAATCTCTAGTATTTTTACGACTAACCAATGCAGAAAACAAAACTCTTTTTCCTAGTTATTATAAACTGATTGTCTATTCTTAATGGCATTTCAAATAACAGAATGCTTATATTTATGCAGCAAAAGGATAAATCAGATCTTCAACAATTGGCTTGATTGTTGCCCTGATCATTGTTGTTTCGGCAATAATACTCTGTTTGGGTTGCAGTTTCCTGAAAAGAAAAACGAGGAAGGGTCATAAGGATATTCTTAAAGAAAACTGTGAGTACATGAACAAGTTAAATTGGAAAAGATAAAAGAGAGAAAATTCTTAAATAGATAACTGAATTCTTATTCAACTGATGATAAAAAGTACAAGTTTGAGGGAGTATTTATATCTATTTATATGGGCAAATTTATCCTAAAAATATCTTTCTATTAATGAGAAAATATTCCCTATTAATGACAAAATATCCTCTTATTAATAAGAAAATATCTCATTATTAAAATTCTAAGATTTCTCTAGAAATATCTTCCTTTTTCCATAAATTAAATAGTTCTAGAATACTCTTCTAGTTCTGGACTAGATTGTGCCTTAGATTGGGCTTTCCATTAGGCCTTTTGATCTATCCTATTGGATTTTCCGTTCCATTCTCCTTGGGTTAGACGAGACTCGCCCTCGAGTCTAATTATCATCTTCATAATATGGAGAAAGCTCAACAATGTTGAAAGTAGCAGAAACACCATAGGAGCCTGGTAGTTCTATCTTGTAGGTGTTTTCATTGATCTTTTGCATAACTCGAAATGGTCCATCTACCCTTAGGGATAACTTGGCATTAGGTTGATTTGGGAACCGCTCCTTTCGTAGGTGTATTCATACCAAGTCTCATTCTTTGAAAGTATGATGCCATCGAGGTTTGTCTTGCTGGGCCTTATATTTTGAATTCTGTTTCTGAATTTTTGCATGGACTTGTTCATGAAGCTTCTTTGCTCTACATTTGCATTATGCTGATGGCTAGTAGAAGATGATGCTAAATCAAGTAGGCTGAAGGGATGAGTACCATACATCTCTTTGAATGGCCATCTTCCAATAGAAAGCAGATTGTGTTTTCTATTAAGGGGATCCGCTACAACATTTAGACTTCTAGCCTTGGATATTAAAGATACTAGCGACTTGACTTCATTTTTTGGACCGATTGAATTTTTTAGGTGGTAATGTGGCTAACTTGATCTTTGTTCCATCTTTTTCAAAAGAGTAGATATTGGCATAACCATTGTATATAGCATGATGATCATACTGCCAAGGTCTTCCTAAGAGGAGGTGATAAGCTTCCATAGGGATGACATCACACCATACCTCATCTTGATACTTTTTGCCTATGGAAAAAGCAACAAGGCAATGTTCCGAAACCGTTACCTCACTATCTTTATTAGGCCACTGTAACTTGTAAGGGTGCAGATGCTTCTTGGTAGGTAATTTGAGCTTTTCTACCATGTATTTTGAGATAACATTCTCACAACTTCCATTGTCTATGATGACATTACAAACTTTACCTTGGGTTGTGCATCGAGTGTGGAAAATGTTATGCCTCAACTAAGGTTCTTCCTTTTGGGTTGTGATGTGTAAGCTTCGTCTAATCATGAGTGATTCTCCATGATCAGCAGGGGTGAGTTCTTCATCAAACATAAGTGATTCAATGGGTTCATCTTGTGTCTGTTTAAGCTCTTCTTCTTCCAATACTTCTTGAACTTCTCCCTTAATGATAGTGAAGACTTTTTGATTTGGGCAATCTGATACAATGTGACCAAATCCTTAACATTTAAAGCATTTGAGTAGTTTGGGTTGAGTGGGTGATTTAGGGTGGACTTCTTTGATGGGATTAGGTAGGGTTTTGTTTGAGGTACTAGGTTGTGGGACTTGAGTTTCATTGGTGTTGGTAGGGTCTCTTGAGGAGAAAGGTTGGACTATGGACTTTTTGGGTACTTGTTTCTCAATCCGAATGGCGAGTCGGATGACATCAGCTAAGGTCTAATATTGTTGAAGTTGGACAATTTGGGTAATCTCAAAGTTCAATCCTCTAAAGTAACGGGCAATAGTTTGCTCTTCTTTCTCTTGAATATCACACTTCATCATCAACTTCTTGAACTCTTTGGTGTATTCCTCCACAGATAGGGATCTCTGGCGAAGGTTATGCAATTGAATAAAGTTATCTTGATAATAATGATCAGGCAGAAACTTATGTGTAAGTTCTTGTCGCATCTCTTCCCATGTCCTGATCTTGCTTTGTCTTTTGCGTTCTCGTTTCCTCTTCAAATTTTCCCACCAGATGGAGGCATGCTTCTTTAACTTAACAGTAATGATTTTAACTTTCTGCTCATTTGGGATGTCCTTCAATTCAAATATCCTTTCAACTGTTTGAAGCCAATCTACAAACTCGTCTGGCTGAAGCTTTCCTTCAAAATCTGGAATGTCTACTTTAATGTTGTTTCCTCGGGTTAGCTGCCTTCGGGGTCGATGGCTTCTTGATGACGAAGAAGAGCTGCTGTTAGAGTCATTTCCAGAATCTCTTCTATGATTTGATAAGGCCTGTTGAGCATTAAGAATTTCCTGCAGTTGTTGAATCTGCCTTCGCATTTCTTCCATCTCAACTTCTTGGGTGTTTCTTTCGTTGTCTTCTGAGTGGCATTGTGGTAATTTTTGGTAGGTTATGGGGTCAAAGTAAAGTCTTTGAAAAGTTTTTAGGTTATGAGAAATAATAAGGCAAGTTTGGAGTGTTGTGGAAAATTGAGGGAAAGTATAGGTTTAAAAGGAATTTTAGGAAAAATGTAGGGTTAAAATAAAATTTTAAGGAAATTTAGGAAACTATGGGGGCAATTATGAAATTTCACAAGACAATGCTGATGGAGGTGCTGACGTGGCTCACCCGACACGTGGCGCAACTGGATAGGCTGATGTGGCGTTGACTGTGCAGTTGACGTCAGGAAGGCTGACTGGGGTATGATGATGTGGCAATCTTGACATGTGGCGTCTGTTGACTGGATGACGTGTCGCTGACGTGGCCGTCTTCAATCTCAAGCAGGCGCGTGTAGCATGTGGAGGAGAGTGGCCGACGCGTGGAATTCTGGCGATGGCGTGTACGGGTGCATGCTTACTTCGATCATCGTGAAATTTTGCAGTTCAGCATTTTGAACCTCTCCAAACCTATCTGCGGTGTTGTTTTGCCGAAAATATAACCAGAAAATGGAGTTTTGGGGCTGGCAGTTGGAAAGCTATGAAATCGACAAAAATTCTAACCACCTTTGACTCAAACATTTGCGCAGGGAACTGGAAAAACCAGCTCTGATACCAAAATGGCTCAGAAGCCAAATTGGAGAAGATGAAAGAGAGAAAACTCTCAATAGGATAAGTGATTTCTTATTCAATTGATGATGAAAGCTACAACTTGAGGGGATATTTATATCTATTTATATGGGCAAATTTATCCTAAAAATATCTTTCTATTAATGAGAAAATATCCTCTTATTAATAAGAAAATATCTCATTATTAAAATTCTAAAATTTCTCTAGAAATATCTTCCTTTTTCTATAAATTAAAGAGTTCTAGAATACTCTTCTAGTTTTGGACCAGACTATGTCTTGGATTGGACTTTCCATTAGGCCTTTTGATCTATCTCATTGGATTTTCTGTTCCATGAACAACAAGAAAAATCATTATTTTTTGTGAAATAAAAGCTTAAAATTGAGTACTTTTACCATGCTTGATAAAAACATTTGTACATTTATTGTTTAGTCAGGAATGAAATTACCACTTGGGAGTCACTTCAATTCGATTTTGCTATAACTGAAGCAGTAACAAACAACTTTTCATGAGAGAACAGGATTGGGAGAGATGGATTTGGAGAAGTTTACAAGGTGACAAGCGTGTATCATGTGCATCTATTTTCCATTGGTTTCTTAATAGCCATACTTTCAAGGTGTTCTTAAGAGTAGTAGACAAGAAATAGCCGTTAAAATGCTCTCAAGAAGTTCCGAACAAGGTGCAGTTGAGTTCAAGAATGAAGTTCTACTAATAGCAAAACTGCAACATAGAAATCTGGTGACACTCTTGGGATTTTGCTTGGAAGAGCAAAAAAGATACTTGTTTATGAATATGTGCCTAACAAGAGCCTTGATTACTTTGAATTTAGTTTGATACTTCTCAACCTTATCCTATCTACTTTAATTTTATTTAAGGTTATCTTTTTCTTGTTACATACTTAGTGCATTTTGGTTTGTTGAAAAAAAAAGGAATGTTGTAGTGTGTTCTATTTTGATCTTATAAACCTCCTAAAACAAATGGAAGATCATTTTCTTCCTTACTTTAATTTACACTTTTCACAAATTTATAGATTGCCAAAAGTTAAGGATTTTAACTTGGTTAGAGCATTACAAAATCATTGGAGGAATTGTTCAAATAATTCTTTACTTGCATAAGCATTCTCAAACTCAATAATATTTTATTAGGTGATGATGGATTTAAAAATATTAGATTTTGGATTAACAAAAATGATTCCTATAAATCATGTTCAAGGAAGTACAAATAGGAGGGCCTTACTACAGTGTCCCCAGGGGATTTTAAATTCTAAGTGATGTGGCACAACATAGGCCACTGGATAAGATTACCAAAGTCTTTGATAATTTCATCCAATGACTTATATTGTATTACACCACCTAAGGTTTAGAAATCCTGAAAGTACCTTAAAATTTCCCACAAATAGGATTGTTGAGATATAGTAAGTCTATTTTTTTCTTGTGAGTTTTTCTTTTTCTTTTATCTTTTCATAACATAGTAGAACACACATGACTTGAGATTATGCATAGATTACTTTTATTAGGTTTCAATGCCTTAAAAAACCCTTAATTTTCCATTGAGTTTATTCTAATATTGATAATATTTTATTTGTAGTGCTTATATGTGATAAGCAATGCATGAAAAATTTTCTACCAAATCTGATATTTTCAGTTTTGGAGATTATTGGTGGAAAAAGAAATACTTGTTCTTTTGAACCACACCGTGTTGATGATCTCTTAAGCAATGTGAGAACTCTAATTAAACTATCATAGTTTTTTCTTCTTGTTAAGGCTTATTTTATTTTGTAGCGATGAGATACTCCAATGACGAGAAATCACTATTTGATTTGAGAAACTTTTGCAGGCTGGGAAACAATGGAATGATCGGACCCTATTACAGATCCTGGATCCAAAGTTAGAAGAATCTTATGCTCGAGATGAAGTTAAGAACTGCATCTAAATTGGTTTATTATGTGTTCAAGAAAATCCTGACGACAGGCCTTCAATGCCCATAGTTGTTTCATATTTTAGTACTCATTCAATTAAGTTGCCATCCCTTCGAGAACCTGTATTTTCGATGCATGGCAAAGTGGAACCAAGCAAAGCTGCATGTGGATCCACTCAATCAACCAACAACTTTAGGCATCTTCTATCAATGAAATGTCTAGTAGTCAATCTATTCCTCGATCGTAGAATTTCTTCTCCAGTCTGAAATACAAAACTAGCAAACCACCCTTTTACTCACTTGCCTAAAGTCTTGCTAGTGTTTTGAATCTCTGTTGTAGATAGGTATGCTGATGTTGCCAAGAATTGTATTACCCTGCTAATTAAAAATTCAAGCATTAGGCAATGATGGCCAAGGACTTATGTTTCCCTTCTTATTTGGCTTATTTCGTCCCTACCATCCATCATATAGCTATGATTTAACTTTAGTCATAAAAAATATTCTCCTTGTCCCTTTGCATAATACTGATTAACCATTTTCTTGTAATAGTAATTATATGTCTCTAAAATATGCTTTGCATAAAAAAGTTTGTGAAATATGATGTCATGGTTTTCTAGAGCATAATGACAAAAGAAGTTCTTGTTCTTATGAATAAGACCCTGTTGATGACTTACTAATTCTTGTGAGTATCAAGTTTCAAATTCTAGTTTTAATTTGTTCTTTTCATCTTCCTATTACCTATATTACGGAGTAAAATAGATAAATAAGCATTGGAACATAAATAAATAGGTTAGAAATGATAGAAAATTAATATTAAACTTGTGTGAGATTTAGAACACACTAATAAAATTAGTATGGAAGCAAATATTTATTGTGGATTAATTCTCTTGTACATGATATTATAAGCATAGATCCAATGAATACATTAAGTTAGAAATGGATAGAGAATTTAACTATTATAAATAAAATCCTAACAAATCTTCTCGTTACAAATCAATAAAGGTATAAATTTATACTTTAACCATCAAATACATTAATTAGGTATTTATAAGTTTAAATAACAGATTACTTTATTAAATTAAGCTTTAGAAAATAAAATCTTCCGAATCATAGTTCAACCAATTTTATTAGAATCAAAATATCTATAATTAATGGTACCTCGTCCATGCAAAAGAAATAAAAGATCCAAATATGAAAAACCTTTAGAGCTCAGTCCCCATTCCACTTATTAATCTATGTCTACGTACAAGAATATTATTCCCATAATAAAGTTATTAAAATTATGTTTGTTTTTGTTAGTAAACATATGAATAATCTTTCGTGTACTTACGTGCAAATTATAAAAATTGAGATGATTGAAAATGTTTTATAAGTTAAGATCACTAAATTGAATGTTCTATGTGTATTCATTAATTGTCACTTGTGGGGTGTATAATAAAACAAATAATATTTACACACATTTGAGTGAATCTATCAGTTGAATTTCAATTTCCTCAAGAAGTAGCCTTTTTGTGCTTGTAAAAAGGCATAAATTTGTTATGCAAATTACAGTAGAACGCACAAAATACATATTGTTTTCTATTGCCTTAGAAATCCATCCAGCAAAAATTCATCTCCAATGGAAAGTTAAAATTTGTGATCCGCCACCCTTTGATCTAGTGTATATTATCCTGTCAACGTGTTCACTGCCTATAACTTGTATAAAGAAACTTTAGAGATGCCAGATATATTAGAAAGTCACAATCAAAGTAATGATTCGTACAATAAATAAATTAATATAAAATTTATTAACTTGATTAATAAGTTATGAATTAATTTTTAAAAATATTTTATAAATTTATTTATAAAAAAATAAATTTTGATTTAATCAGCTACATATTAGCTTATAATTGATAATTTATAGTTTATTAATTTTCATATATTTTAGTGTGTATAATAAATTAAATTTTATATATTTTTATTTTATTTAAAATAAAATATTTATTTTATAACTGATTAAACAAATTCATGAGAATAATATTATAAAAATTTGTAGAGACAATAATTACAATTAATATAAATGTATATGTAATTTTATTTAATTTGCGGAGACAATTACCCTATAATTAATAACGTAAATCTGCCTTCAATGACATGTCTACTAGAATTTAAGAATTTTTTCAAAAAATGCATGATCTCACCATTTTTTTAATAATATAAATTTATATCACTAAATTAATAATTATAATTTAATTAATTTTGAAATAATAATAAATTCTATTTAAAATTAATTAATTCATAACTATTAATTTAGTAATATAAATCCACACTATTAGAAAGATGATGCACTATATTGGCTCCCGGAATGTCCCGTCTTAAACATTTAAGAGTGCGTATTATATAGGAAATTTCAATTTCAGTATCATACTGGAAATATCTCCATGTTGTTTTAGGAAAAAAATAATATTATAAGGATCCAAAAAATAATATTATACTCATATTTTTTAATGCATTTCTTACAATTTCATTCTTTATTACTGTTTTAAATATATAACTTTAAATTTCCTGATTACAAATATATAACTATTTTTTAATCATTTTTTAAAGCAACTAATTAAAAGAAAACAATGATATGATCTAGATTTATTTTATCTGCCTGTAATTTAAAGTATGATTTCAAGACATATCTAATTTACTCTGTCAGCAATTTGAAGTTATATATTTGTAATTAGGAACGAAGTCTAATTTGTCTTTGAAGTGGCTAAAAATTAAAAACTTTCTTAAAATAATTTCCTACAATTTTGCACATTAAAAATTTCTGGAGCATAATAAGAGAAGAAAATTCTGTTCTCATTTTGTGATGGTAAGAATAATTAAATCATCGAATACACATATGTAATAATTAGGGATTGAATTTTAAATATAATAAAAGATATAAAACTTTCAAAAGGTATTATATGTCATTTGAGTCAAATGATTTTAGTATATTGATGACTTCCTGATTCTTGAATTGATGACTTCCGTAAAGTTAAGTGTAAGATAATTCATACAAACAAACTATTTTAAAGGAGTAGGGTTTACCTATTAATAATCCATTTTGACTGTATCAATTTGTGTCTAGTTATTATTTGGTATTGGATGAAAGTTGCTGAAGGTTGAAAATGGTGATTTCTGATTTTACAATGTTGATTGAGCTTGTTTGCTAGAATTTTTCAATGATTTCTATGGTGTTTTGGTTCGATTTATCAAGTTATTTCATAGAAATTGTGCAATGATGAAATGGGTCTTGGGTGGTTCATATTTTGTGTTTTTATTAGTTTTGAAATGTGTTGTGATTATGTTATTTTATCTTCTAAAATTTATAGTAATTTATTATATACGGGTGGACTTAAATGAAAGAAAGTAGCCTTGGCCTACCTTGTTGCAATGAATTGCAACAAATAGTACCAACTTGTTTTTTTCTCCCCCTTTTTTAGAATCCCAAATGCACTTGGAGGATTAGGAACTTAATGACTCATTTAAGAATGCTCACACTAGGCCTTAATAACCCATTAGAGTTTTCTTGCAATGCTGGCCTGATTCCAGAGGTTACCGTTATGCTAAAGGAGAATGAGAATGCGTATAGCACTTAATTTAGAATTAGTTGATCACAGTTGTGAATAGAAAATGAAATTCTACCTTATAGGCCTGTTTAGTTGGGGGTTTATTAATGGAGTTTCATTTTTTTTAATTTTTATTTAATTCAAAAAAATTTATTTTTTTATTTTCTTTTAATAGAATTATTTTAAATGAGAAGACAATGATAATTCCCTTCAATTCCTTATGCTTTGCTTGGCTTCAGAGGAAAATAGGGTAGAAAGAAAATAGGAGAGAAGTACTTTTCTTAAGTGTGCTTGGTTTAGGGGAAAATAGGGAAGAAAGAAAACAAAGAAGAAATGAGTTTTTTTTGTGAGGGAAAATATAGGAGAAAGATAATAAGAATTTTTTTTTTAATTTTAGTTTGGTGTAAATTAAATTGAGGGGTAGTAAAATTTATTAATATCAAGTGTTCATGAGAATTTATCAATATAAAATAAAAAATTAATTACATTTTTCTTTGGCCAAACTTGCATATTTAAAAGATGTATGTATATTTCATTTTTTTATACTACAAATTTAATAGGTATATTAATCATTTTGATGATATTGTTGAAAAGATTTAATAATAAATTAAATAAAACTTAACATAAGTAAATAAGTTTTTTAAGAGTATAAATTCTTAATATCAATCAAATAATTATAAAAACACTATAGATTTGAACCTAAATTTTTCTTTGGCCAAACTTGCATAAAATTTATACCACAATAATAAATAAGAAAAAAATGGGTTATAAAAATTTGAAAGCATATTTTTTAATATTTCGTAACCTTTATCTTAAAATTTTTTATGAAGACAAATTAGTTCATTTTTAATAAAATGTGTTAGAAGATTTGTTTCATAAAATCATTAAAAATATAAAAGATGTATGTATATTTCATTTTTTTATACTACAAATTTAATAGGTATATTAATCATTTTGATGATATTGTTGAAAAGATTCAATAATAAATTAAATAAAACTTAACATAAGTAAATAAGTTTTTTAAGAGTATAAATTCTTAATATCAATAAAACAATTATAAAAACAATATAGATTTGAACCTAAATTTTTCTTGTAGCAAGTTCAATCTCCAATTACAAATATCTTTCTTATATAAATCAAATGCGCACATTCTAAAATTGTCAACCCATGGCATATCCTAGATTTATAGAGATGATGCAAACTTTATAATTTTTCCCCTGGTGCCACGCATTAATAACAAACTTCTATCACCTGATTAATTATACAAAGTCAAGTTTTCACATAAATCCAATACAACATTTTCAGTCAGCACATTCAAAACTACATTCTCATTTTAGATACATATAGATTCATTGTTCATTAGTCTATAACATAATCCAATATTATGGAGTAGCATAACACACAAATGATACTATAGCTAGACAATCAGGAATACGATAACATAATCTTCAAGTGGCTTCATACTTGATGCCACAACATCTACAGCAATAATTCTTTCCACAACCTTCAAGCAATTGGCCTTTCATCTTGACCTAAACATTAACCAAATAACAAAACCACAATTTAAGTAGTGTTTAAGATTGTAAAAAGAAGAATAAAGTCAGTAATGATAGGAGAGAAAGCAACATAGATACCTAAAAAATCCAATAACTACAACACAAAGGCATGTCAAAATAAACCTGCATCCTTCATAAGATCTAATAAAAGATTCCAGCGCATCTCATCTGGCACGCCAAAAAATTATTGCTTTGCCTCCTCATTTGAGCATAGGAAACGATAGCACCGCAGTCGAAGTTCTGGCACGACTCCTATCTTCTCCAACTCACTCCAAACATCTGCTAGGCTATGATGCTGAGGTCTGCTTTTTTTAATAATGGAAATACCTTCCTTAGCTATATCTGCATGTCTATTGGTAGCTGCAACCCCTTCACGCATCACCTCAGTTAGGTTGTTTATCCCTAGGTGCATTTTCTCATATCCACTCTCAATCACATCAATTAGTGCAGCTTTCCTTTTGGAACCTTTAGAAGATGATGTTCCCTGTGATTGATTTCCTTGTGATTGATTTGAACCACCATCTGTAGGACTATAGGTGTCCATGTTTCCTATAGAGATTGGGGTTTCATTTCCCCAACAGAGATCGGATTCTGACATGCCATCGAAACCATCATTTAGGTCAAAGTTCTCCCTCCCCCAACATTGCACTTTATCTCTGCACTCTCAGCTTGTGCACCTGTTGCTCTATCTTTGCTAAATAAGTCCAGCAGCTTATCATAATTATTGATTGGGGTTCTCCTCCATTTCTGTGCTTCAGGTTTGTCCTGTATATTGCAACCATGATTAGTAATCTCAATACTTTAGGAATGTATTATAACTCATTACCCAATAAAAATAAATACATTAAAATGCTTTGCCCTTATAATCTCTTCCCACACCTCGGGTTCTGCTTCAAATAACCGGGTTGTAGGATTCCAGCCAACTCCACTCCACATATGAAATAGATCATAACATTCATTGAAAGTAACCTTCAATGTTTTCATTCTGTTTTTAATATGTGTTTTTTGCAGGAAAGGTCCTATTGCTGCCTTCAATGTCTGCAGCACAGTGCTATATGCATAAGAAGTGAAGGTACCATCTGGTCTATTCCCTTTATGAACTTCTTCCTGCAATGCATCTAACAATACAATATCCATTTCTGGTGTCCATCGTAAGTTATCTTTGGAGGAACTCCTTCCTTTCTCTGATATTCTATTCTTGGACATGATTTAACCTGCAAATTACAAAGTGAAGTAAATATCAATAGATAAGCCAGAAATATCAATGATGATCACTATGTTGAATGGCATGTTAACTAGGTACGTATCCATGACAAAGTAATAAGCTATCAATCATTTGACCTGTATATCTATTTAATTATGCACAATATATAGACTGAGATCTAAATCATAATTTATAAATAACAGTCATAACTTGTCACAAATGAACTAAACACATAGATAAAAAATACAATTACATGAGCCAGTATAGTTAGAACTCCAAGGTCTTACATTAATACAATAGATTACATAAAACTCCACATCATACGAAATAAACTTATGACAAACTCTCATCATAATCATTTCACATTTGATTTGCTATGCTCTCTCTCAAAAGGAATCCTTGTCTATAGTCTTCCTCTGAAGTCTGTGCCTCATGCTCTCCATGATCATCTGTCACATTTTAGAGAAGCTCACGGTCTACTTCATCAATCAATTGCTCATTAGGATCAATATCCATGAGAAAGTTATGCAATATGCAGCAGGCAATGGTAATGTCAGACATGGTCTCAAAGGAGTAATGTGGCTCTGTGCCACTGGTTCGGAAACCTTTTTTTCAAAACTCCAAATGATCTTTCAATGACATTCCTTAATGAAGCATGTCGATGATTAAAGAGTTCCTTTGCATTTCTAGGGCCACGTGTTGAGTATTCTTTCAGGTGATAACGTACTCCTCTATATGGTGTGAGTACATCACCTTTCAGTGGATATCCTGCATCTCCTAGGTAATATTTGCCTACCACAAATGAAAGTTGTGTGAATACATATAACATAGCATAAGATCTATGTAATTTTATTAGCTAAAATTTTTCTCTTGTTCTTGGTGCCTAATCAATTCATAAACTGGACTTACCTAATGGTATTCTAAGTTTATCTCCTCTCTTACTTAAAGCATGCTTCAAAACCCTAGAATCAGATGCAGTGCCTTCCCAACCTGCTAGTACATAAGTGAATCTCAAATCAAATGTGCAGGCATCAAGGACATTTTGGGTTAGGAAGTCTTTCCTTCCTCGAAAACGAGGGGCATCTCTAGTTGGTACTTTCACCCGTATATGTGTTCCATCTATAACTCCAACACAATCCTGTATTTTTTAAGTCACAGTAAATCTTATGATATGAAAGTCAAAGACACTCTAAATTTACTGATATACATCAACACATTTTATGCTATATGCACTTTATCTTACCCTGAAATAAGGAAAGAACTTGCCACTATTAAGTATTTGTTGAGGAACCTTTGATCCTAAAGGTTGCACGAGGAACTCACTCTCCAATGAAATAATGGCTCGTAGAATGTGATTAAAATGACGACTAATTGTTTTCCTTGACCGATGGAAGAAGAAAGAGATAACTCTATGCTTAACATTGTGGCCTATAATATGCAAAAACTTCGCAACTTGCTCCTCAACTGTAGCATGCACAGAATCCCTCACTCTACCGGTTCCCCTCAAATTTTCACATAATTGAAGGAATGCACGAGGACTCATACGTATGACATCATGACATTGATCAGTTATTAATAAATTACGCATCAGTTGTTGCCGCATTTCATCTTTTTCACTCTCCCATGAACCACTAGGGGCATGGATAAGTGTAGACTGTAAGGTTAACAAATGCATAGCATATACAATGATACACATTAGTTGGACAATGCACATTCACCATCGCATTTCCCAATCCTCTAATGCATTTACATTAATCAATTGATTTAATTCAACATCCTCATCAAATACATTGTCATTTTGACCATCCATTACTACTTTTGTGGGAAATAGAGAGTAAACATATTGATAAGATCCAGTAAGTATTTGAAAAACTTACAGTAAGAAATTGCTTAATATGACATAAATATACAATTCATTTCCTCCTATATGGAATAAGAAATCACTTTCCTACAACCATGATCAAGTTGTTATAAATTACTTATAGATTGTAGATGGAGTGTCCGCAGGTATCAACCAAGCTGAGAGAATCTAGCTATTTCTAACTTCCAATAAGTGAAGCTGCAGTAATAGAAGAAAATCCCAGGTGTAATTAGTGTGTTCAACCTATTATGAATATGACTAACAATAATTACCAGATTTAATGTATGCTTATCAAATACAGATATTTTATTGTTTAAATCATATGGCAGTTTCCACATTCCACTTTCCAATGTTACCATAAGCAGCATTCATAGATAGCAAACCAAAGGAGAGAAAATATGATACCATGGATACATTTCTGACTCTTCTTTACATTACAGTTAAATAAAAATTTGCCTACTCCCTCAATTTTTTTAAATTTTTTTTACTATAATTAAAAGGCATGATAGTTATATTATTAATATTAGTTGAAAATTTTAAAATTAAATCAATCAAGCTAAAAAAAAGAAAAATTTAACAAGTAATATTTATTTATGTAGATTAAATAATTTTCAATGATAAGTAGGAAATGTAGGCATAAAAAAATTTACTTTATGCACAAATCAAATGAAGCCCCTTTACAATAACTCATCCCAAATAAAAATACTACCACATAATACATAGCCTGAATTAATTAAACAATAAGATTTTATTACAGCTTAGAATGAAACCTAAATTACCAATTCATCTAAATTAGCATACTAGATTTTTTATTGTCTAAATAACACAACTAATTATCCATATGTAATTAACTAATTGTTTAATTCATGCTTGTACAGAAAAAGAAGGATAAGGGGCAACATTATGTAATACTAATATTTTTTTTACAATTAACCATAATAATATAAATTTTTTCCTAAAAAAAAAAAAACTGGATTCGGGTCGTGTACCTGCAGGCCGGGTCAGGTTTGGATCCGAGTCGGATCCATGTGACCCGACGCCTGCAGGTACGATAACCTGACAGTAGCAGCACCAGAGGATGGAGAAGCAGCAGCACGCTGGCGGGAAGATGGAGAAGCAGCAAAAGCACATGGCGCCAACCTGCGAGGAACACAGCCAGATTCAACACGCGGGCACAGGGAAAACAACTCAAATCTTGTAGATCCAAGAGGCAGATCGTGTCTTACCTGCAGGATTCAGCCGTCTGGACAGAGATGCCGGCAAAAACGTAGCTTTCGGCAGCACGGGCGGCGACATGTAGCTTCCGGCAGCACGGGCAAAAATGAGAAGCTGCAGAACGGACCAAGATGAGAGCACAGTAACTTCCCCTCTCTTTTCTTTGCATATTTGAGGTGAAAAAAAAGGGTGGACCCCACTGTACGGATTTCATGCATTTTTCACTTCCCTCCTCTTTTCTCCTACGTGTCAAGTAGCATAAAAATACATTTTCTTGTACTTTTCTACATTCCAAGTTCTTTCCCTTCTAAAATCAACCGATCCAAGCAGGGTATTAGGGAATCTCATACGCCTATTCTAAATTTTAAATTTATCATTTTTAATATGATGATGGTGATAATAATAATAATAATTTATTATTATAAAATAATAATATAAGTAAAAATAAAATAATTATTAAATAATAGTTAATAATAAAAATAATAAAATTAATTAAATAAAAATAAATAATCATATAATGATTATTATAACAAATATAATGAAGTATTTAATAATATAAAATTAATAATATTAGTAAAATATTAATAATTTAATCATATAATAAAATAATAATAAATATTTGTAATAAAATAATAACTATCATAGTTATAAAAAATAATAAATAAATAATACAATAATAATTGAAATAATAATAAAAATAAAATATTAATAATTAAAATTAAATAATTATGACAATAATAATATTAGTAAATATAAAATATTTGATAAAATAAAAATAATTAATAATGTTAATATAATAATAATAATAAAATAATAAATATAATAAATAATAATTAAATAAATAACAATGAATAATTAAAAATTATAATATTATTAAATGAAATAAAAATAATAAAATAATAATTATAATAATTATTTTAATAATATTTATAAATAAATCATTTTTAATATAATTATTATTAATAAAATAAATTAAAATATTCAATTTTTTTCTTATTTAAAATAAATAATTATAATTTTTTATTTTTATTAACTTTTTTCTCTAATTAAATAAAACGGGCATAGTGTATGTCAAGAAGAATGGCAAAGCAGTGAAGAAACGAAGTTGCGATACAGGGAAGCAAACTTCAGAAGACGGTGATGTCCGTACGGCAGCATGACTTCGATAGCGAGGAAAGAAATGCAACATGACGTGATGGCCCCAGCATTCCACCACTTCCATCAATCCTTTCTTCAATTTCTACAACTGCTTCTCCCGGATAGGGTCAATAGGGTTAGTTCAATCTTATCACATTAATTGAATAGACAAAAATTATAAATCTAACTGATCTCAATTCAGATTACCTTGATTAAGTAGGAGTTATTATAATATTGGAAAATGCTGCATCACCCGACAAATAGGGGCGAAAACATGTTCCGAATTAATTGCTATCATTGGATTTAAGTTTGAAAGCAACCTCCTCTTCGAATGAACGGTGGATCTATTAATTTTATACGTTTCGGAACTCATTTGGTGTACCTTTTTCGGTACCCATTGTAATGCCCATTAACATTAGCCTTAGTCTTAATTTCAAATCAATTTTTATTAGATAATTTGAGGTAAATTTCATGGTTCGTTATAATTTTTTTTTATTATTTAAAAAATTATTATTGTTATTTATGGATATAATTAAGATATTAAAAAAATTAAAGTATAATATTTTTAGATATAAAAAATCTTGAATTAAAATAATAATTAAAAATTACAGAATTTATATTAAAAAATTTAGTATTAATTAAAATGGATATAAACATATATATGAATATATTATTATTTTATTATATTAATAATAATTTATTATTTTCATTAATATATATTTAGTTATAGTAATTATTTCATATATCTTTAGTTATAATAATTACTTTGTGTAAATTTTTATTAATTTTCAAATTTTATGGTGATAAATTAAATTTCTTACATAATTTTTAATTTTAATGGAATTATTTATTTTAATAATTTCATGCAATATATATTAATAATATTAAATATATAAATTTATTAATTTTAATATTAATATTTTTAAATTTTAATATAATTATTTACTTTGATAAACTTATATAACATAAATTAATAACATCAAATATATAAATATATTAACTTTAGTATTAAAAATTATTTAATAGTACTCATATATATAATTTTAATATATCAAAATTATTATTTTAATATATAAAAATATAATAATAAATTAATCATTTATTATTTATTATTATTACTAAATTAATAAACTAATTCAATAATTTAAAGAATTAATATTTATTAATTTTAATTTTTTTACTAGATCAAAGTAATTAATCTTAATTCTCATTTGATTAGGTCATTATTATTATTTTTATATTAATTTCAATTTTAAATTAAATAAAATTATATCAAGTTGAAATCAATTCCTTAAACCTAACTCTTTTGATACCTTTCTAGATTTCAGCTTCTCTCTTTCGGGTGCAGTTCGATTATTTTTAATATTTTCAGAAAATTATAATTGTTTCTAGATAGACTAATATCTCTTAAAAAAAAATTGAGAGTTTGATTTGTCTCACTGACCTCAAGTCTTCCATCAACCATCTGCTTCAAAATTCCTCTCCCGTCATGCAAATTATGATGAGGAAAATAAATCTAAGAAAATATGCAAACGAAAAAAATTTTCAAACACTGGAGGCATCCCACCACCTGCCATCAGAAAAACCAAATAAATTGCACAGACTGAGCTCAACAACGAACATAGCCAAAAGCAAAAAATTCAATAGCATGGCCATCACCGTGGCATCCTTAAAACCTGTCTTCCTCTTTCTGTTCCTTAGCTTCCTATATTTTCCCACTAACACGGAAGCAACTGATCCCATCTTCCTCCGCGAGAACTGCACAACCAACGACACCTTCACCGCCAACAGCGCCTTCCAACTCAACCTCAGAACCCTCCTCACTTCCTTATCTTCCAACGCCACCGCCACCACCGAGTTCTTCAACACTACCATCGCCGGCATGAGCCCTGCCGACACCGTCTACGGCCTCTTCATGTGCAGAGGCGATGTCCCCTCCGACCTCTGCCGAGAATGCGTTATAAACGCAACGCAGAGGCTAGGTGGTCGAACCTCGGACACATGCCCCTTCTCCAAAGGAGCTATAATCTGGTACGACGAATGCATGATTCGCTATTCCAACCGGAATTTCTTCTCCATGGTGGATACGATGCCCAGAATGCGGCTGAGGAACACCGTGAACGTCTCCGACGCTGACAGAGAAAAATTTATGACATTATTGTACACCACCTTGAACGAAACGGCGGATGAAGCGGCCAAGGCTCCTGTTGGTATGAAGAAATATGCGACAAAGGAAGCAAATATGTCAGCGTTTCAGACACTGTATACTCTAACACAGTGCACGCCCGATCTGACGTCGCAAGATTGCCGGAGATGTTTGGCCAAAGTGATCGCGGATGTTCCGTGGTGTTGTACGTACAGAATCGGAGGAAGAGTTTTATATCCAAGTTGTAACTTTAGATATGAATTCTATCCCTTCTTTAGAAATGATTCTACTACCACAACCACTACTACTCCTACCAAACAACAAGGTAAATTTTTTTCTTTTTTTGGTATAAGGGAATTTTAAATTAGGGAAGGGGTGTTGTGGGAGGATCGAACTCTCCCCCTTGCCACACAACCTTGGTCATCCTCAGTGGCAACAACAAGGTGAAGTTAAGACTATGCTTGGAAGCATATATATATATATAAATGGGGTTGTATTAGAACAAACTTTTTGAGTTTTGTTTTTTTTTTTAATATGTACTCGTTCTGTGAAATCCAGGAAAAAAAGGAATGTCATCTGGGACAATCATAGCAATTGTTGTTCCAATCACTGTGGCTGTGCTGTTATTTGTGGTGGGTCTTTGTTTCTTAAGCAAAAGAACAAGAAAGAATTCTGTATCGGAAGGAAAAGGTACAGATCTTTAGAGTGTATGCAAACTTTTTCTTTTTAATGTAATTTTTTCCCTTCTCAAATAGCCTTTTTGGCCATGTAGCTGTAAATGATACGAGTCAAATGGCCGCCGTAGAGGCACTGCAATTTGATTTCCGTACAATTAAAGAAGCCACAAACAATTTCTCAGTTGATAACAAGTTAGGTGAAGGTGGATTTGGTGAGGTTTACAAGGTAACAAACTAGTAATATTATGTTCTTTGTTTCTTTTTTAACAGAATCACTCTGTTCTGTGTCCTTTACTTGTATGTTGAAACTTCAGGGAACTCTTCCCAGTGGACAAGTAATAGCTGTCAAGAGGCTCATGAAAGGCTCAGGACAAGGTGCACAAGAATTTAAGAATGAAGTTATGCTGGTAGCCAAGCTTGAACACAGAAACTTAGTGAGGCTTCTAGGATTTTGCTTGCAAGGGGAAGAAAAATTACTCATTTATGAGTTTGTGCCCAACAAAAGCCTTGATTATGTTGTTTTCAGTAAGTTCATTTTAATTCTTAGCTTTTTTCCAGATAGGGTACTGTCAGGTGACTGTTGTAATGCCAATTTTCCAATTTTTAAAGATTCAGCATATATATGATACCACAAGTAGCAGAAGTTTTACATGGCTAATGAGAAAGCTTTTGATTGTTTCTTACCTTCATAAAAGTCATGCTAAGCATTTTGCTTTGAAGTCTTTCCATATTTGAGTCAAATTACTGAGTTTCTTATGATGTGTTCACATTGGTTAGATCCTGAAAGGCAGAAACAGTTGGACTGGACAAAGCGCTACAAGATTATTGGAGGAATTGCTAGAGGTATTCTTTATCTTCATGAAGACTCTAGGCTTAGAATCATCCACCGTGATCTTAAAGCCAGCAATGTGTTGTTGGATGGAGATATGAACCCGAAAATCTCAGATTTTGGGATGGCAAAATTATTTGGAGTTGATCAAACTCAAGGAAATACTAGTAGAATTGTTGGGACATAGTAAGTGCAAAATTTTCATTTTGTTTTTAGTAGAATCTAGGTTTTTGAAAGGAATGATTTCTGTTAAAATCTAGCAACTGAAATGACTTAAAGAATCTTATCAGTTTCACTAAAATTATCAAAATGGTTTTGTGTTTTTAGTGGTTACATGTCTCCAGAATATGCAATGCATGGCGAGTATTCTGTGAAGTCTGATGTGTATAGTTTTGGAGTTCTCATAATGGAGATAATTAATGGGAAGAAGAATAGCTCTTTCTGTCAAACAGATGGAGCTGAGGACCTGTTGAGCTATGTGAGTTGAGCAAATATTGTAATTGTGTCTACCAGGGATAATTCATGCCTACTGCTTATATAATAATCTCAATCTCAATCTCAGTATAATCAATGAAATTATGGTGCAGGCTTGGAAAGTTTGGAAGGATGGATCACCCTTGGAAATGTTGGATCCCACATTAAGAGAATCCTGTGCTCCAAATGAAGTTGTCAGATGTATCCATATTGGTTTGCTCTGTGTCCAAGAAGATCCAGCAGATAGGCCAACCATGGCTACAGTAATTCTCATGCTGGATAGTTTCACAGTGACACTGCCAACACCTAAACAGCCTGCATTTTTCGTCCACAGCCAAACGGATCCAAACATGCCAAAGGATTTGATGTTTGGCAAGTCCATAACGGCTTCCGTCAATGAGATGTCCGTTAGTGAAGTTTTACCTCGATAAGCATGATTATATGAAGTTTTTGAATAAACACATGTATCTATGTCTAAATGGTTAGTTGGCTAAGAGTCATAGCAGCTTATGACCGATGTTTAATTCTACTCTTTGAATGTTGATAGGTTGTTCCAGTTACTTGCTTTGAAAGTATGGCAATAATATCTGTGGATCACTTGGGCCACGTGTATAATTTTAATTTGATTGAATGCAACAAATTCTGGTGATGAATTATCGATTTCCCTCCGCAAAACGTAAAACTATTGCCTTTGTATGGTTTGAGACTGGAATCACTAAGGTCGCAATCCAAGAATAAGCACTGGCCTGGCAACATATTAATTTTGACGGTTTGCAGGCATAGTTTATTATACTAAGGAAGTGTTATGAAGATTGAATCTTAGAAAAATCTTCCAAGGATGAAAAATGAGTGGGGGGGAAGCCAGCTTGCTATAAAATGATAAGGCCTCTGCAAGTGAGTGACACTGACAGCCAATATCATGAAAATCATTTCCCACTAAATTTGTCTTTTTCCTTTGATGGCAAAAGAATTTGATTCTTTTGAACAAACTATGCGACTACCTATTCAACCAAGTAAGGCGAAGACTTAAAAGGAAAGGGGTTTGCCTCGGCTATGCAGGTAAAATCCCCCTGCCCACTTTAAAGAAAAGATAAGATCATGTACAAGTTTTCAAGTTGACTAGGGTGTCCGCATTGACTGGCGCGCCAATAATTGTTTCATTATGAGAGTAATAAATTTAAAGATAACCTTTCTCCTTTAAAGAATTCACGTATAGTATTTTTATTAGCGTTTATTTTTCTCTGTTGAGATAAGAATCGTCACTTATTTATGGTGTATATTAAAAATTTTCACGTTCAAGTTATGTTGTGTTTTTCAGGTGCAGAGTGTAGTGAAAAAATGGAGCGTATAACCAACATTGTCCGTCTTCACATTTGCCGATGCAGCGAAGTTCTATCTTTTATCTTCTGGTCACATTCATGTTCAAGCCATCAAAATTGACTCCCAGTGCAAACCAATGAACATGTAGGTACGAATGAGAGATTTTCTTCCCTACTTGGTAGGACTTCTGGTGTGGTCACACAACCACCATGTTACTTTGCCATCTTTCTCAATTTTGTGAGTATTCTAGTTCATCATTTCCCACAAAACCAAACCGGGATTTGCCCCCAACACCTTTTTTCACACCAATATTCGAGAAATAATAGGTTAAAAGATACTTATAAGCTAATAAATTATCTTAAAAGTCCACATTCCTGCCCACTCCCATTTTAAAATATTCCATTCTGCTCCACCCACTCCCCTGTTGGTGATTATCCACACACCTCATAATCAATATACTATTGCCTTAAAACCTGACATAAAGTGAAATTTAAAAAAAAAAAAATTAGAGATTTGGTAAGTTTTAGAAATTCATGTGCATAATCCTTATCCAAACATTCCTCCGAACAGATACTAACATGATGCCTACTTCCAGAAACTCTGTAATTGCCTCTGTTTTTCTCTTTCTGCATGGTTTCCTACTCTTGGAAAGCCAAGCATCTCCAAGTTATACTGCACATTACTGCACAAATTCCACTACCTACCAGGCAAACAGCATATTCGAAGCCAATCTAAATCTCATCCTCTCGAATCTTTCCCACAACGCCAGCCTCGGCACCAGTTTCTACAGAACACGTACCGGCAGCGGCTCTCCTAACGTCGTCAACGGCCTCTTTCTCTGCCGCGGCGACAGTCTTGCTGCCACTTGCAGCGAGTGCGTCACCGCGGCAGCCAAAGAGATTAAGCAAAGATGCCCTGTCCAGAAAGAGGCTATAATCTGGTACGACGCGTGCATGGTGCATTACTCGAACCAGTATTTGAACAACATCGTACCAGATGTGGAGATGGCGGATAACAAGACCATAGCTGGCTCCGACAGGGACCATTTTAACGAACTTCTGGCAAACTTACTGGGTTCTCTAGCGAGAAAGGCTGCTTATTCTGAGTCCAATAAGTTTGCGACAGAGGAAGCGAAGTTCACCAGCACAGAAACACTATATGGACTGGTTCAGTGTACGCCGGAGCTCACAACTTTTGACTGCAACATGTGCCTCCGAAGCGCCATTGCATATGTTCCGACCTGCTGCGATGGGAAACAAGGGGCGAGGTTTCTGCTTCCTGCGTGTAATGTTAGATATGAGCTCTACCCATTTTACAACTCTACCATGATAGCTCAACCTCGTACTTCGGGTAGTAATTACTATACCAACGTTTATTCTACTATTTCGGGGCTTTCTAAAGGCTTGGGCGGATGAAGTGATTAATTGTTTTAGCAACTAATTATGGTTATGTGGGTGCAGGAAAGCGAGTTCTTGCACTTGTTATACCAATTGTTCTTTCGGTGGCACTGTTCGTTCTTGGCTTGTGTTCTTTTGTAGGGAGGCAAGCAAGAAATATGAGACAACTTTGGGAAAAAGAGGTAATGAGATGATTATTCAGTTCAGCACATAGAATTGATTTTTCTTATTTGGATACTAACTCTTGTGAATGGTACTACAGAACTTCGTTTAGTTGGAAATGATCGATATTGCAGCCAGAAGAGTCCTTGCAAGTCAGTTCAACTGGTCATAGTTCGTGGATGCATCTCAAGGCATAATGAGCGGTGAAGCATACTATGGAGTTCCAGCTACAACTAAATGAGTTGGGACGATATTTTTGTTGAATTTTGAAGTTATTTTATGGCAGAAGAAGCAACTGTAACTCTCTTTGTAGAATCTTACTTTATGGCATCATTATACCCCAAAAACTACTGGAAGAAGCATCTGCCTTAAAACTACTAAATTCCAGGTGGTCAGAATCAGATAGTAGCTGCAAAGGACCGATGTTAGGTTTGAAAATATGCTATATATGTCTCTGTATTGTAATTCAGTTGGCATTTTTAAGTGAATTCAAATGTGGTTCTAGAGACTCTTGTGTAAGACATTTGAACATTGAAATTTAGCAGATCTCGTTTATGACAAACTATTGTTTGCTAATGTAATTTGAAGACTAGTCATCACCAAATCCACCAACTTAAAGTTGCTTCGGTAATGTGTAATCCATATAGCAGATGCTGAGCTCGAACAACTTTACGGGGAACAAAACACCGGAGGATGGACACTCGGCAGGTTTAGGGAGCCCCCTTGATATCAAGGTCTCACACGAAGATGGACACTCGGCAGCTAAATATCTGGGACATATGCCACCCAAGTTTGTCTTTTCCGGCATGAGCTGTACAGGATCAAGGATGAGAGTGGAGTATGATATGCATCCGATTTCTACATGGTTCTGTTCGTATGTTTTAATAAAAAATATTTTTTAGAAAAATATAATTATAAAATATTAAAATGATAAAAATTAATGATAAATAATTTATATATTTAATATTAAATATAAAAAATTTAATTAAAAATAATTTTTAAAAATAAATTATTTTTATCATAATTTTGAATATTATTTTTTAATTATAATTTATAAAAGCATGTATTATTTCCTTATGTATATATATAAATTATTTTAAAAAAAAAAATAACTTTCGAAAAATAAATGTAGCCAGAGGATTGATCCTAGAAAATGATACCTAGTATGCCGTTAAAGATGACAATAATGTTTCGATCTCGAATTGCAAGCTAGTGCCCTCTGCTCTGCCACAATAACATAAATGCTTTGGCCCACTGAACTTGACTATTTGCTATCCTATCGTTGTCCTGAATTGCCAAGAGTCAGAGCCTTATCAGCTTATCCTTCCATTGCATTATGTTTTTCTAGGAGTTGCTGGTTTACTTGGGCATCACTTTGTTCTTCCCTTGCCTGAGATAAGTTACAATATTTTTCTCAGCTGACACAGTATCATACAAAATAATCGTGGTTTGATTCTATATTATTTTTTTTTACGTTAACTATGAAAGAAGAATTTCTTACCACTAGTCATCCATGGTAAATTGTGTCTTTTTTTCTCAAAATTGGATAAAAGGATGACATTGAACTTCTTGAAGCATATTAATTAAAAGTACAAAAAATATATATCCTTATTTTTAAAGTTATCTTTCTTGTTGTTAACATCTTCAATGGTATTTAATATTGCCTTAAATATTTTTCCTTCTTATATTACACATGTATTAAATAATTTATGATTTTTCTTATCACTGAAATAAAGTTAGAATATTTTTGTCATATTGAAAAGTAAAGGAGAATTTGTGTTATATATTTAACTAAATATGGGATATATTAATGTAATTTCATAGAAAATATGAAAATTTAAAATAAAAAAGTATTTCTAAATTAATTTCTTAAAATTTATCATAAGATTAAGTGATTTATTCTAAAGGATTAATACTTAATTTTTTTAATTATTAACAAAAATTATTAAAGAAAATAATCAAATGGATTTAAAAATACATAGAATATTTGTCAATAGTTATACTCCTTTAAAATATAAGATATATTTTAAGGAATAAATGCAATATTAAAATTCTTATAAAAGAATGGATTATTACAAATTTAAAGTTTTTTTTATATGTATCATTATTTACTTTTTTTATTTCTTATTATCAGTTGTATTTTAAGATAATTTTTTATTTTTTATTTATCATTTTACAATTTTAATGAAGTATTAAATTTTATTAAATTTATTTTTATTTTTATTAATAAATATTTTTATTACCTTACACCTTTAGCTTACTTGTATTTATTGTATTATTTTTTCATTTTTAATTGTCTTAAATTTTGTATATAAAGAATAGTTTTAAAATTTTATTAAAAATAAATAAATTACATTAATTTTTAATATATGTAAAATTGATTAACTTTTATACATAATAAGGAATAAAAAAATATTAAATTCTGTTATAATTAGAACTTAGAGGGGATGTTGAGACATAACTGGTGTCTGTGTTGTTCGTCGGAGAAAAGTCTTGGTCTAAGCGTGTGCTTCTCCACTGCCTTATTTTCAACAAAATCTTAGACTCAGGTGTCTCCCCCTGGGCCCTACTCCCACCATCTCCCGTTGATCACACTCGTTCCAACTTGCAATTGTCAAAAAGTGCTCCCTTTGTTGCTCCGAACGGTCTCATTTTCAACGTCTTATTCATCGACTCTGAAAGAGGATGAAGAAAAATTAAACTTTGATGAGTGGTCATAAGCTACTTTCTCTCAGCAAGCAAAAGGAAAACATTGTTGTTTGCTGATGTTCCCCAAAATGGCCATCTTCAATTCCTCTGTGATCATCCTCTTCATGCTTTTTTCCCTGTTGGGCTTACATGGTTCTGTAAACGAAGCAGCTCCTTCTTACATATCCCACTACTGTACGAACACAAGCTTCTACCAACCAAACAGTACATTTCAAACCAATTTGAATCTTCTCCTATCTTCTCTCACCTCCAACGCTACCCTTCACGACGGTTTCTACCGCGTCACCATTGGGCAGGGCACACCCGACGTCGTCACCGGAGTTTTTCTCTGCCGCGGTGATATCAGCCCTGCCGTCTGTAACGATTGCGTCGCCTCCGCAGCCAAAGAGATAGTACGCTACTGCACAAACCAAACAACGGAGAATATAATCTGGTACGATGTTTGCTCGTTGCGTTACTCCAACGGTTCCTTAAACAACATTGTACCTGATAATGAAATTGGGGATCCAAAAACAGTCGCTGCGTCGGACCAGGACCGGTTCGGTAACTTGTTGGCCACCATGTTAAGGAATTTAGTATCAAAAGCTGCAAACTCTCAGACAGGGAAGAAATTTGCTACGGACGAAGAAAAATTCACGGCGTCCCAGTCGGTGTACGCCTTAGGACAGTGCTATCCCGATTTGACGACTTTCGATTGTAATATGTGCCTCCAAAGTGCCATCGGATATCTTCCGACATGTTGTAGTGGAAGCCAAGGAGCAAAGATTCTGCTTCCGGCATGTAACATCCGATACGAATTGTTCCCATTTTACAATGAAACTGGCTCATCTACTGCAGTTCCTTCCCATTCAGGTAATTTCTTATATGAAGTTTGGAAAAACTAAGATTTGTTAATGTGGAATATTTAGCGGCTATAATTGTGTTTATGGTTTCCTGAAAAGGTAAAAAAAAGGTTACTACTTCTAGATGTTTAATGAAACCAGCTACTCACCTTACAATTAATCTAGGCTTCGTGGATGAACTAACCCTTCAGATAATATCTAGAGCCTCTGCAAATATCAGATAAGCTTTTGGGATAAACTAACACTTGAAATATACTACTTTGTGCAGCAAAAGGCAATATTGTAGTGGCTGTTGCCGTTGTTGTCCCCATTGTTGTCTCTATGGCGCTTCTCGTAACTGGCTGCTGTATCCTGCGTAAGAGGGCAAGCATGAAGAAATATAATACGGTTGTGGAGAATGGCTGTAATATTTCTTTTGCCCTTTTTATGATCGCTTCAATAGTTTTTTCTTGGCTTCAACAATTTTTCTAGTGATTTAGTCTCTCAGCGATGCTCTCTTTCCCTGATATGTAGTTGGGAATGATCTTACACCTATAGAGTCCTTGTATTATGACATGGCTACAATTGAGGAAGCCACTAATAGGTTCTCGGATGAGATGAAGATTGGCCACGGTGGATTTGGAGTGGTTTACAAGGTAAGGAATTTCTTATCTTAATGCTGTATACAATCATTTTACAGTGTTAGATTAAGGGAGCTGATCTTAAATCGAGTTCGATTTCAGGGTATTCTACCTAATGGACAAGAGCTAGCAGTGAAGAGGTTATCAGAAAGTTCCTTGCAAGGAGCAGTGGAATTCAGGAATGAGGCTGCACTCGTGGCAAAGCTTCAACATAGAAATTTAGTGAGAATGTTAGGATATTGCTTGGAGGGACAAGAGAAGATGCTTATCTATGAGTATATCCCAAACAAAAGCCTCGATCACTTTCTATTCAGTTAAGACTTTTTCAACTTGCTTATTTCTTAGTATTTCTGTTAATTAAGCCTAATTTCGAATGCTTCATTGCCTTGGAGGACTATGTGACTTCTTAAAAAACACAATTACCTTAAACTATTATTCTTAAGGCATTTTTTTTTTTGGGAAGAAAAACTGTCATTAATTGGGAGTTAGATGTTTTAGTATTTGAACCCCCCTCCCTTTTTTTTATAAATAAAATTATGATAACTTGGCATTTCATCTTTGCAATTTTGTAGATGCTGATAAAGAAGGGCAGTTAGATTGGTCTAGACGCTACAAGATTATTGTTGGAATTGCTAGAGGAATACTTTACCTCCATGAAGAGTCTCGACTTACAATAATTCATCGTGATCTTAAAGTTAGTAATATTTTGTTAGATGCTAATATGAACCCAAAGATTTCAGACTTTGGCATGGCAAGGATTTTTGGTGCTGATCAGACTCAAGTAAATACAGGAAGAATAGTTGGAACATAGTAAGTTTAAAGCCATTCTGTCATAATTACATAAATGGGTACACTGCAGTATAACCTTCAGTTGAAGAATTTTGAAGAATCCAAACTGTTCTTACTTCGTTACCTTCATTCCTTTTTGCTAGAACTTCCTAATTGGAATTTATGGATTGATAATGTTGGCTTGTAGTGGTTATATGGCTCCTGAATATGCTATGCGTGGGCAATTTTCTGTAAAGTCAGATGTGTTCAGCTTTGGAGTCTTAGTCCTAGAGATTGTTAGTGGCAGGAAGAACACTGATCTTTATCAATCACAACATGCTGATGACCTCTTGAGCTATGTAAGTACAAAACAAGCATAACGCCTTTCAGTCTATAGATGCCAGAGTTTGTTGCAAATGACAGGGAAAACCTACATCAATACAGTAGTCCTCAAATAGAAAATTAACTTGTTTTACGACAGGCGTGGAAAAATTGGACGAATAAGACCCCTCTGGAGTTGTTGGATCCAACGCTGAGAAGATCTTATTCGAAAAATGAAGTCATTAGATGCATCCATATTGGTTTGTTATGTGTTCAAGAAAATCCGGCTGACAGACCTTCAATGGCAACTATAGCACTTATGCTGAACAGCTATTCTGTTACTTTGTCAATGCCTCGGCAGCCAGCATCTTTCCTACGTGGAAGAACGCCACCAAACAAACTAAGAAATGATCTAAATTCTGATCAGTCTGGTAGCTCTTCACTTCCATGGTCTGTGAATGATGCATCTATAACTGAAGTGTATCCTCGATAGAGGTGATCGTTTTAGGTTTCAGGCCATGCAGGCGTTTAACTTAACTATGATGTTGTATAAATCCAGTTGATAAATTGTGAATATTGTACCAATTAGTGTGAGTTTATTTAGTTAAGAAACATTTTTAAAGTCAGCAACACTGCATCAGAACCCGGATAGGATGACATTGCAAATTGTACACAGAAAGTATCTGTGAAGTGATGCTTAATTAGTAGTTATAATTCATCTACTCAAATGTCAAATCTGCAGTAAACAGCGTTGAAGTTTTCTATATATCATTTACTAATTAGTGCTTAAACATGTCCTGGATCAGCTCAATGCTTGCCTCCAGAAAGAATTTTTCATATTTTAGAGGAATAAATAATGCAGTAAGTACCGTCATCACCGTTGCTAATTCAATTCCTGTTTCTGCAGAAAATCTCTCAAACTTCAAAACATTATTTGGGAAATGCATTACGGAATCATAGAAGGTGTCGCTTCTTTATTTTCAGAAAAACTATCAGATTGTGATCTTAAAATAAGTGATAATCGACTGTATAAGAGACGAAAATTAAGACATAAGATTTTGATGGCAAGATTATTTCTTGTTGATCGAACAGATAGCATTACAAAATAAGTAAACAAGGCCACAATAATTGAGCTGTAACCTCAATATATAGATTTCAATCACAGGTGATATTCATGTTCATTAATCTTGATTTAATAATAAATACCTAGTAAAAAAATGTCTTGTAAGAAGAGAAATATCTTTCTATTTTAAGATTAGATGTGTATAGCTGCCAATGGGGTGGCTTCTTATTGATATGTTTATAAATAGGTTTATTAATTGATAAACATGAGGGCAAGGTTTGAATTCTCTCGGTTCAATGGTTTAAGAGGACAACTACATAAAAAATTATTATAAATAAAATAATAATATGTTCTCTTTGACAAAATGAGAAGAACCACATTCAGTGCAGTAAAACTCATTTTTCAAGGTCCAATTATGTTATGTCAAATTCACTGCAGTAAAATTCATTTCTTAAGGACCAACAACAAGATTTAATATTCCATTTATTTTTGTAGACAAAAGATGACAAGACTGAAGACTCTATATTCCCAGAAATTAAATAAAATTCTACGTTTCGAAACTATAAGTAATATTCTTTCCCCTGTCTATATCATTCAATCACTGGAATCCTTACATCTTAGTTTCAGATGACAATGGCAATCATTTCGTTAAGATTGCTATATTTCCCTTTTCTGCCTATCATATCTTAGTTTCAGATGACAATGGCAATCATTTCGTTAAGATTGCTATATTTCCCTTTTCTGCCTATCATTCTCCCCGCTCAGCCGGACTTCAGATACTATCGCTGTTTTAATAACAAGGCAATTGCCCATTATACAGCAAATAGTGCATACCATTCCAACCTCAAGGCCTTCCTTTCAAGCCTCAATTCCAACACACAAATTGACTATGGCTTCTACAATTCCTCTTATGGCCAAAACTCAGACAACGTTAATTCCATTGTATTGTGCAGAGGAGATCTCAGGCCGGACCCACGCCGTGGTTGCTTCAATAATATAACAATCCTTCTTCCGCGGCCACGTCCAAATCAGAAGCAGCTCAGAGACTTGCTGGCAAGACTATAAGAAGCAAAGCTGCAGCTGGTGATTCCCATCTTAGGTTTGCTGCAGACAGTCTATCATCTAGGCTTTCAAACTATATATGCCGCTGTTCAGTGCACACTTGATTTGTCCCAGCAAGATTGCAATGACTGCTTGACCGCAGAATTCTCGGAAATCTCAAATTGTTGTGACTGTGACAGAAAACAAGGCGGTAGATTTGTTAAACCTGCAATTTTAGATATGAGAGCTACCGTTTCTATGATCCATCAGTTGATGATGGGCCACAAGATCGACCACCACTAACTGCACCGCAGCCACCGGCCGGTCTCTCAGAAGTTATATGTCATCGTTTAACTGTAATGCTTTTCAATTAATAGTTACATGTTTCCTACTCAAATTTTTGTATCGATGAATTTTAAATCTTGATATTGCGAAAAGTTGCTGGGAGAAAAAAGTTCATAGAATTCAAAATTCAGTCTAAACTACAACTACAATTGCAGTATCACTTGATGCGGTCTGCAACTCATATTACATACATGCAGCAATTGGCATATAAGCTTGGTCCACGTCATCATTCAATTAGAAGTTGAATTTTCAATATTTTCTTCTCTGTCTTTTCGTGCGGCCTTTTCTCTGCATCAAGTGATGGAATATCTTAATCAGCAATCTATTTTTGATTTTGCAGGAAATAGCAACAAGTCTATAACTCTCATAGCTATAGTTGTGCCGATTGTTGTTGTTTCTCTTTCTTTTTTTTTTTTTTTGGTACTAGTAATTTTTATCTGCATTTGTCTTAGACAGAGGAAGCCAAAGATTACCATTGAAAGTAAGTTGAAACTTGAAATAATGCATCTTCCAGACCCCTTTTTTCTGGTCAAGTTAGACATTCTATGAAAATGAATAGAAGGGTTTTGATGTGGAACATGAAAGTATAGCCTTTTCCTCAATGAAATGATTTTGCTCACTGTTGTTTTGAAAAGCATGAAGTAATATATAAAAAATAAAAAGAAACAATTCTATTTCTGGTGCACTATGCTGCTGCAGCCTGACTCTTGAATCCCATAAGAGCAACTCAGTTTTTAAAATCCTTTTCCTGGTGAAACTGAAGCCAATGATGAAATAGAACCAACAGAATCATTGCAATTTGACTTTGACATCATTAGAGCAGACAGTGATAATTTTTCTGGCGAAAACAGGCTTGGACAGGGTAGATTTGGACCTGTTTACAAGGTAAAATAGCAATGTTACATTTAGATTGATATCACTTCATCATGAACATAAATTTCACTTGGCTGTTATGCCCTGACAAGCTTGGCAGAATTATTTGTACCTAACTCTGATATTATTTTTAGAGTACGCTCTCTAACGGACAAGAAATTGCAGTAAAAAGATTGTCTATAAATCTGGCCAAGGAGATGTAGATTTTAAGAATGAAGTGTTGTTAGTGGCCAAACTTTAGTATCAAAATTTAGTTAGACTACTTGGTTTCAGTTTGAATGGGAGAAAGAGGCTACTTTTCCATGAACTTGTTCCAAAGTGCTTAGATACTTCGTTATAGATAGATGTTTTTAGGCTTTTAAACGATATAGGGAATGGGTAGAAAATATAAAGTTTTTCTCAACTAAGGTTTGTTAGGCCAATTTATCTTTAAACTAAAATGGTTTATGAGTAGGCCTAACTTTTCACTCATTGTAAAACTATTTTGATAAAGATAATTTTACATCTTTCAGTGTAGTCTTCCTTGAATATTCACTTCATTATCTTATGCATGCATGTGTACATAAATAAAGGTAAATTGGTAAGACCAGTGGAAACCATGTGATTAAGTTCCACACTAGTCACAGTCCAAGGAAGGTCAAGATAGAATTGGTATTAAGGAATGATCTAGGATTTTTCTAATGGGATAGGGGTATAAAATTTGGTTAATTAGGTCATATCCATATTCTGTCCAAAGAGGAATTAACTTAAATTATATTACTGGTATGTGTATACCTAGAATTATATATCACCAGTACTATTTTGATGGATCCTATAATGCTAATTAATGTTGGTAGTGGAGTTTGGTTTTAGTAAAATGCTTGAGTTGATTTGATTATTGCCTACATATTTAAAAAACTTTATGAATTAGGCAATGGTGAATACCAATAAAGAGTCCTCTATATAGAGTTATAGATTTGAGGAGGAAGATAGTAAATAATAGTTTCCTCTTTAGACTACAAAATTAATGCAATAAGTTATAAATCAAGTAACTAGAGCTCTCGATCAAAGTCAAAGGCAAGACTAATGTAGAAATTAGGACAACCATAATGGGAACCAAGATCAAGAAACTACGCATGAACGTGAGTGTACTTTTCTTATAAAAGGTGCTAAAAATAGGTTCTAGATATTGCATGAGTTCCTGAATTTGAAGCTTCCTTGATATTCTAGCATCAATCTGGCTATGAATCTTTACTAATTTCTAGATTAAATTGAGCGGTTCAATAAAATGCCAAAAAGCTTAAAATTATTGTTAGTATTGGTTTATATTTACTAGAAAGAAAAGGGATCCTTAAGCAGAGCTCTTAACTTGGGCAATCTTCCAAGAAAACTTTATTAACTGTTTCTTGCTTTTGAATGTGCACAAAGCTAAAGTTAAGGAATTTGAATATTTGAAGCAAGAAAATCTCTCCATCACTAAATATGATGCACGATTTACTTAACTATCTAGATATGTGGCCTATTTGAAGGTTGAGAGATTTGTTTATGGCCTATGTGATTTCTATTTGAAGTAGATCCATGTAAATAATGCTATAACTTATCAATAGGCATTAAATTAAGCATTAAGGTTTGATTTTTTAACAAAGGAGAAGTGAAAATGAAATTCACTCATCAGTAGCAAGAAGAGAACTAGTCAGAAGGGCCAAGCTAGATGCAAGAAGAGAACCGATCAAAAAGGGCCAAGCTAGATGCAACCTTCTAGAAAAATGCCTTCTTAAGGGGTTACTTATAGAAAGAGGAGTGGTTCTACTTTGGGCCCCATAACAACATTCTATAGTTCTATCATGACCTATCTTGGGGCATATGATTGGCATAGGGAATCACTTTAAATGACAACCTACTAGCCTTTCCTAGATGTATCTAAATCAGTGCTTTCATATGCAATCATGTTTTTTTAAAAAGAGTATATAGTTTTTAGAAATCCATGATAGAATATATAAAATAAATTTTCATGCACAACTATTTTATCTATCCTTAGACTTACTTTATTGCAAAAATTTTGGAGCGAGCTTATTTTCGATCCATTCTATAATTGTTGGGTACCTAAAGAGATAGGTCCCCAAAGATAAAAAGAAAATAAAAAGAGAGAATGAGTTTCTATAAAACTTAATGAGTGAATAATAGTTAATAAAGAGTTAATAAATTATACTCATTTTGTGATATAGAGGTTATAACTAAATTTTTAAAAGAAGTTTTTGAATTTTTATCCAAAAAAGATAATAATACTCTTATACCTTCATTAAGAAAAAGGATAAGTTTCCAAAGTACAAACCTATCCATCAAGAACTAACTACAAAACATAATATTAAAGTCCAAACGAGATCATATTGCATAGTTCTATAACATCATAGTCACAAAAGGAAAAGTAATTCTTTCTTTTAAAACTATTGATAGTAAATCGCAACATATACATATGAAGAAAACATGTAAATCTCTTATGATTTTTAGTCATTCTTTTCCCTTTACAAACTCAATCTGATCTCTCCAAAGTCATCTTTCCCTTTCATAAATGAGCACATAGATCTATTATTGTTGGTGTGTGTCCTAAAAGCTAATCATAGAGATGGTTGTAATATTACATAATGTATTATGTTTCATTTAGGCAATATAATTATTTTATTTTATTTTATTTTGCATAAATTATAACTTAAATATAATAATTATCCTTAGAATAGCTTTTGTTATTCCTAAAATGTCCCTAATAAAGTATTATTACGAAAAGGATAGTAATAATACATCGAGACTAGCATATATAGTGACTGATGATTATGAATCATGAATATATGATATTAAGTCAATATATAAATATATTGTTAGTGAACAATGTACTGGATTGACTCATTATGAGAATATTGCATGGATAGACGTGTCATAAGTTATTCTTATATGATCACAAATGCATATAATTCTTTGACCTGAAGTTACTATGGTTCCCTACATGAGAAATTACTCATTTTAATATTATCCTATATCACCTTTAATCAGGATGATGAATAGGGCATTGATTGGGTGTATCACAATTATGCAGGAGGAAGTGAGTGATATAAATGAGATTTTGTTACTCTTGTATAAAAGAGTAACATGACCATATTCAATTGGATTAAAATATGATATTAATCATTTATTTAAAGTCTACTCAGTATCAAGAAATATAAATTGAACATTGATGAGGATGACACACTCTATGCCTCCAGTTCAATTTGGATATTATTACATAAGGGATTGTGATGCAAAAAGTTAATCATATATTAGGTAAATATTGAATCACAGATATTCTTATTACTTGAGTGGCAGTGATGTATTGCTAAATACCGTTCACTATTTATAGCCTAAAATGAGTCATTATTAACGTAGTAAGAATCTACAAGATCACACAAAAAGAGTAGGAATAAAATAATTTTTAATTGGATTTTAGTTAGACTAAAATTCAATTAATTGAGCTTATTTTCGTGCATATATATTATTATTAAGATAATAATAATTTCTCACGTAATATATATATATATTTATATATAATATTATATGATATTAAAGTAATATCAAATAATTACGTTATTAGATATTAGATAATTATATCATGAGATAATATTATTATCTAATATAAGATAATTATATGCTAATTTAATATTAGATAATTATATTATGTGATAATATAATTATCTAATATTAAATAATAATAGATAAGTCCTATCTCTCCTCACTTTTTCTAAGATAAGGATAAAGTGATAGTTGTTTAGTGTGATTAGGATTTTTGGAAATATTATTCTAGTAGGACTAGGATTGTGACATGCCTTGTTTTATAAAAGGATTTGAAGGCAGCACATAATACATACGCTTATAACCTTTATCGAATCCTAAAATTACTTTAAAAACGTCTAATCCAATCCTAGTGAGAAAAACGGACCCTAGTAGCTTCGCTGAGAGGAGAGGTCATTGTTCACTCCGTGTGGATATCGTAGAGACGCTGTACATTCGGATGATGTTTGATTCGTGAATCAGTCTCTCAAAAGAAAGAACACAAATACAAACAAGGTAAAACCTTAACCTTGATTTATGCCTTTTGCATGGATCCTAGGTAGATTCAGATTAAAATTTAAAAATTTTGCTGCATATATTGATCTGTAACCTAACAATTATAATAAGTCATAATAATCATATCATTACCCCTACCATCATCACAACTCATATGCAATACAATACGTTAAATATGATCAAGTGTTGTATTAACACTTCAAGTACAATACCATAACAACACTTATATCTATGCAAATAAATAAATATTTCAACTAGCATAATAACTTGTACATAAATTAAATCTCAAGTAATAAAAGAATATGGTTATAGTGAGGAAATCACAATGTGATTGTAAGCCTCAATATCATTGTTGCATATCATACTAATAGCTAAACATATACTAAATTTTTCTTATGACGATTAGTATTTAACAAATTGTAATAATTTATATCGAACATAACCCTTACAATTTAAGTTCACATACATAAACACACCACAATATCATCATGTCCACTTGTATGGCCTCACATTTTGTATTCAACCTTATTTAAAGTGTAACAATTTAGTTTAACACTATAAAATACTTAAAGACTCTTTATATGTCGTGGTGTATGGAGCTAAACTTGGTATAGTAGGCTATATATTCGATTATGAAAATCCAAAGAGTAACTCTGTAGGATCATAGTTAACTATATAGTCAATTACAGGAGTCCCAAAAGTAATCTTAAAGCATATAGTTGATTATATAGTGACTGTGCTTGCCTAGAAGTAAGGATCAAGGGCGTAGTATAGCCTAGTTTTTTTTAGAAAAGTCTTTTTGAAAACATTGTTCCTCTACAACATAACCACTTTTAATTCATTTTTTAAATTACCATTCTTAATCAAGCCACTATATCATGCATCTTTATCACTATTTACACTATATTCAACAAGAAATCCGTATTCAAAACATTTAATCATAACTTTTCCTCATGACTCAAAGAAAATAAGGAAAACTTAACAATTCCAATCTAAATCATTCAAATATTCTAAACCACTTAATTCTAGATGAAAAGAATTAGGGGTTAGTAACACCTATCATCCTAAAACCAAAATATTAGAGTTAGGGTTCATAATTCCTTTTATGAGCAAAACCACTATCCATATTTTTTCCAAAGGGAAATAAGAGAAAACCACTTGAGTTTTAGAGTTTAAGGAATATTAGCTTAGTTAGATTTGAAGAATAAATGAAGATTTAGTTTGCATCTTTATTTTTTAGGAGAAGAGGAATAAAGGTTGGAAAAGAGGAGAAAAGAATGAGGAATTAAGGATTTTATGAAAGTGAGGATTGGTGGTTGAAGAATAAGGTTTTAGGGAAATTATAGCTAAAAGCATAAATGAAAAAGTCTAACATTTCACCTTATTCACTTTTTCTCATCAATTTCATGGAAAATTTTCATTTTAAATTTTTATTCAAATAATTAATTATTTCCTAGATACAATTCTATCTCATATTTCTTTACATTAATTTCATTTCTAAAAGGATTGTAATAAATTCTCAAAACAAGCCTTCCATTGGGATGAATATAAAAAGACAAAGAAGTCATTTGAATATTCTTTTAAGCCATTAACAAAATCATTCTTTAGCCTATAATGATGTGAGATTTAAGGTACTATAGTGCCCTTTATTTTGTTATCACCATGATTGCTGTGTAGCTAGTTTGGTGGAGGTGTGTTTCAAATATGGATGTAAGAGGCACAAGGTTAGGAGGTGTCTAGAAAATCTCTTTAGCCAAAGTATTAGTTATTCAATATATTAAGAGAATATTCTAACTCCTCTACCCATGAATCCTACAAGAAACTAACTAACACCTATAAGAAGTGCCAATGCATGTAACCAGGAGAGAGTTGCTAGTGGAAATCAAGTAAAAGTTTATGCATTGACATGCTAGGAGGCCAGCCTCAAATGCCATTATAATAGGTACTTTAAAAATTGATAACCATCTTATTAAAGCTTTTTTTAACCTTAGTGCCATATATTCTTTTATTTCAATCTATGAGCACACTTTGATTGTTATGACCCTAATTGAAAAATCCTTACTTGCTATTCATATAATAGAAGCATGCCCTATATGCTTTCATGAGCATGTACTGCCTATTTACCTAATTGTATTAAAGATGGTAGATTATGATGTGATTTTAGGAATAGATTGGTTATCCAAATATTATGCCTATGTGAATTGCTTTTATAAATCTGTAACTTTTTCCATAAGGGTCCCTACCTATCAAGATTTCAGTTTTTCTTATTATTGTAAGTCTCTTACAAATGTATGTTTTGTCAATTTGATACCTCATAAGTTTTCAATATCAAATTTGTCCCTCATGTATTATTTATTTGTTAGTTTAGTCATTTCGTCCATATTGTTGTTAACTTATTAATGGAAATACTAACAAAGGAATAAAATTAACTAATTTTTTATCCATAAGAAACAAAATTGTTAAAAGATATTGTGAGGGATAAAATTAATAGAAATGAAATTAGTAAAGGATCAAAATAGAGTTTCGTTCAATATAAAAATACTAATAATGCTTAAGGCATTCTCATATTTTTAATATGTATATATATATTTCATCTTATGTGATAATTTAATTATTTTTAATTATTATATGTTATATTTTTAGTTTAGATTAAAATTTTGATTCAATCTTAATTTGATTTCAATTTAATCATTGAATTTTAAAATGCTCTCATTTTGTATTTAATGCCTTATTTGATTTTTAAAATATTAATGTAGATATTTGATATACTGTGATACAACAGTGGACACAAATAAATTGGATATGAGTAATGGTTTTATAAAGTGAGATATCTTAAGTATTAATTATAGAGAATATAAGTAAATCATTAAGTGGTAAGCTAATAATAAGAGATTTGGATAATATGTTGGCAACCATAAGTTTAAATAACTTCTTTATTATCAATGTAAAAAAAAATAATAAATATAAGGAGAAGGAAAAACTTGATACTAATGGTATCATTATCATTGGCCATGATTTTGATTATTTTTGTATATTTTGACTTTATTTATTTTTTAGAATATAATTTTCATAAGAAAATTTCATTGCCTTATCTATAAAATAAATGAAGGAATACCAAGTGTCTTTATACTTTGTGACTAAAAAAATGATCTCTAAAATTATGATATATATATAAAAAAACTTCTTATTTGAAACAAGGAAAGTTGTTGAGAACTAAATAGAGAATTTATAATTGTGGAGTTCATAATTTCAAATGCTTTTATATGAAAATATAAGTTGGATTATTAGATTTATAACTTTATTATTAAAACCAATTTATTTAGGCTTATATTTATTTTGGGTTAAGGGCCATAAAAATTACATTGGGCTATTACTCTTCAATATTAAGCTTGAATGATCTCATAAAGTGAATTTCCCATATGCAAATTATATTTCCCTCCACTTAGTTAAATTTTGAATTATGACAAACTTAAAAGCAAAGAAATTGCTATTTCATCTAAAAAGGCTTGGTTAGATTTTTAAATTTAATAAGCTTTATCTTTTTTAATAAAACCATTGGTCATTATCCTATTGAAGTATTCATTATCCAATGGTAAATATAAAATTTTAAAATGCAAAAGAATTTTATATTAACTTTCAACATATAATTCATAGTTAAATATTAAAATATTGAGATTTCTTATTGGAGTGGGCAAACTAGGTGACACTTTACTTTTAGAAAGAAATTTCAATTGCCTTATTATTGTTCATAAACTTGTCCTTTAGCAAAATTTTAGAATTATATATTTGAGCAAAAGAGCAAGCATTTTGGTCTTTCGGGAAAAATGTAAAAGAAAGAAAAATTACTTGAGTTAGATTTTCCTTTACATATATTAAGACAAGCTTAGGGGATAAGTCAAAACAACTTAAGAAATAGGAATATTTATAGATCAAGTAGCATTTATCTATAAATAGCTTTTAACTCTTGAAAAACTAAGTAACTTCAACTTGCATATCATTTTGCTAAAGCTCTTATGCTCCTCAAAGTTCTAAAATATCTTTTCAAGCATAATGTGTTTAAACTTGCAAACCTACATTTACATTATTGAGTGAATGTTGTAAAATCCACTAGCAACAATTTGAGAAATCCATCTAGAGTTATACATGGGTCGGACTGAGCGGGTTTTGGGCTGGATTAAATGAGCCAAACTATATAAAATTTATGGCCCGACCTGATTAGTTTTTTAAAAAATATTGGTCCGGCCTGACCCGATCATTTAAATAAATGGCTTGCCGGGCTAGTTCGATTACTCAAATAAATTATTTTTTTAATTTTTAAGTAAAAAATAATTTTTATTTATAAAAAATATATATTTAAAGAAATAATATGATATTTAAATATATAAAATATTTAATTATATCAAATTAATCCTTTTTACATTAAAAATAATTAGACATAATTATTTTTTCTAATATATAATTATATTATAAAAATAAATTAATATAATCAGGCCGGATCAAGTTGGCTTATCGAATTTTTTTATCTTAACCCAAGCCCAGCCCAATTATTAATCAGACTTTTAAAAAAAAGCCTAATGGGCTATTGGGTAAAAAAAAAGGGCTCATATTTTCTATTTTTACGGGCTGGGCCAATTGCAATAGGCGACCATGTACATCTCAAAATCCATCCTTGTAATTGTGAAAAGCTAGAAATTGAGAGAAATATGGAATCTTTCTTAGAAAAATCTTGATGTTTTATTTTAAATATTAGTATTAAACTTGGATTATGGTTCTTATGAGAAGAATAAGTGTGATTGATGTAAAAAGGGTGAACAATTATCTACAATTAGTGAAATACTATCACAACCCTAACCCAATCATAATTAGTGTGGAACTCATTACTTAATTTTCACTAACTTAATCCAATTTAATAATCATAATCCTAGTTAATTATCTAAAATACATAGCAACAAGGAAAAAAATGTTTGAGAATGAAAGACATTTCCATTTGTATTGACAATGAGATTTACAAAAAATAAAAAAGTTAGATTTACTTATAATCCTACCAAGATAAGAATAAGTTATATAACTAATTTAAAGAGGTTTAATTCATAATTCCTTTACCCATAACTTATACATAGAATGAGGCATAAAATAAGCTAACTAATAAAATATATATTGCTGTTAGTATATATGTCCTAAAACCAATCATATAAATGATTGTAAATTTGAATCATGTTATTTTAAAGGTAATTCTAATTATCATGTTTATACATATATTGTTTGTATAATATATTTAATTATGATAATAACCTTAGAATAATTGTATTCTTAAATGTCTCTAGTCATATATCATTGTGGATTGGGTTACTTTGATATGTTAAGATTAATATGTGTAGTGAATTGTACACTGGATTAACCCATATTAAGAAAACTACATGAATCATTATATTAGTGTCATAAGTAATTTTTAGTGATCATCATTAATATGGTCCTTTGACCTGAGATCGTTAAGGTTTCTTACATGTGAGTTTTATATTTTGATACTATTCTATGTTACTCATTGTTAAGTGAATGCAAGGATAGTTATTAGATATCTCACATATCATGTGGAAGGATCTGTATGATCAAGATGAAAATTTTTCCTCTTATATAATAAGAGTAACATCTATGAGCCTCTTGATTAAGTAAAGCTGAGAAAAAAATACATAGCCATATTCAAATAGATTGACATGAGATATCAATTACATTTGATTTAGTCAGCTTATTTAAGAATCAAGAAACCTTTGAATTGGGCAATACGAGAATGATACGGTCTATGTTTTATGTTCAATCTAGATGTTTAGGATAAAATGTCATAAATGATGATCACATATATAGGTTCAGTCAAATCACCGACTATTTCATTACTTGGGTAACAATGATGTGTTGCTAGGCACCACTCATTGTTTATGATCTTTAATATGATTTATAATCATTGCTAGTGTAATGAAAGCATGTAGGGTTGCACACTTAGAACCTAGTAGATTTGGAATTGATGGACTAAATTGTTTAGGCTTAATATGTGAGAATTTCATGTTATAATTATAAGGCCTAATTATAAGCCTATAATTATAACATGGAACAAATTCTAATTAGTTAGGTTTTTTATGCACTTATTTAAATAGGCTTGTTAGGTAATAATATTTAATTATTCACGCATCTTAAAATATAAAAAACCTTAGCAGCTCTCCTTAATCATAACTTTTGAAGAAGCATAACTAGTTCTACGAGGCAAAATGAAGAGAGTTTCAATTAGTGGTCGTGAATGTTCATTGATGATCTGCTGGTTCATGCAGATACCTCAAAGTTTTCAATCGAAAACAAGTCATAAAAGTGATTAACGAACGAGCTTTTGTATCATTTGAAAAGGTATCGACTGAATCCTTATTCTAATATAACATTTTGCATGGATCTTTTGGCTAGGATCGGTTAATTTCTACTGCAATTATTTGGCTTTTGATCCCAATAATTGCTACCAAAAATCAAATAAAAAACTTTCTAGCAATTCTAGTTTTGAGGAGATGGTGATGGAAACTTAACCTGTATATTTATAAAATAAATCATGGAGGAGTGAACTTGAGGCTTAATAAATCGATACTCAAGTGTAAACAAAGAAAGTAATATATTAAACTTACCGATCAAACTACTTTCTTGTAAATTGAACATATAAAACACTTATAATTACCTATTTAAATTCAAATAACAACAAGATGCTCATCTATAGCTATATCATCACAATTGTATCATAGTAAAATAGCTAAAGGCATTTAGATTCTAATTTCATAGCATAATATACAACTATTAATTATTAAAGCAAATAAACTTTTTTTTTATGATTTCCAAGTCAACCCTATATCTTTCACAAGCTTATCCTTATAGCTCATAAATTAACTTTATACTTTCCACAAGCATATTATTGGAATTCAATATTTGGTATTCATATTATCCCCTATCATATTTCATATATCACAAATCACATTTTATTTTTTCTCATATCATAACTCAAGCCACAATTGTCATCCTCATTCAAACAAATCCATGTGTTAATGCATGGCCATATAATTTATAACATTTCATAAACAATGTAAAAAGATCATTCACAACATAACGTATATGTCACAACACCTTTAACTATCATCACGAGGCCATAAATCATATAGATAACTCAAAATCATCATATACTATCTTACCTTGGTGTTTTAGATCATTACATCCCATTTTAAACCCTTATAAATTATAATAATATAATGTAAGTTAGGTATAGTTGAATATATACTTAACTATATGAGCCCCAAGAATAATTTTGGGATCCATTGTCAATTATTAGGGTTTAAAGGCAATTTTAGATACTCCTAATTGACTATATAATCAATTACAAGTTTCCAGAGGCAATCCTAAATCTTTATAATCAATTATATATTTAACTACTACTATCCAAGAAGCAATTCTTAGCTTAGTAGTCAACTATAACTACCTAAATTGCATAATCTAGGCATAATCAACTACTACCTAAGATTTTATAGAACTTTCAAAAATTTCATTGTTCATCTACCTAAAATGTTGCATTTAATGCATTCAATAGCCAACCAAACATCATATACTCATAAATACAACCCAACATTAACTCATTAAAGCCACTTTTGTCATCTAATCAAGTTAAAATCACCAACCAACACATTAATCAAGCATTTTTAGTCTTTTTTGAAAAGACACATATTATGCAATCAAATGCTCAATTCTTTGAAATCTAACAATTTAAGATGAAGGCATGTTTATTTGTCTAGTATGAAGAGGGATGTTAAAAGCAAATTAGAAGCTCTTTAATTTTAATCACATTGAAATTATAAGTTTCCCTTAGTTAGGATTTCAATTTCCTTTTGGAAATAAAATACCCTAATTCTTGTAAAACTAAGAGAAGATAAAGAGATAATTCATCAAGGATAAAGTTCTTACCTTGATTAGATGAAGAGTTTGAAGTAGATTGATGTTCTCTTGCCTTTGAAAAAGAGAAGGGGAAATAGTGAGAGGCAAAAAGGTCAATTGCTTGGGAGATTTAGGAAAAATGAGAGAAGGGGAGAATGATGGTGCTTATAAAATAGGATTAGTGTCTAGAAATATTTTTAGAAATATAGAGTGTATTTAGATATGTTTTTCTTTTTGTGTTTCTAAAAATTGTTTTCAAAAATAGTTTTTAAAAATTATTTTTTCTTAAAAATTATTTTTAAATTAAAAAAAATTAAGATTAGAGGGTGGTTGATATTATAAATAAGAAAATATTTTATTTAATTATAAAATTGACATTCAAAATAAGAAAATAAGTTCAGAAAATAATTAAAAGTTATTTCTTTTTTTTAAGTTACACATCTAGAGAATAATTTTTAAAAATAGATTCTAGAAACAAGTTGATAAACAGGTTTTCTATTTTTAAAAATAAAAAAAATAAAAAAATGTTTTGAAAAATATAAAACAAATAGACCCGTACTTTCTAAATTTCCACCATCCTCATGTCACAACCCATCTTTTTTCTTGATTGTGACTAGCGTGAAGAGCATCTTCTTGATATTATTTACAATCCTTTTTCTATATTTACTTCGTATAACAACAACTTGAAAAGTATGCTAATTACAAAAGTATTATACAATATTTTTGGGGCTTATAAACATAGTAAAAGATGCCACTTGTTTCACTCCTTTCTATGTTACTATATGTATGTAAATTACAATATTCTAATTTATGGATAACAGATGCTAAAAAGATTTAGGGTGATCCTTTATGTTTGTGAAACTTTAGTGGTAATAGCTGTAAGTTGAATGAAAGTTCCAAACTCCACCATTTTTCAAGAACTATTTGGGAAGTCAAATTTTCTTACAGTATCTGAAAAAAATTCAATAACAAAAGTGTATATAAATACTAAGTAAATAACTATCTAACCTACTCTTTAGTGAGTTATATAGTTAAACACATTCCTTTTAAACAATATATTTACAAATCCTTAACTTGTTAATATATTCATGAAGACAAATTCTAAATTATAAAATTTTAAATAAATTACTTAAATTTTAAATATATTATTTTCAAAATGTGTGAAAAGAATGACAGTAAGATATATAAATTTCTACCTTATTACTCCTTTCAATCACAGCCCTTTCTCCTCCAACCTTATCCCTTCATTCAACCATATCTCTCTTTGCTACAAATGGCATTCAATCAATATTTCTTCCCCTTCGTTCTATTCATTATTCCTTAATCAAAAACTCGATATTAAAAAATATACCTTTATTGCCAAAATATTTTCTTCCAAAATTAAATTTAATTCATATAGACATAATCAAAAGTATCTAAATAACAAATATCGAATTGCGGTAAACTAGATACCAACATACAAATATGTAGAAATAAAACAAAATGCTAAACAAAAGTAACCTTGTAATTTAACAACCACACTTGTAAAAAATTTTCTGATATAAATTACATTTGTCATATCACTATTTCACAACTTTGATGTACATGTATTTGCAAAGTACAAACCTTAACAAGATCTAAATTACAACAATTCCTATTATAATTTATATAATAATTTATGTTTAGTTTTCATTGCTGAAAATTTGAAACAAATAATTATTAATATATAATAAATATAAATATGTAATATTTTAATATTATTAAATGATATAGCTTAATATTTTTTAATAATAATATTGTTAGATAATTAAATATTATAAATACATAAATATATAAATTTAAGAAAAATTTTAACTATTTAACTCATCAAGAAAGAGAGTTACTTACAAAAATAAAAACGTTTAGTTATAGCATCTCAGCTTAATCATACTGCCAAATTTTTCTAAAAATAAGACAAGCAACTAGAGCCGGTACCTCAGCCACACGCGCAACCAACATTCATTGCGTACGACTCTTCCGGTTTGGTTACAGCATGAGAAATGGGAGGAGGGTATTTATACAAATCTGAAACTATAAAAAAAATTTAAGGAATGATGAAATTCATTAATTATGAAGCCTTACGTGTACCCAAAATCCAGAAAAAATCTGAGCTTTTTATCCTTTACATTCCTTCACATGTTCTATAAAGCTAGCAGCTAAGAGATATTTTATTTTCAAAACTTTAGTTAAGTTTGTATGAGACTTAAGTCTCTCTAGAATGATAAATACATTGTCTTTGTCTTGAAGTCAGAGGAATAGGACACAGGCACATTATATTAGTATATTAATATATGGCTTCATGACTTACCACGTTAAGATTTCTAGGAGTCTCATGAAATTTCATGCAAATGCATGTGTTGACCATATTTACTCCCTTCTATTTGACTTGAGAATATATCTTCATTCATGGCAACGAAAATAATTTTACTATAGCATTATAAATTCTTCTTTTTTTTAACTTTCTAAAATTAAATCTTTATAATCATAAAATGTACATTTTATATGTACTTGAAGTCAACAAATATTTTATTTAATTCAAAATGTATGACATAGTTAAGTATTTAATATTGTGAGTAATATAAATGCCCTTGTATATCCTTGTACAATTCCTTGTAAAATATTTATCACAATAGCGTAAATATTTTCTCATAAATTTAATTAAACTCTTAGAATATTTTATGAATCATCTAAAACTAAAATTTTAGTCTTATACTTAATATTCTTTTTCTAATTTTTTAAATTTTAATCTATAATATTCTAAAATATTATACTTTTTATTTAAATTTTAATTTCTACAATTCTATTATAATATTTAGTTTAATTTTTCATACACAAGACGTCACACCTCACATACTTATTAGAAATAACTTAAAACCTTAAATCTTTTTTATTCTAATTACTTTTCCTTGATTATCCCTCACAAAACTCCTTCCAAAGTTTACTGAAACATCAAATTTTATTCTACTCCATAATTTCTGGATATTTTAATTATTTCTTATAAAATAAATTCTAAATTATTATATTGTGAAGGAGTAAAAAACATCATAATAATATTTGATAACTTGAGAAAAGAGGAATACAGTCAAAATATATTCTTTTTAAACTATTAAACCTTTATAAAAATCTTATATGTTCTTTATTCTTTCCGACTCTTTTATATTTAGTTCTGAAGTATTTTAAAATCTTATACTTTCTCAATAACTTGATTTAGATTCACTTGATTTAATTTGAGATTTGTAAAAATACAAATGTATTTAAAAAAATTCACACAATCTTAAAGAAAATTAAAATTTCAAAATTGTTAGAAAAAGTTTTTGAAACTCAATTAACATCCCCCTTGGTCTAATTGTATTATCAATTATCTTGCACTAAATTTATCATATTTAATATTAAATATATTAATTATTTTTCATTATTTGATAATTTGCACTTATATTCTTACAGAATGTATTTTTAACCAAAACAGACAAAGTGAAAGAGTTTTATAAGAAAATTATATATATCTACTAAGCCGAGTTTTGGCTTAGTGGTTTACCTTATCCATTCTATTATCGGTAAATTGCATCGTAGTGGTACTTTCTAAATTTTTTTTTAATAAGGTGCTAGCGCTGATTTTTATTTCAAATAGGTGACAGTTTTATGAATTATTACTATTATATTCCTAAAATACCTTTTTTTATAAATCAGAAATTTCAAAAAAACATAACCTTATGATTAGTTAACCAATTTTTGCATATGACCACTTGTTTTTATTCATATTCCCATGATCTTTGGATAGAAAACAAGAAAATTTAGATTTGGTGGGGTCTACCTAGTAAAAAATATATAAATTGAGTTTAAAACTTTGAAGGATCATAACTTTGTGCTCAGTTGTTCATTTTGGGCGAATTTTTTTTTAATTTCATGTAACTTTTCGAGATCTATATGCTTGCAAAATGATTTTTTTCAATGACTTTTCTTAATTTTTCTTCATTTTCTTATCATTTTTCTAACTTTGATTTCATTTTTATTCATTCAAATTCATTTAAATCCTATATTAAACTTTTAATCCCTAACTCTTTTGGTATCTAGTAGTAATATAATAATTTTCTTAACAAACAAAGTTACCAAAGAACAATATATTATTCTTTATAGACTAAATCCTATATGTTATTGTTTTAGAATGAAATAATAACACCAACTAAAAATTTAAAATAAATAAATAAATTAAGTTTAATTAATAACTAAATTGTCAAATAATAGCATGTTACTATTTCTTCCTCAAACAATAACATGTTACTGTTTTGTTTCAAAATAGTAACACCAATAAAAAACTTAAAATAAATGGATAAATCAAATTTAATTAATAACCAAACTACCAAAGAACAGTATGTTACTGTTTCATTTCAAAATAATAAGATCAACAAAAAATTTCAAATAAATGGATAAATCAAATCTAATTAACAACCAAATTATCAAATAATAGCATATTACTATTTTTTCTTCAGACAGTAATATGTTACTATTCTAATTAACAACCAAATTGATAAAGAAGAGGATGTTACTGTTTCGTTTCAACACAGTAACACTAACAAAAAAATCTCAAATAAATGAATAAATAAAATCTAATTAACAATCAAATTGACAAATAACAATATGTTACTGTTTATTCTTTAGATAACAATATATTACTATTCTAATTAACAACTAAACTGTCAAAGAAGAGGATCTTACTATTTCATTTCAAAACAACAACATCAATAAAAAATTCTAAATAAATGAATAAATCAAGTCTAATTAACAACTAAATTTTTAAATAACAGTATGTTACTATTTGTTCTTTAGACAGTAATATGTTACTATTCTAATTAACAACCAAACCGCTAAAGAAGAGGATATTACTATTTCATTCCAAGATAATAACATTAACAAAAAAAATTTAAATAAATGGATAAATCAAGTCTAATTAATAACTAAATTATCAAATAATAACATGTTACTATTTATTCTTCAAACAGTAATATGTTACTATTTGTTCTTCAAACAGTAAAATATTACTGTTTCATCTCCAAAAATTTGGAGATGAAATAGTAACATTAACTAAAAATTTTAAATAAATAGATAAATCAAGTCTAATTAACAACCAAACTACCAAAGAAGAGGATGTTATTATTTCATTCCAAAACAGTAACACCAATAAAAATTTTAAATAAATAGATAAATCAAGTTTAATTAATAACTAAATTACTAAATAACAACATGTTACTATTTATTTTTCAAATAGTAACATGTTACTGTTTTATTCCAAAATAGTAACACGAATCAAAACTCCAAATAAATAGATAAATCAAGTCTAATTAACAACAAAATTATCAAAATAATAACATGTTACTACTATTTATTTTTTAGACAGTAACATGTTACTGTTTCATTCCAAAATAGTAATACGAACCAAAAACTCCAAATAAATGGATAAATCAAATCTAATTAATAATCAAATTATCAAATAACAACATGTTATTGTTTGTTCTCTAGATAGTAATATTAAACAAAATTTTTAAATAAATAGATAAATAAAATCTAATTAATAACTAAACTTTCAAAGAAGAGCATGTTACTGTTTATTCTTCAGACAGTAATATGTTATTATTTTATTCTAAAACAGTAACATTAATAAAAAATTCTAAATAAATAGATAAATTAAGTTTAATTAATAGTTAAACTACTAAAGAAGAGGATGTTACTATTTTATTTCAAAATAGTAACACCAACAAAAAATATCAAATAAATGGATAAATCAAGTCTAATTAATAACCAAATTGCCAAATAATAATATGTTACTGTTTGTTTTTCAGACAATAACATATTATTATTTCGTTCTAAAACAGTAACATCAACTAAAAATCTCAAATAAATGGATAAATCAAGTCTAATTAACATTCAAATTGTCAAATAATAATAATATGTTACTATATCTTTAAGTTCTTATTTATTTTTATTTTTATCTTAACTAAATTTTTTTTAATTCCTAAAATATTGATTTTTTATAAATTTTATTTATAATTAAAATTTTATATTAATTTAATTTTTATAAAGTTAAAAGTTTTCCAATTTTAATTATTATAAGTTTTTAATCTTTTATTTTTATTTATAATAAATTAAAAATTCTCCAATTTTAATGTGTGGCAAAAGAAGTTTCCGTTTTAATTTTTTAGTCTTCTTGAAATGCACTGTAACTGTGTCGTTTTGTCTTTTGAATATCGTGGTAAGTTTTCGTATGCGATTACACTTAAATGAAAGAAAATAACTTCGGGTACTTCATTATAATAAATTACACTAAACCACACCGGCCTGATTTTTCCCCTTCTATTATTATATATAAACTCCATAGAAGTTTACCTTTTCCTCCAATAAATCCTTTTGCCAGGACAATCAAAACACGAATTAAAATTGGTGTGTTTGGAGATTGACACATTTACTGGAAAGTGTCTTCCGAAATTTCATCGTTTGTCTCGTACTACTCTTGTCTCAATCTTTCATTGTCTAAAGGGCTTGATGAGTGTTCAAAGAATCTATATAAACAAGTTATTTCCATATCCAATTTTCTCAAATATACTTTTTTTTTAAAATTCAAGTTGTATGAATTCTTCCTTAAACTCCAACGACCATTGAAGAGATGTCAACCAAATTATTACAAGAGCACAATTTTATAAAGAAATAGTCCACTCTTTTATTATAAGTTGTTAAATATGACTAGGTTAATGATAGGAAATTTCATGGGGGTGTCCCGATCTTCACGGCGTAGGCAAATAAAGTAAATCAAAATAATATAAAAGAATGATATGAGCACCACACTCTAGAAATGAGGAAGGGAATTAGGAGTGATAAGCTCTGACTTGGGTGGTTTGATGACTTGACGAATGCAAGCAACCAACCAACGCTATAAGGAACGCGACCTGCTACTTAGACCACTTGTCCAACCACGAATACGAATTGATCAATCCACACAACAACGGACTTGGGTTGAAGCACAAATTGGGAGCTTTTATGAATGTGAATCACTAATCTTATAAAGGAAGATTGACAAAGCAAGGTTTCACAAGAGCAAAAGAAGATAATATTCTCACACTTTGGAGAAGAAACACTCAAATTTATGTATTATTCATGAACTGCCTCATTTTAAGTTACGTAGATTCCTATTTATACTACTCTTAGGAAAATACAAACAATAAATGCCATATTCGGAAAAATACAAAGCTTTGACTATCATTAAATTAAAAATGAAAATAATCCTCAGATTTTTCTTATTTGTTATATTCCCGATTAGGAAAATATTTCTTGATTTGCTACACTCCATGTCTAGATTCATTGTATCCTATATTTAAAAATTATCTTCAGATTCATTGCGCTCCATATTAGGATAGTGTTTCCACATTTGTTGCGCTCCATATTAGGAAATTATCTCATAATTATCTCATATGTCCAGGTTCATTACACTCCATATTAGGAAAATATATCCAAGTTCATTGACTCCGAATTAGGAAATTATCTCCTAATTTGTCATGCTTCATATTGGAAAAATGTGTCTAGATTTGTTGCACTCTGGATATCTTCAGATTTCATGGGTTCGGATAAGTAACACTTCAGCTCTACTTGCTTCTTCTACCTGGGCTTCTTAGGCCAGGAATGCATTCACATGGGCTCCAATTCCTTTTTGTATCCTTTTGAGCTTTCCTCTTGTCATTGGCCCTTCATTTAATATTAAATCTTTCTCTACTTGAGCTTGCTCATACAAAGTGTTGAACTGGTACATATCAGTTGATAAGTCAAAATGTTTAATTTTGGATAAAATTTAGTGAATAAATCAAGTCATAGGAATCTTGTGTTCAAAATTTGAAAGATATCTAATTTATGTATGATCTTTTTTTTCTGCATTTTAGAAACATTTTTGTAATTTTAACTCGAGAATTTATTGGCAGTGAAAAATTCATGGTTGTAAATATGTCTAGTAGTAGAAAACATTTGGCTCAATATGAATTTTTTTTAAAGGTATGGAGTGTTGGCTAGTTTGTTAGGGCATCTTAGACTCAAATATGTTGACTTGGGCCTGTTTTCTATGCATTCAAAATTATAAAATGATGTATATATCTTAAGCAAAGAAAATTGCCCTCTTTCTATTCAAAGTTATTATTATTATTATTATTATTATTATTATTATTATTATTATTATTATTATTATTATTATTACTATTTATTTAATTTTTTTTGACATGCCTTGGAAGTTATTTATGTAGGGTATTATTAGGGGTCGGTATGTGCATGTGTTTGGACAACACTCGAATGTCACTTGCGAACATATTGCACAAATGTTTTTTACTACACTTCTCATATTTAATATTAAACAAATAAGATATATTCTTCTATCCTAATATTTTATAATTATAAATACAAGTTAAGTGTGATTGTTCAAGTCTCAAATATTTTGACAAAAAATATTTTTCATAAAATATTGTTATAAAATAATAAGAAGGTAGAAAATATTTTATTTATTTAACGTTAAAATTTGAAGAAAATAATTCCTTTTTTTCAGAATTTTTTCTCCAATTTTATAAATTTAGGTATTATTTTTTTAAATCATAAATACAAAATAATGTCACTCTTTCATTAATATATAAACAAATTATATTTTCTTATGAAAAATTCTTTTTGACAAAATATATGGAACCTAAATGAAAAATGTTTTCATTCAAAAAATGCACTTTGTAAGATATTAAAATGTTGTTTCATAAAATAATACTATGTTCTATTGGAGGTATTCTCCTTCACAATACGAGAAGAATTGCATTCTGTCAAGTTGTTTTTCCTAAATTTGATGCGGATGGCGGTGTCGATCTTTGGGGTCTTTTTTGCTGCCTGTGGATGAAATTGGTGCTTTGTGTTTCGGTTTTTGTGGGGTTCTGCACTACATCAGAATGCAGCTGCTAGTTTGTCGATGGGATCTGTAACTTATTGCTTAGATCAAAGCCTCCGGATTGCTCACTGCTATCGAGAAGCTAATAGAGTTAGTAATAAACTAGCTCCATTAGCTCATGGACATCGAGTCGAGAAGGTGTGCCCATACATATTGTTAGACATTCTATTTTATTCTTGGCAAAGAATTTTTCTTGTTTAAAGAGAAGAGGTCCATATTTGTGGGTTTTATATACTTTTAGATCATCAATTGTTTAGCTCTAAGATAGTGATATTAATGTGTAAATTTATTTATTTTATTGATGCCTAGAATTCTAAGATTCATTCTATAATTACCACAAACTCCTAGAATGGCCATTTATTTTAGGTAGCATTTGATTCACGAAATCAAATATTTTTTAGAATGTGATTTTTAGGAATTTAATTGTTAGGAATATGACATTTTCATGTATAGTTCTACAAAAATGTTTTTAAAAATGTTATAATATTATATTTAAATTATTTTAAATATTTCTAAAAATATTGTTTGATTATAAAAAAATATTCTTATTAAAAATTAAATAATTATTAGTAGTAGGTGGTAATTGATATTAATCACTGATAATAGGTGGTGATGTAAATAAAAGTTACTGATAATGGATGATGACTAAATACAGTCATTTATAGTAAGTGGTGGTTAGTAGTAGTTATCAAGAATGGATAATAGGCAATGATGATCACCGAAGGTGAGTAATGGTTAGCAATGGTCACCAATGATGGGTAATAACAATGGTGAATCACTAATGGTGGTAGTGGTTAATAATGGTTACTAATGATAGGCAATGATTGACAATGGTTATTGATAATGGGTAGTAGTGATGGATGATATTACTAATGGTGAATGATGGTAACTTGTGATGGGTGCTAACTAATGGGTGACAATGATTGCTAGAAATGGGTGATGGCTAGTGATGGGTGATGGTGGGCAGCGATTACTAGTGATAGATGGTGATAGATGTTGTTAATCACTACAAGAAATAACCGCAACAACGACGACACTTTTAGCGATAACAAAATCTCGGTCGTCTCTAAAAGTATCTCCGATGACAACATTGTTGATGATGATTAAAATGACATTACAAGGGACTCCAAAAAAATTGGTGAGAAAATAAAATTTTTAATGACCACAAATGTCATTGCTGAAGAGAATCCAAAAAATTGAGTAGGAAATCCCACCATTTAGCGATGACTTTTGTCATTGTTGAAGGGAGAAAACTTTTAGCGACAACATTTGTTATTGCTAAAGGGTCGGAACCTAAACCTTATAGAGTGATGATAAAAGTTATCGCTAAAAGTTCAGAATTTTTAAATTATATTTAATGTATTGATGTTTGTATTTTTAATTTTACTTTACTTACTTTGAGATTCAAACAAAAACAATCTAACAACGTCACACTCAACCTCTTAGAAAATCTAACTTCCTACAGCATTACTATTTCTTTTTGGCGGGATCTCTTTTTACTCTATCATATAATAGTACTTAATATTTAATTAATGTATAATTATTTTTTTGGAAATAGGGTAACGACTGAATAAAAATTAGAAGAAAAGGAAAGAAATTTTGACTTTTAGTTAGAGAAGAAAATGTAAAGAATTTTTTTTTGAAATTTTTATATGTTCAATTAAGATTAGCCACAAATTATATGTTTATATTTTCTTCTCTCTTCTTTTTCTTTCAAAGTAATGGAAAATTTTAAATTTTAAATTTACCTATTCATTTTCTTTTCTCTCCTTTCCAACAAGCAAGGAGTAGTGTCTGCCTGTCAATCTTTCTCGGTAATAATTATGCTTCTTAAATAAATGTGGAGTTTTCAGCTATCCTTCTTTTTTTTTTTTTGGTTATCCGCTGCAAGACTTGCTATATCATTTCTTTTTCTATGCGGAAAAAATTCCTAGAAATTATCACGTTTTGCCACTTTTATGACTTCTAACGTGGAAAAACTAAAATCGTATTGTTCTCCATCTCTATATCAATCAGTAGCTGCAATCCTCACATAGTAACTTCCAATTGGTTTTAGGTGACAATGGCTACCGTTTCAATAAGATTGACATATCTCCTCCGCCTTCTTGTCATCCTCACCGTCCAGCCAGAGTGTGTATACCACTACTGAAGTTACAGAGATCTAACGAGCTGACACGTTGCCACAAGAAAAACAATAAAAAATGGAAAACGCATACCTTGTTTTCTCCGTCTGTAGCGTGAAAGCCGGTTATACGCCGTAACCAAGTCAAGGTCGTCTCTGCTCGGTCGTCTCAAGGTCGTCTCTGCTTTTCTAACTTGCCCTGTCAAACATTCTTCTCTCACTTGGCCATTTAAAAATACACTTGAATGATAATAAAAATTGTAGTTGATATAATCATCTCCTAATATATACAACCACTTGCTCCCAATCTCCAATCAACGGCCTTCCATATTTGACAAAGAAGATTGGGATCAAAAGCAAAATCCCAGTCAAAGAAGAAGCTAAATAACAAAGGAAACTGGATTTGCAGATTGCGCGTTTGATAACGACACCATTGTTGGGCTTTTGCAGTTTGTCCTCAACCACTTGCTCCCAATCTCCAATCAACGGCCTTCCATATTTGACTAAGAAGATTGGGATCAAAAGCAAAATCCCAGTCAAAGAAGAAGCTAAATTACAAGGGAAACTGGAATTCAATGTTCATCTTTCTCCAAAGGCTTGAAAGTTAAGTCTAGAGCCTTTTAGCTCTAGCGGCATTTGCTCGACTTTTTATGTTTATTCAATTCTATTCACTCGTAACCAATAGAAATGGCATGTGCTGTTGACCAGTTGCAAGCATACTAGGACTTCTCTTCTTCCAATTTTCCTCTACGAATGCCTATGGATTACATATAAGCCACTGGAAATACAGAAAACTTGATCTTACGAGAATGGCCATTGCTTCCTTCAAACCGTTCTCTATCTTTTGCTGGTTTCTCATTCTCATATCTCAAACCAACGCCCAACCGAACTTCCTTTCCTATGCTTGCGATAATGGCAAGGGTAACTACACAGCCAATAGTACCTACCATACCAATCTTGACACCCTTTTGTCCGACCTCCCAAACAAAGAAATCAACTATGGCTTCTACAACTTCTCTTACGGCCAAAACTCTGATAAGGTCAATGCAATTGGGCTGTGCAGAGGAGATGTTAAACTAGATGATTGCCGTAGCTGTCTCAATGATTCCAGAGTCCTTCTCACACGGCTATGTCCAAATCAAAAAGAAGCAATCGGTTGGTATGATAATTGCATGTTACGCTATTCAAACCGCTCAATATTTGGCATTGTGGAAGCTTCCCCTTTCTTTTATCTGTGGAACCCAGATAATGCAACGGATGTGGATCGGTTCAATGAGGTGCTCAGGAACTTGATGTATAATCTAACAAATATAGCTGCATCTGGTACCTCCCTTCGTAAGTTTGCTGCAGCAAATGCATCAGCAGGCTTTCCAACTATATATGGTCTTGTGCAGTGTACGCCTGACTTGTCTGAGCTAGAATGCCAAAATTGCATGATTGGGGCTATCTCTGAAATACCAGTTTGTTGCAAGGACAAGAGAGGAGGTAGAGTTGTTCGACCAAGCTGCAATATTAGATATGAGAGCTACCCCTTCTCTGATCCCAGTGCTGATACACCACTGTCATCACCACCGCCACAAGCGCCTCCTCCTTCAACATCCACCAATAACACAGGCTCAGGAGGTAACCAAATTCAGCCTTTCCGTCCATTTTACAAATATCAATTTTGATATATATATATATATATCATTGATGAAGGGAAAGGGTAAGTATTCTGGTGATGTTGTAACTGCATCACTACAAAATTTCAACGTTTTGTTATTGTTGGCCTTTTCTCTTCTGTTCATATTTAGACTTTATTGATAATTTATCATCCCCAAACTAGAAATTTTTTCCAGACCATTGAATTCTGGTTTTGCAGGAAAGAGCAACACATCAAGAATTGTTATTGCCATAGTTGTGCCAATTGTTGCCATAATTGTACTGATTGTCTTCGTCTGTTTCTATTCAAGAGTCAGAAAGTCAAAGAAAAATTTTGAGGGTAAGTCTTAATGTGGGTCTACTGTGATTTGTTATTTGCCAAACTGGCCTCCAGTGTTCAGGGAATTTTAAAAGGACAAAAGATTACTTTAACACCATATATAGGAATGTTTTTGAATAGCAACAGAGAAAGATTCATATTTTTAGTGTATCACACATAGGCCTACTTACCATCCAGTATGCAATAAGGATACTGGATCTGAAATTAATATTGGAATTCAAACATGAAAATCGAGTAAATCACTATAGATAGAAGCAAAAACAGATAACGAAATTGGGACATGACCTCTTTCTGTGTTTTCTTCTACAGCAATAGATGATGCTGATGACGGAATTAAAACAATTGAGTCATTGCAATTCCACTTCGACACAATAAGAGTCGCTACAAATAACTTTTCTGATGCTAATAAGCTTGGACAAGGTGGGTTTGGGGTTGTCTATAAGGTAAGATAATCCTATTAATGAATTGAGGTTAATTAGATCTTGTTTCTCAAAAAGTAGTATAGCCAGGTGTTTTTTCCAAGAATGAAGGCAAATTAGTTGTGATATGTTTTCAGGGTAGGCTCAACAATGGACAAGAAATTGCTGTCAAAAGGTTGTCAAAGGATTCTAGCCAAGGCGATGTAGAATTCAAGAATGAAGTACTATTGGTGGCCAAACTTCAGCATCGAAATTTAGTAAGGCTTCTTGGTTTCTGTTTGGAAGGATGTGAAAGGCTTCTTATCTATGAATTTGTTCCGAATAAGAGCCTTGACTACTTCATATTTGGTATGTTTTAACATTTGCTTATTTGGAATGTACTTCTCTTACTTCACTTATGTTTCATGACAAATGAGTGTACATGTAGATCCAACTAAGCGTTCCCAATTGGATTGGAGAAGGCGCTATAGGATTATAACGGGCATTTCTCGAGGCCTTCTTTATCTTCATGAGGACTCTCGACTAAGAATCATTCATCGTGATCTTAAAGCAAGCAATATTCTCTTAGATGAAGAACTGAATGCAAAAATATCAGATTTTGGCTTAGCAAGATTGGTTGTAGTGGATCAAACTCAGGTCAATACAAGCAGAGTTGTAGGTACCTAGTAAGTATTATAATATCCAAGAGCTCATTTGTACAAGAGCCATCATCACCATTTGTGTCATAATTATAAAACTTTAACAGGATAGAAAAAAAATATGATTATAAAGAGGTATTAGTATGATCTAATATTTTTTATTTAACTTTTTGCAATAATATGCAGTGGATATATGGCACCTGAATATGCAATGCACGGACAATTCTCAGTGAAATCTGATGTCTTTAGTTTTGGTGTATTGGTTCTAGAAATTATGAGTGGCCATAAAAACAGTGGCATTCATCATGGGGAAAATATCGAGGATCTATTAAGTTTTGTAAGTCTAAAATTTTAATTTTCTAGTCCTTCTTGCTTTTAGAAGTTTGGTATGAAAATGTACGTATAATTAGTTCAAATGAAATTGTAGTTGTCAAAACTTGTAATTGTGGAATAGTATTTTTCCTAATTGAGCAAATTTATTGCAGGTCTGGAAACACTGGAGAGAGGGCACAATTTCAAATATCATAGATCCCGCATTGAATAATGGTTCTAGAGATGAAATGTTAAGATGCATCCATATTGGGTTGCTTTGCGTTCAAGAAAACATAGTTGATAGACCAACCATGGCCATCGTTGTACTCATGCTTAATAGCTATTCTCTCACTCTCCCAGTACCCTCAGAACCTGCATTCTTCATGAAAAGCAAAAGTTTATCAAACATGCCAATGGGAGAGTTAAATTCAAGGGTGATAGGATAAAGGGAATAAAAAAAAAATTTGCTCAGGAATCAATAAATGAGGCTTCAATTACTGACTTGTATCCTCTTAGATATCAATTATTGAAGTGATATCCAAAAGATTACAAAAGCATTATCAATTCTAAAGTCAAATTCCAATGTCATGAACTCTTGTCATTTTGTTATTTGTAGACTAATATGCTAGATTGAATACCAATTGGTTCACATCTAATAGGAAGTTTGAATATAAACTTCAATAGCACTAGAGATCTTGTAAGAAGTAAGCACTATAGCTAAGTGGTGTGTTTGTGTATCTATGTTGAAGGAATTTATACAGTATTAACATGCAGTAGATACATACTTGGTTTTCTTGATCGATCTGATGCTATATATCACTTGGATGTTTTTTGTATTGTACGAACATGTGCTCACAAACACTGATTCACGTACCCATATGAAAATCAAGAATCATCAGTTGGAACTCCGGATTGCGTTTCCATAATAGATGCACCACCACACACACTTAGAGAATTAATTGTATTATGTGAGTTATCTGACAAAAAAATTTCAGCAAACTTTCTGATATGAGACTTTATTTTATTTATAGAAGTCTTCTATCAGATCATGTCCTTTCATACTGAAAGGTTATATTTCTTCTTGAAATAATACAACCTGAAACATTGAAAGATTATATTTCTTGTTGAAATAATGCAACTTGAAAGGTTAAGGATGATAACCTTTCATGTGGGCCCCATTATGGGTGTCCCACATTCATTATCTCCCACTCACACATAATGGGATGAGCCACATCATATAATTTTTATCTCTCTTCGCGTTTTCATACTTAGTGCATCATCGTGACCGCATAGGGCGAGATGTCATCTTGGATGTTCTTGTACTAGGAATCCTTATAGGACCAGCACAAAATAACCTCATCTTTTATTTAGTTGTAACATGCCTTGAATGCCTTAGATTTGCCCATATACATTTTTCATATTTCGAACTTGATCCCTCTCGAGCTTTTATTTCAAGCTCAGATTGTCACTCATATATGCGTAGTGTCCACACTTATGATGTTGCCATAATTAACTTCATAATGGACATGTCTCAAACACTAGCATAATCATGTATATGTTAGGAAATCTTTCTTTTACTCGTATATCACTTCAATTTGAAATAGTTGCTTTTCTAGCATTCATCTTTTAGACCATATTTGTCATGATTATTAGATGCATACTAAGATAGCGAGCACTGTGTCATTTCTTCTTGATATCGTCAAAGTCAAAGGGTATTCAGGAAAAGAATTATTCTTTTATGAGACTCACACAGCAATGAATTAGGGATCTTTCACTCGCATCTCGTCTGCGGTTATATTGCCCATGTAGTATGAATCACATGTTACGGTGTTTCTTTTGTAACACAAGAACGTATGTCGATTTTATTATTAACAATGTACAGATTTTAGTTGAGGTATACACAGTACCTAACTTGAATTCTTTCACACTGTTCGACTTCTTTTGACGTTAATTTTGAAGAATTCATTGTCTAGCTACAGGTATTGTGGAAGGTGGGATAATCCACAAGTCGATCCATATTGTATTTTAGATCTCATCTCGATTTTTCCTTTGTTTTTTTTGTCGAGGAGACATGTTTTATTTTATTTTTGTTACTTCTTAACCAAAAAATAATTTATTGTATTGGTGAATACATGTCTCATCTCCGCCCACTCCTCTTGAGTGTCAGAGGCGGTTGTTCATGTGAGAGATTTTACATGTTCAATTATATTCTACGCATACCAAGAGATTTTACATGTTCAACATACATATCCTTAGGTATAGGCTTAGTAAAAGATTCTGCTATCATTTTATGCATAGAAATATATTGTATGGTGACATTTTTCTCTACTATGGCATTTCTAACAAAATGGTACTTGATATCTATATACTTAGTTTTGCTATGGTACTTCAGATCTTTTGTGTAAGTGATGGCTGCTTGACTGTCACAATGTATCAGGATAGAGTTTAAGCTTTTGCCACAAATCCCCAGATGCTCCATGAATCTTTTCAGACATATAACTTCTTGTACTGCTACAAAACATGCTACAAACTCAGCTTCCATTGTTGATAAAGCAATATATGTCTGCTTCTTGCTACACCACGATATGGCGCCATTGTTTAGTAAGAATAAGTATCCTGATGTGGATTTTCACTCATCCAAGTCTCTTGCCCAATCCGCATCAGAATATTTAACTAAGCACAGGTTGTTTCCTTGATAATAGAGTGCGTAATTAGCCGTTACTTTTATATATCTTGGTATTCGCTTGATAGCTTTCTAATGTTTCTGTCTGGGGTTTGATTGGTATCTACTTACGAGTCTGACCGCATGACAAATATCCGGTCGAGTACACATCATTGCATATATAAGACTACCAACTGCACTGGAATAAGGAACTCTTTCTATTGACTTTTGTTCAAAATCACTTTGAGGGCACATTTCCTGACTCAATAGTTCACTCTTGTTAACAAGGGTATCTATGGGTTTGGAATCTTTCATATTGAACTTTTCAAGACAATTACGTATGTAGTTTTCTTGAGAAAGTGAAACAAGTTTCTTGGAGTGATCCCTAAAGATTTTAACTCCAAGAATGTAATCTGCTTCACCTATATCCTTCATCTCGAAATTCATGGATAGCCATTCCTTAATAGCCATGATCGATTTCAAGTTGCTCCCAGCCAATAGTATATCATCCACATAAAGGGATAATATCACTAAATTACCTTCATACCGCTTGATGTAAACACAATGGTCTTTCTCAATCATTTTAAAGTCGAATGAAGTTATTGCTTAGTGAAATCTCAAATACCATTATCTAGATGATTGTTTTAGTTTATAAATAGACTGTTGAAGTTTACAAACCTTATTTTCCTTTCCTTTTTAGATGAAACCTACTGGTTGTTCCATGTAGATTTCTTCATCCAGTTCTTCATTCAAAAAGGCAATTTTTTACATCCATTTGATGTAATTCTAAATTTATGTTTGCTACTATGGTTAGGAGCAATCTAATTGAATTAAAATGTACAACAGGAGAGAATGTATTCTTATAATCTATTCCTTCTTGTTGTGTGTACCCCTTTGCAACTAATCGAGCCTTGTATTTTTCTATTGAACCATCTGATTTCCTTTTGATTTTGAGAACCCACTTGTTCCCTATTGCCTTTCGGCCAGATGGAACTTGGTTAGTTTTCATTGAGTCCATCTCTTCCTCCATTGCTTTCTTCCAATGTTCCTTAGCAGGACAAGTTAGAGCCTCTTGAATAGTTCTTGGCTCTTCATCATCTTGAGGAGTAATCATAAGAGCTGATCCCTCAATAGAAAAGTATTTTTTAGGTATATTTCCTTTTTTACTTTTCCGTAGTGGGGTATTCTGTATCGAATCATATCTCAATACAGGGTTCTCATTCATCCTTTCTGAACTTCCACTTAGATGGATAGGCATTTCTTGAAAGCTCTCACTTGGATAAGATGGATAAATCTTAGTATTATCCTCTTGATCTTGTGTCTCATAAAATGATATAGTGCGATCAATCTTTCCTCTGCTAGGAAATTCATTCTTAAAAAATGTGGCATCCCTCGATTCAAGTTCTGTTACTGTACCATCCTCATTTTCACCAATGAAGACGTAACCCTAAGGCTATTCTGAGTATCTGATAAAGATACATTTCTTCCCTCGTGGACTTAATTTTCCATATTTATAGGAAGTGTCATGAACATATGCAGTAAACCCCCATGGTTTGAGAATACTTAAATTAGATTTACATTTTGTCCATAGTTCATAGGGTGTAGATGTAACTGATTTTGAGGGTACCTGGTTAATAATGAAAGTGGCTGTTAATAAAGCATCTTCCCAATATGAAAAAAAGTAAATTTTCTTGTGCCATTATTAACCTAACCATGTCTAAAAGTGTTTGGTTCCTTCTTTTAGCTACTCCATTTTGTTTTGGAGTGTAGGTAATTGTCAATGGTCTCTTTATCCCCTTCTCTTCACAAAACTTTTTAAATTGTTCTGATAAATATTCACGTCCACGGTCAGTTCTAAGTACTTTTACTTTTCTATCCATTTGATTTTCTACTTCATTTAAGTATCATTTGAAACATTCTAATGCTTCTGACTTATGTGAAATCAAATAGATATAATCATAACGTGAGTAATCATCAATGAAAATGATGAAATACCAAGCTCCATGTCCTTGCTCGCACACTTAAAGGACTATATATGTCAGAGTGAATTAGTTGTAATGGAGTTTCAACCTTAGTCCCTATTCTAAATGATTTTCTAGTTACTTTACTAGCTAGATAGTGTTCACATAAGGACATTTCTAACTTTGAATTTGTATCTAGCAATCCATCTTTTTCTAGCTTAATCATCCTATTTTGATTTATATGTCTTAGTCTAGCATGCTAAACATTCATATCAACATTTGAATTTGAAGTAGAAGCGGTAAAACAATTGTAAGTAATACTATCAATAATGTCTAAAATGACAAGGCCATTGGAAATTAAACCAGAACCATAAAATATATTATCCATAAAAATATAAAAAATATTGTCATGAAAATTAATAGAAAAACTAAACTTTAGAAGGGAACAAACAGACACTAAGTTCTGCCGAATATCAAGTACAAAAAGTACATCATGTAGGATTAAGGTTCGTCCTTCACGCAAATCCAATTTGCATGTTCCAATTCCTTTGACCTCAATCCTTGCGTTGTTGCCAACGTAAAGCCATCTCCTTTGACTTGGCATCTGACGATACTCGATGTAGGATCCTCGATCCTTACTCACGTGGTTTGTGGCACCTGAATCCAAAATCCACAAAGGATGAGATTCTGTTAGAAAAATAGTACTGAAAATAAATGAAAATTTTTTAATTTTAGTGTCCAGAGATACCTTATTTTGATCATTTTGTTAAGTGCAATATCGAGCAAAATGACCCTTCTTTTAACACGCAAAGCATTTGATCTTCTTGAGATCAACATTCTTCCCACCATGCTTTCCCTTCTTTTTCTTGAAGGTCCTTTTGCTATTGACATTTGGTCTAGACTTGTTTTTTTGGAACTTCCTGCCTTTCTTTGATTTGTGCTTGGAGTGAGAGGGACCAGCTCCTTCTATCATATTTGCTTGTCCAGAGGATCTGTAAGCCTCCAGACGTTCATCTTTTAGTTTCAAATGTCTTGCCACATCATCAAATGTGACAATGCCTTCATTATGGGTCAAGTTCACCTTCATGTGTTCCCAACTGGTAGGTAGTGATTTAATTACTGCTTGCACTTGCTGCTCATCAGAAAGTGCATGGCCTGCAAACTTAAGCTCACGTATCATATTTGACATTTCTCTTAAATGTTGTTTCATCGACGTGTTCGGCCGAAGTTTATATGTGTCAAATTTGATTGTGAGTCTCCTTAATTTGGTAACTAAAGTACCACCAAATTTCTCTTTCAAGGTAATCCATATGCCCTGAATAGTCGAGTAACCTTCATATTTACACATGAGGTCATCTGCCATCGCACTCAGAAGTGTAATATGTGCGATGTTATTTTTCTTTTTTCAGATATTAAATGCTTCAGCATCTCTTCTGTGCTGAGTAGAATTCCCGGGTTCCGATTCTATCATCACATGATTTAAGGCTTCTAAAGCATCTTATTCTTCTAGTATGTATGATATTTTCTAATGCCATATGTCCCAATTGTCCCCGTTTAACTTGTCACCTTTGTTCAAGTTAGCAATAATGGTTTTGCTAGCCATTCTGTTGAATTTGAACATTTCTTAATGAGTATACAATGTCATTTTATTTACATAGTTCTTACATAGAACATTAATGACATTACTTAGTTCATGGTTGGGAGTTTACGTTTGTTTACTTCTATCACATGGTTTTTCTAAATACTATCATTATTTCCTATCAAGATATCCCTAATGTAAATGCTATTACTCTTAGATGGATGCAATCTAAGAGCTCCCACTTAAATACAACATTTAATAAGATAGATATGTAATAGTGCATAAATGCAAGCATACATTTAATAACTAAAATAAATAACAAGTTCAATAAACAATCCATGTAAAAATAAAGATAAAAAAAATACACAATTGTTTCCTAATTCATATCTAACATCTCTATTTCATCAAAGGTACTAAATAGTTGTTTTGGTGGGTTCTTGTGATGACCAGGTTCATGTTCAAATTTGTTCATCGCTCTCATTGGACCTTTCAAGTGGGATCCCTTCTCCATGGTGCTGTGTCCGAAGCATCTCGCACTTCTCATGTTCGGGAATTGTGATAATAGCATGGATCATCTCCAATTTGTTTTAAATTGGCATACCTCTTGTAATCTTAGGATTTCCATACACTTTTCAAGTTCCATTCTCTTGACGATCCTTAGGATATAGTCTTTACATTTCCATAGTTTCTTTTTAATTGCTTTCCAAAAATTATCGTTTGATACTTCGTTCAATAGTGTATTGACCCAATATGTATTGGGAAACACCTTCCCCCTTCGGCTGAGATCTAATTTTAGTGTTTTAACATTATTCAAAAAAGATGTCATGGGCAGGTCAATTTTTTTGCATCTTTCAAATAGGGAATGTACTATATCTTTTAGGTCTTTTGTGGTCTCCACCCAATCTGATTCTCTGCCATAGTAGTCCCCCAAGCTTTCCAAAAAGCCATAGGGGTCATCCTCTTCCAAGAACCACTGTTCCATGGCTGTATGCTAAAAATAGAGGAAATAACAGTTAAATTTAAGCCAATTTTTGCATAGAAACACTAAAAAAATTTCCAAAATGCACAAATTGCATACCAATGTGTAAATCATGAATTTAGGAAAATTTTGAAATAAAATTAGGTCAAAAATACCCTTGCACATGCCCCCATGTGCAACCAGAAGTTTCTGTTTAATTTTTTTTTTGAAAATAACCTCCTTCACGTGCCATGACGGCGCGTGAAGTCCACACGCCACTTTGTGCGGTGATTTCGGCCACCGATCGCGGCTGCCGATGGAGAACTCATCCTCCCTAGTTTATTGGTGCATGACATGTGGCCATAAGGTGTGGGGGTGGGCCTCACGCGCCTCCCCCCGAGAGAGAGAATTTTTTTTTTTTTTGAAAAATTCTACCTGGTAAAATGACTTGTTATTTACGGCTAGCCAAAACGACACATTGTTTTGGCCACTGTCGTTTAGCAGTTCTTAGTTAAAATGACTTGTCATTTGCGGGCATGTCGTTTTGGCTGTTTTCAACCTCCAGCTAAGTCGCAGTGGGTTGACCCAACCTGATTCGCGACCTAGTTGACCCGTTTTCGTATTTTGGCCATAACTTTTGATCCAGAAGTTCATCTTAGATGATTCAAAAGCCAAAATTTTTAAAATTTTATGCTTTATAATTCTAGGGTAATTTTAGGGCCTAAATATTTAATTTTATAGATGACCCAAAAGAAAAAAAATGAGTTTTATGAAGTCTTTTTGGTTCTGTTCTCTTCTCTATTAGTATTTTATGCATAATTAGGATAGTTTTATAGTTCAAAAAACATGCTAAATGTTCTATGTATAATTCCATGTAATTCTTACAGTAAAACACATTTTATATCCATATGCATTTGTTACAGAACAAAACAAAAAAAATATATATACATATAACTAGTAAGGAAAAATTACAATATTGGAATAATAATTTTTTTTTCATGCATGTATTCAGTGTCATCAAGAAAAGATAAGAAATTAAGCACGTTCTCCGGTGTTGAAACATGTTGTTCAGTTTATGTGAAAAGTTCCTAATGTACATTCATAGGTCTTCCAAAAAATAAATGTATAAATGCACAACATACGTACATTACAAGTTTCTGATGCATATATGTTTTGACTCAATGTTTCTCATACAATATTGCTCATATTTTGGAAACATCAAGAATCATACAGTCATTCAGAACAACTTGGCTCTGATACCAATGAAGGAATTTATACAGTATTAACACGTAGCGGATGCATACTTAGTTTTCTTGATTGATCTGATGCTGTATATTACTTGGATGTTTTCTGTACTGCGCAAACATGTGCTCACGAACACTGATTCACGTATCCACACGAAAATCAAGAATCACCAGTTGGAACTTCGAATTCTATTTCCACAACAGATGCACCACTACACACACTTAGAGAATTAATTGTATTATGTGAGTTATCTAACAAAAAAATTTTAGCACGCTTTCTGGTATGAGACTTTATTCTATTTATAAAAGTTTTCTATCAGATCATGTCCTTTCATACTGAAAGGTTATATTTCTTCTTGAAATAATACAACCTAAAACACTGAAAGGTTATATTTCTTCTTGAAATAATACAACCTAAAAGGTCAAGGATGATAACTTTTCATGTAGGCCCCATTATGGATGTCCCACATTCATCATATGTATTTATTTTTCTTTCATGAACTTAATGGTTGACAATTTGCTTATTTTTTGTCAAATGTGACATTGATACATATTCTCTTTGATACACACAGAGGATCACAACTAATAAACAAGCTTTTGTCTTCTAAGTTATAAAACTATTTTTCAATATTCAGCATAATGGTTTTGGACTGCTAAAATTGTATACCTTTAGTCTCTTCAACTAGTTTCTTGAAAAAAAAACCCTCCCACAAATTTCTTTTGTAAAGTGTTCGAACCATTAGAGCCATGCAATTTTAAATTATGAGAGAATTAAATAAAATGAATGAACTCATTGCCAATCTAGTTAATAGCATTTTTATAATTTACTAGTATGTGAACCCATATTATGCATGGGTTAGTATTTAATTTATTATAAAATTAAAATTGAATAGATTCTATATATTGTAATTATTATGTAATGATTGTGAATATAAAATTAATTTTTTTATTAACTCTAATAATATTATATAATGTATGTGAAGACAAAATTTAAGTTAACAATCATTTTTTATTTTACATTTATTTATTGATTTGACCTATAAATGAATATTATAAAAATTTACATTATCACACATTACATACAAATATAAATATAATGAATTTAGCAATTATCATAGGACCTTTAAATGGAAAAAAAATAAAGATATGAATAAACTAAAAAAGATAAAAACCTATTAAATATTATTTTTTTATAAATCAGGAGGATTTGGATTAGAAAAATACTTTTTTAAAAACAATATATATTATTTATTATTGAAAATTGTAAAATAACAATCCAAATAATTGGTCATGTTAGTTAAGTTAGAGAATAAAATAAACATCAAGGTAATTAATTTAGTGGTATTAGTTCATGGACTTGTCTTAGATGTTATAGGTTTGACTCTAGAAGATCTAAATATTTATTTATTTTTTCAAATTGAAAAATTAAAAGAAATGGATAAAATATTTTACTATATGACGTCATGTGGCATGGATTAAGCACCGTAGTATGTAACAAGTAGAGAAAACTTATAAATTACTTAAGCATTGCAAGTAAAGAATTTAAACTATTAAATTTGATATTTTAACTTCAAAATCCATAATATTTCTTAAATATTTTATCCAAACACATTAGTGTCACTTGTTGAGTAATCATATATCTCCGTAGTGAACTCAATTGAAATAATTTCTATTGAAATGAAATGAAACCAATTTAAAAAAACTTTGATGTTGAACATTAAAGGAATGTAAATTTTCATGTTTAGTTCAAATTTTAGAAAAATATTTCTTAAAAACCTAATATTTTTTTAAAATATTTCTATGAGGAGAGATGAGTATCCTATATTTTTATCACATGTGAATTGTTTAATAAAAGAAATGGACCATTTTGCTCACCATTTTATTAAAACGTTATCACTATTAATATCTTATTTCACTACCATTTATCATGGTTGATCACTGTCAGTCACCGCTTGCCACCATTAACCATTGCCCTCTACAACTCACTACTAGGCACAACCCATAGTCAATAATTGTCACTACTACGTATCTTTAGTGGTCACTATTAGCTAACACCTACTACATGTGATTGCTATCACCACTACTCATCCTTAGTGGCCTTTATCAATCACCATGCATTGTTAGCCACCACCCACCGCAAGTGACCATCATTACCATTACGTATTGTTGGTAACCTTCATTAGCCATTACCCACCATCAAAGACTACCACTGGCCATCATTCACTGCCAATGATCACAATTAATTACTTCTCACCATTACTAGTCATTATTGAGCATTCAATTTTTGAAAGAGATATTTTTATAATCTAATAATATTTTTAAAAATATATAATTTAATTAAAATATAATATTAAATCTCATGAATATTTTAAAATAAATTAAATATGGTAATATTACTTTTTTAAGAATTAAATTTTTAAAAAACAATTTCAAAAATATTAAGATTACCGAGAATATATGATTTTGCAAACCAAATGGTAACCTTTATTATTGTAAAGTTGGAGCAGCGAAGAATGACTTTTTGCTTATTAAAGTGAAAGTTGACTTTTTCTTTGGAGAACACAATCTCAGATGGTTTAAATATAATTTTCCTTTAAAGTCATTCTTCTGTTGTCATTAGCATAACTTACCTTGTTCTCTTAACTCTTAGAATTATTTATTTCAAGTTGTCGTTACAAATACAGAATTTAGGCATGCTATCATTTCTATGAGGGCAAATAAAGCTCCTAATGACGATGGTTATCTAGCCTTATTTTATCATAACAATTGGAATATGGTAGGAGGCAAAATTTGTAAATTTTTAAAATAGATCTTTAATAGAAGAGATATCATAGATATTAATAAGATTCTCATTTTTCTCATTCTAGAAATCAACAAGCTCAAATTTATTAATCAATTTAGGCTAACATCTCTTTGTAATGTTATTTATAAAGAAGTAAGAAAGATTATTATCAATAAGTTAAAGCCTATGCTTTTCAATTTAATTTCTCCTTTCCAAGTAAGTTTCATTCCTAGTTAATGGATTAGAGACAATAATATTATTGCTTAAGAAATGATTCACATTATGAGAAAAATATGTATGTAATAAAAGTGGATCTTGAGAAGACTTATGATAGGTTGAATTGGGACTTCATTCGTGACGTTTTGAAAGAGATTAATTTGAATGTTTCTCTTATAGAGCTAATTATGAAATGTATTATATCTTCCTCTCTCAATGTCCTTTGAAATAGGAGTAAAATAGATGAATTTCGACCTTCCTGTGGTGTTTTGCAAGGAGGTCTTTTATCTCATTGTATTTTTATTTTGTGTATAGACAAACTCTCCCATATCATTAGTGATGTTATTGAAAATAAGAAACAGATTCCTATAAGAGTTGGAAGATGAGGTCTTACTATCTCTCATATGATGTTCGATGAAGATCTCTTACTTTTGGGGAAGGCTTTAGAAACTCAAATAGATGTTGTTTTAAATTGCCTAAAGAGCTGTTGTTAGATTTAAGGGTAAAAGATAAATACTGATAAGACTCGTATTTTTTCTTAAGAAATATGAAAAGTGAGACAAGGGAAAAAGTCATTGATAAGGGTGGATTTACCCATTCCACTGATTTAGGTATGTATCTTGGAGCCCCTCTCATCCATTAAAGGGTTACAAAAGCTACATATAGTCATTTGATTAAAAAAGTTCAAAGTAGACTGACTGATTGGAAAACATCTTATCTGTCTATGGCTGATTGAGCGATTCTTACTAAAGTGGTGTTTCAAGCAATTCCTATTTATACAATGCAGTTAGTACCTATTCTCCTCTCTATCTTATTTGAAATTAAAAGATATGAATAGGCCTTTTTATAGGGCTATGATTTGAATGAGAGAAAAGTTCATATGAGTGCTTGGCCTAAAATCTGCCAAAAATGGAATTAGGAGGTTTAGGTTTCGGAGGTTAAAAGAGATAAATAATGCTTGTCTCTTAAAATCTGCTTGGCAAATCTATAACGAGTGTCAATATTTATAGGCTTAAGTTCTTCAGCACAAATATTGTAATAATAGCCAAAGACTAAAAATAGGTGCTTCGAAGAATGGCAATTCATTGTTTAGAAAGAAAATCTATTCTTTATGTTAACATCGTGCTTTGGGAATAAGTTGGAACATTGGAAATGGTTTATCTGTCAGATTCTAGGATAATGTATGGCTGGATAACTTGAAAATTAGAGATACCATTTAGGGCCCTGAAATGGAGGACTTAATATTAGCAGAAACCAGTAAAATAAGTGAGGGATGGAACTTAAATATGTTAAGTAGTGTTTTCCTTGATGGTGTGGTGGTCAAGCTTCATGCAACTGTGCCACTAGATATAACTGATGGAATGGATGTGAAGTTTCGAAAAAAAGAATAGAGAAAACCATTTTTCAATAAAATCTACCTATGAGATGTTAATGATGCGCCTTCAAGATGAGAAGGATGGCTTTTAGATGGATATTTAGAAGTGGGAGGGGCCTGAAAAAATTAAATTCTTCCTTTGACATTTATATAACGATGGTTTTCTTACTAGTAAGGAAAGAAGTAGAAGGAACTTAGGGATTCCAATCCGTCAAAGATACAAGGCATAGGGAGGATGTTCTTTATGCTCTTAGAGATTGTGTAGAGTCCAGAAAAATCTAGTTGTGCTTAGTGCCTATTAGAGAGAGAGAGAGAGAGAGAGAGAGAGAGAGAGAGTTCATTTTTTTCTGCTGGGTTAGAATAGCGTGTGTAAGAAAATGTGAGAGGTAGTGGAAGCATGAATAGCAGGGTTACTTGGCCTCTTAGATGGGGTATCATATTATGGAAAATATGGTTCTAGAGAAATAAGATTTTGTTTGAGCATGGCTTTCAAATGGTGAACAAACTTTCAGATAGCATTATTCAATTTCAATGTGAAATTCTTAAAGTTAATAGGTTGATGTCGTTGGTTTTTAAAGAAGGACTTAGGCATATCGTTGACGTGCATTAGAGCTATCCACAAGAGGGATTGGTGAAATTCAACTCATATGGTGTTATTAATCACCAAATGGGTAATATAGGTTGTGCAGGAATTTCGAGAAACCACAGGGGTGAATGGGTTGCAAGCTTTATAAAAAATTTGGGATCTTGGGATAGTTTCTTGATAGAAATAAAGGGAGTTAAGGAGCGCTTGACTTTAACTTGGAACATGGTTTGTAAGAAGGTTATTATAGAGTTTGAATGCAAGGCTTTGGTTGATGAGTTAAAAAAGGGAGTGTGTAACAATGTGAAAATCAGGAAGTTATTAAATTAGTGCCATTCTCTTCTCAGTAGAGAATGGGAGGTGAAAGTGATGTATACTTATAGGGAGGAAAATAAATGTGTAGATTGGTTGGTGGCTTCTAGTCTCATGATTGATCCGGGTTTAATGATATTGGATAAACTTTCAAGGAGCTTCAACTATTACTTTAATTGATGTTAGTAGAATCCCTACTCCTAAATTTATTTTTTATTAGTGCTCTTTTATCGTATACTACTCTTTTAGGCGTTTAGCCCCTCTTAGTTACCCAAAAAAGAAAAATTACAATTTTCCTTCATTGTCGACCTTTTCTGTTTTCCAAATATCAGAACATTGATGAAACATTTTCTTGATGATTATTTTCTATCAAAACAAATGCATCCTTAATTTACTGATTGAAGGTGCGATTCAATTTTTAAGAATAATTGAAATAGTCATGTGAGAAGCTGCTTCCCCAAGATAAGTAAGTCAGGGTCAGGGTCGTCTCTGATGCTTTTCTAACCTTATCCGCCATTAAAAGATTCTTCTAAGGAACTTCCTAGTTGCACGCTCTGCCATTACAATATATTTGATTAATATTAAAAATTGCACTAGATATTGTCATCCTAAAATTATGCAAATCTTGTACAAACTTTATATTAAGTTCTTACATGAAACATTCTGTAATATTTATTTGACAAAATCAGAACTTTGCATGTTCAGGATGCAGAGTTTCTTAATGGCCCCTTGAATCCGTCTAAAGAGATTGCGTGGAGGACAATCTCAATCTCAATTTCATATCAAGAAAACCGTGTTTTGGTCTTTCATAATTTGTCCTCAACTACTTTGGTCTCAATCAACAGCCTTTACATTTGAAAATGTGCAATCTGTATCACGGAAGACGGTGGTCAATGAAGAATGATTACATGGAGAGAGAATAATAGAGCGGAGTTTAGAGATTATTTTTGGGTCAGACTTAAGAAGCTAAACGCTCTTTTTTAATAGAAGTGTCGGATTGCCCAAGGCATTCAATATTTTGAAAATGTTTGAGAAATAATTTTTTATTAATTTTTAATTGATTTAAATATCTTTAATTATTTTATTAAATTAATTGAATATTCAGTAAATAATTATTTTTGAAACAGCTGATCTGCATTCAATATAAAAAAAGATATTCTTATTTATACTTATAAAATGGTTTATACTTTTATCCTTGATAGATAAAAAATATTAAATTTTATTTATTTATTTTTCAGAGAAAAATTTAATACATTTAATAAAATTTTAAATTAAAATAAATTAGTATAAGAAATTATATTTACATAATAATAAAAAATTACATGAATATAATTATATATTTTCTATTGAATTGTATAAAGAAAAAGAGAATATATATTTCATTTTATATAAAATAATATAAAATATATTAAAAATTATTAATTTTTCATCAAATGATATCTTTTAAATTAAAAAATAATATATATGGGAAAACAAAAATAATGAGATAATATTACTTATGAAAGATATGTTTTCATACTTAAAATGTATAATTCATCAGTATTTTTAATCATAAACATATGTATATTAAATTTAATATTAAAAATATTTACAAAATAAATTTCAATAATTACTGCATCTACCAAAATATTATAAGTATTTCTTAACTAAAAAAAATATAATTATCCATTTTTAATAGAAAATCAAATAATTATAATAAATTATAATGATATAATGTTTTAAAAAATTTAATATGATAAATAATATATTATAATATTATTCAAGTAATAGAAAATTCAAATAAATTATAAAATATACATATGTATTTATATGTTATTTTGCATGAAAATAGTTAATAATAAATAATTAATATTATCAAATATTTATATATAAATAGTTAATACTATTAGTTGGTTGAATCAATTAATATAATTAATTATTAATTAACAGTTAATTTAATTATTTGATCACTAATATAATCAATTAATTATTAAACAATACCTTTGCATTTTATAAGAAAAAAATCTCGAAAGTAAGAATTGGTGTCACGATATGTAAAGCCATTTTTTATTATAAAAGAATTTATGATATACCATTGATACTAAACATTGATGCTCCATCAAATTCAATAATCGATAATATTTTGAACACATTATACGATGACATATGAATGCTTGATTTAATAGTGTATTTGTACATTGATACACCATAAATTTATCTTTTTGTTATTTCTTCTCCATAACAAAGAAGGGTTGATTACCTTCTTCGCTTTACTCGTCTCTAATTTAACATGTTAAAAACATTTTTGTTTATGTCCTATTTAAAAATATTTACAAACAATAATTGGTTAGTTCAATGAAAACAAATTAAATTTCAAAATGTTCTAAGTTTGATAATCTATTTTTGGAGAGGTCTTTGTTACAATGGATTAACAGTTTACTTCTCTTGAAGGCGTGGGTATAAAAAAATTTACAAAGAAAAAAAAGTTCAAAGTTTAACTCAAAACATGTTATGTTGATTTATAAGGGAGTTTTTTTTTTTAAAAAAAGTAATTTTGAAGAAAATTTATTTATGAGTTACTTAAATAGTTTTTGTTATGATTAAAAATAGTCATCCTAAAAAAAATAAAAGTGTCATATAAGATATATGAATTGAATTTTTCTAAAGTGTAAGATAAATTTTAGAAGGTAAAAATCATCACAATTTTTTATGAAAAAGTCTAGGATTCAAAATTTTATAAATAGTAATAAATAATAAAAATAATTTTTAAATTTATGATTATCTACTCTATTGATACATTTTATCCTTTAAAGTGAATCTTATATTTTAGTGGAGTTAAATTTGATATATACATGTATATTGCAAAGTAATAAAGGGAGATATTTTGCTAAGTTATGAATACCAATAAAAGTATTACTAATAATAATATTATTAATAAAAATAGCAATACGCAAATTAATAAGGAGAATCTTTTAACGGAAATTAGTCACATGGGACCATGCTTGTGGGCATAATTCCGCAACCATATACGAATAACCCAATTACATTTTACTTTAGCTAAGACCGGGAGTGCAACGAACCCCTCCCATATCACTGTAGAAAAAAGGTTATACTTCCTGTTGTATGGCTTTACGTGAGGATGAATACGTGGAAAATGTGGTTATTTATCAAATTTAAAAGTTAGAGAAAAAAAAGCACTTATTTTGAGAGTTAAGTTTAAATTTGATTCATTATTAATATAATGTATATCATATTATTATTAAATGAGAAAAAGATACATTATTAAAAAAGTAATAGTAATTAAATGTTTTTAATAGTAGTAAAGAAATTTTAATAATTTTTTATTAACATTACTATACATGATTGGATGATAGTATAAAATTATTTTTACATTGAAGTGAATCAAATTTAAATTTTTTAAATTATTCATTATGGTTTAAGGAAGAAAATAAAAAATAAAAAAGTTTATAAACAAAGAGAAATTATTATGGGATAATTAATATGGATTTAAATTTAATTCATTATAAATGTAAATTAATTTTATCATCCACTCATGTGTTACTATGTCAATAAAAAACTATTAAAACTTATTTAATGTGGTTATAAATTCTTAGTTATTTATAATTTTTGAATGATATTTTTATTCTCATTCAATATCAAATATTTTTTTACAGATAGTGAATGAAAAATTTAAACTCAATTAATATACATATATAAATATATATTGAATAAATCCAAAAAACTCTAATGAAAAATATTAGAAAGACAACTCTCCACATCGATTGGCTATCAGCAGGAGAAACATGTGACAAAATAACTTTCACATTATAGTACATGTAAATTAATGAGAATAGTTTTACTTTCATTTTCTTACTTCATTTCTTGTTTATTTTCTCCTCATAAATTGTGAGGATTATAAATATATAAATTTTATTATCTATAAGCGAATAATTATTTAAAAAATGTGCAAATACCATTTTCCTTTAGTAATTTGAAGTGTGATGCGCCGTGCGTCTGACGACCTTTTGACCAGTGGCAAGAATACGAGGACTTTCTTGCTTTTTATCATAGCTTTCCTCATTGTCATTTCCAAGGGCTATATAACTAGAAACAAGATGGTCTACGTATGAACATTGGACATAGAACCCCCACAATTACAAATCATAAGTTTGTAACATCTTAATCTTCGGAGAATGGCTATGGTTTCTCTCAGACTGCTCTCTATATTTTGTTCATTTCTCATTCTCGTATCTCAAACAACCGCCCAACCAAACTTCCTCTACAATTTTTGCATAAATGACAGAGGTAACTATACAGCAAATAGCACCTACCAGACCAACCTCAACACCCTTGTGTCCAATCTCTCTACCAACACGGAAATTGACTATGGCTTCTACAACTTCTCTTACGGCCAAAACCCTGACAAAGTATATGCGATTGGGTTGTGCAGAGGACATGTTAAACCAGATGATTGCCGTAGCTGTCTCAATGATTCTAGAGTCCTTCTCCCATTACTATGTCCAAATCAGAAAGAAGCAGTTGGTTGGTGTGACAATTGCATGTTACGGTATTCATACGGCTCAATATTTGGCATCATGGAAAGTTCCCCTGCTTTCTATACGTGGAACTTGAATAATGCAAGAGATGTGAATCAGTTTAATCAGGTGCTCCAGAACTTGACTGGTAATCTGACAGATATAGCTTCATCTGGGGGCTCCCAGCGTAAGTTTGCAGCAAAAAATGCATCAGCAGGCTTTCAAACTATATATGGTCTTGTGCAGTGTACGCCTGACTTGTCTGAGCCAAAATGCAATGAAATTAGACATGCTATTCTCTTGGACTCTCAGAATGATTTATTTCAAGTTCTTATTGCAAATACAAAAATTAGACATGCTATCTTTTCTATAAGGGCAAATAAAGCTCCTAATGATGATGGTTACCCAGCTTTATTTTATCATAACAATTGGAATGTGGTGGGAGGCAGTGTCTGCAAATTTAAAAAGGAGATCTTCAATGGAAGAGATATTACAGATATTAAAAGATTTCCATTTGTCTCATTCTAAAAATTGACAAACCTGAGTTTATTAATCAATTTAGGCTAATCTCCCTTTGCAATGTTATTTACAAAGGAGGAATGAAAATTATTATCAACAAATTAAAGCCTATGCTTCCCAATTTAATTTCTCCTTTTCATGTAAGTTTCATTCCTAGTTGATGGATTAGAAACAACAATATTATTGCTCAGGAGATGATTCACACTATGAGAAAAATGCATTGCAAGAGGGGCTTTTTTGCAATAAAAGTGGATCTTGAGAAAGCCTATGATAGGCTGAATTGAGACTTCATTCATGAGGTTTTGAAGGAGATTAATTTGAATGTTTCTCTTATGGAGCTAATTATGAAATGTATTACGTCTTCTAGTCTCAATGTCCTTTAGAATGAGAGTAAAATAGATAAATCTTTACTTTCTCATGGTGTTTAGCAAGGAGATCCTTTATCTCCTTATATTTTTGTCTTTTTTGTATGGATAAACTGCCCCATATCATTAGTGATGCTGTCAAAAATAATACATGGATTCCTATAAGAGTTGGAAGACAAGATCTTGCTATCTCTTACTATCTCTTACTTGATGTTTGCTGATGATCTTTTACTCTGAGTAGGCTTTAGAAACTCAAATAGATATTGTTTTAAATTACCTAAAGAGTTTTGTTAGATTTCAAGGGAAAAGATAAATATTGATAAGACTTATATTTATTCTCAAGAAATGTGAAAGGTGAGACTAAGGGAAAAATCATTAATAAGGTGGATTTATCCATTCCACTGATTTAGGTATGTATTTTGGAGCCCCTCTCATCTATTGAAGGGTTACAAAAGCTACATATAGTCATCTGATTAAAAAAGTTCAAACATATAGTCATCTGATTAAAAAAGTTCAAAGTAGACTAACTGGTTGAAAAACATTTTGCTTATCTATGATTGGCTAAGCAATTCTTGCTAAATTGGTGTTTCAAGTAATTCTTATTTATACAATGCAATTAGCACCTATTGCCTTATCTATCTTATTTGAGATTGAAGGATATGAATGAACCTTTTTATAGAGCTATGATTTGAATGAGAGAAAAGTTCATATGAGTGTTTGGTCTAAAATTTATCAAAAAAGGGATTTAGGAGGTTTGGGGTTTTGGGGGTTAAAAGAGATGAATAATGCTTGTTTCTTAAAATTTTCCTGGCAAATTTATAATGAGTATTAAGATTTATAGTCTTAAGTTTTTCAGCACAAATATTGCACAGTAATAGCTAAAGACCAAAAATGGTTGCTTTGAAGAAAGGCGATTCATTATTTAGGAACAAAATTTGCTCCCTATGGCAACATTGTGATTTAGGAATAAATTAAAACATTGGAAATGATTTATCTATCAGATTCTGGGGTAATGCATGCCTAGATAACCTAAAAATTAGAGATACCATTCAAAGCCTTGAAATGGAGAACTTAATAGTAGTAGAAATAGGTATTGTAAGTGAGGGATGGAACCTAAATATGCTAAGTAATGTTCTTCCTGATCATATAGTGGTCAAACTTCACGCAACGGTGTCACTAGATATGGTTAATGGAAAGGATATGAAGTTTCGGGAAAAGAGTAGAGATGATTGTTTTTCAATAAAATCTACCTATGAGATGCTGATGATGCACCTTTAGGACGAGAAGGATAGCTTGTGGATGGGTATTTACAAGTGGGAGGGACCTAAAAAAAATTAAATTCTTCCTTTGGCATTCATGTAATATTAATAGTCTTTTCACTATCGAGCAAAGAAGGAACTTAGGGATTCTGGTTTGTCAAAGACGCAAGGTAGCTAAGGAGAATGTTCTTTATGCTCTTATGGGTTGTCAGAAGTCTAGAAAAATCTAGTTGAGCTTGGTGTTTGGTCAAGAGAGAGTTCATTTTTTTTATTATTGGGTTACTAAAATGGGTGCAAGAAAATGTGAGAGATAGTGGAAGCATAAATGGTGAGATTGCTTGGCCTCTTCGATAGGGTGTCATAGTATGGAAAAATATGGTTCTAGAGAAATAAGATTTTGTTCGAGCATGGCTTTCAAATGGCAAACAGACCTTCAGGTAACATTATTCAGTTTGAGTGTGAAATTCTTGAAGCTCACCGGTTGATCTCACTAGTTTTTGAAGAAAAACTTGCACACAACTTTGATGTGCATTGGAGTTGTCCACAAGACGGATAGGTGAAGTTCAACTTAGATGGTGCTATTAGTCATCAAATGGGTAATGTAGGTTGTGCAAGAATTTTGAGAAACCACAGGGGTGAATGGATCACCCGATTTATGAAAAACGTTGGATCTTGGGATGCTTTCTTGGTAGAAATATGGGGAGCTAAGAAGAGCTTGACTTTAGGAAGTTATTAAATCAATGCTATTAAATGGAGTCTAACTGCAGGGTTTTGGTTGATGAGTTAAAAAAGGGTGTCTGTAACAATATGAAAATTAGGAAGTTATTAAATCAATGCTATTCTCTTCTCAATAAAGAATGCAGGTGAAAATGATCCATACTTATACGAAGAGAAACAAATGTGCAAATTAATTGGCGGCTTGTAGGTTTATGGTTGATTTGGGTTAGATGAAATTGGATAAACTTTCAGAGAGTTTCAACTATTACTTGCAGTTGATGTTAGTGAAATCTCTACTCTTAAATTTGTTTTTATTAGTGCTCTTTTATTTTTTACTATCTCTTTTAGGCGTCTAGCCCCTCTTGCTGAAAAAATTTACAATTTTCCTTCATTGTCAATCTTTTATGTTTTCCAAACATCAGAACCTTGATTAAGCATTTTCTCAATGATAAATTTTGGTTAAAACAATCGCATCCTTAATTTACTAATTGAAGACGTGATTCAATTTTTTTTTACAAGATAAGCAAATTAAGGTCGTCTCTGATGCTTTTCTGATCAGCCATTACGATATATTTGATTAATATTAAAAATTGCACTAGATATTGGCTCCACTAGATGTTGTCATCCTAAAATTATGCAAATCTTGTACAAACTTTATATTAAGTTCTTACGTGAAACATCCTCTAATATTTATTTGACAAAATCAGAACTTTGCATGTTCAGGATGCAGAGAGTTTCTTAATGGCCCCTTGAATCCGTCTAAAGAGATTGCGTGGAGGACAATCTCAATCTCAATTTCCTATTAAGAAAATCGTGTTTGGGTCTTTCATAATTTGTCCTCAATCACGTCGGTCTCAATCAACAACCTTTACATTTGGAAATGAATGTTTGTATTCGAAAGCAATGTGGATCACGGAACACATTAGTCAACGAAGAGTGATTACAAAGAAAGAGAATAATAGACTGGAGCTTAGAGCTTATCTTTCGGTTAGACTTAAAATGGTAAAGGCACTTTTTTAATAGAAGTGTCGGATCGCCCAACGCATTCAATATTTTTTGTTTAATAAGGGGAAAAAAAAATCTCGAGAGCAAGAATTGGTGTCACTGTAAGTGAAGCCATTCTATGAATATTAAATATTGATACTCCATCAAATTTAATAATTGATAATATCGCAGGACACATTATAAAATGACATATGAACATTACAAAATGACATATAAACACTAGATTCAATAATATATTTGTACATGATACACCATAAATTTATTCTTTTTACTTTATTCATCTCTAATTTAATATGTTAAAAACATTTCATTCATACCCTATTTAAAAAAATTTACAATTAAACATTGTTAATTTAATCAAATTAAATTAAATTTCAAGATGTTCTAAGTTAAAATTCTATTTTTATAGACATCTTTACTAGGATGGATTTATAGTTTACCTCTCTCAAAAGTGTGGGAATAAAAAAAATTACAAAAAAAAAGTTGAAAGTTTTACTCAAAATATGTTACGTTAATTTATAAGGGAGATTTTTTTAAAAAATAATTTTGAAGAAAATTTATTCATGAGTTACTTAATAGTTTTTATTACAATTAAAAATATTCATCCTAAAAAAAGAGAAAAAAACGAGTGTGTTATATTATGTATAACGTATATATTGTAAAGTAACAAAGGGAGATATTTCGCGAGTTTATGAAGCAATATTAGGAATACCAATAAAAGTACTACAAATAATATTAGTCACAAGCGGCCATGATTATATATGTGCATAATTCCGCAACCATATACGAATAACCCAATTACATTAATTCTACTTTTGCTAAGACTGGGAGTGCAACGAATCCCTCCCATATCAGTGTGGGAAAAAAAAGTTATATTTCCTGCTGTATGGCTTGGCTTTACATGAGGATGAATATGAGGAAAATATGGTTATTTATCAAAGTTAAAAGTTAAAAAAAAAAAGCGCTTACCTTGAAAGTTGAGTTTAAATTTAATTTACTATTACTATAAATTATTTTATATTATTACTAAATGAAAATAAGATATGTCATTAAAGAAATTTAATAATTAATTTTTTTAACAGTAATAAAGAAGCATTAACAATTTTTTTATTGATATAACAACAAATGACAAGGTGATGGTGTAAAACTATTTTTACATTGATAATAGATTAAATTTAAATCTTAAAATTATTCATTATGGTTTAAAGAAGAAAATAGAAAGTGAAAAAAAAAAGTTTATAAACAAAGAGAAATTATTATGAGATAATTAATATATATATATATATATATATATTGGTATAAATTGACTCTTGCTCTATCAATAAAAAAAATTATTAAAATTTATTTAGTGCATTTAAAATTTTTAATTATTTATAATTTTTAAATAATATATTTTTTTATCATTCAATATAAAATATTTTATATAGATAACGAGTCAAATTTAAATTTAATTATATATATTGAATAAATCCAAAAAATTCTAATGAAGAATATCAATAAGACACTCTTCGGGCGAATTCATCACTAATAGGAGGAATATATGACAAAATGACTTTCACAACATAGTACAGATAAATTAATAAGGATAATATAAGTCTTACTTTCTTACATTCACTTCATAAATTGTGAAGATTATAAATTTGTAAATTCCACTATTTGTTAAAGTAAAGTGAATGCTCACCCAAGAGATCTACAGGTAGCATTTTCCGATTAGTAATTTTAAGGACAATGTGCCGTGCGGCCAACCACCCTTTGACCAGTGGCAAGAATACTAGGACTTTCCTGCTTTTTATTATAGCTTACCTCATTGTCACTTCCAATGGCCATCGAAGCAAAATGGTCTCCATAGAAACATTGGACATAGAGCCCCCACAATTACATATCATAAGTCTGTTACATCTTAATCTTAGGAGAATGGCTATGGTGTCTTTCAGACTGCTCTCTATATTTTGTTCATTTGTCATTCTCATATCTCAAGCCACAGCCCAACCAGGCTTCCTCCGCCATTTTTGCATGGATGACAAAGGTAACTATACAGCAAATAGCACCTATCAGACCAACCTCAATACCCTTTTGTCTGATCTCTCTACCAACACAGAAATCGACTATGGCTTCTACAACTTCTCTTACGGCCAAAACTCTGATAAAGTAAATGCAATTGGGTTGTGCAGAGGAGATGTTAAACCAAGTGATTGCCGTAGCAGTCTCAATGATTCTAGAGTCCTTCTCCCACAACTATGTCCAAATCAGAAAGAAGCAGTTGGTTGGTATGACAATTGCTTGTTACGGTATTCAAACCGCTCAATATTTGGCAAAATGGAAAATTTCCCTTCTTTCTATATGAGGAACTTGAATAATGCAACAGATGTGAATCAGTTCAATCAGGTGCTCCAGAACTTGATGGGTAATCTGACAGATATAGCTTCATCTGGCGACTCCCGGCGTAAGTTTGCAGCAAGAAATGCATCAGCAGGCTTTCAAACTATATATGGTCTTGTGCAGTGTACGCCTGACTTGCCTAGGCTAGAATGCAGTGACTGCTTGGTTTGGTGTATCTCTCAAATCCCATCTTGTTGTAATGACAAGAGAGGTGGCAGAGTAGTTAGCCCAAGCTGCAATATCAGATTTGAGACCTACCGCTTCTATGATCCCACTGCTGTTGCACCACCACCCTCGCCACCGCCACAAGTGACTCCTCCACCACCATCCACCAATAACACAAGCTCAGAAGGTAGCCAAAGTCAACCCTTTTGTCCGCCCTACAAATATCAAAAATTTAAATTCACTTTTTTATTTGATGGAAGGAAGGGATAAGCATTCTGTTAAAATTTTAACGCAGGATTCACAAAGTTACAAAATTTCAAGGTTCTAGTTATTGTTGGCCTTTTCTCCGTTGCTTATTTTTTGGAATTATTGATAGCTTATCATTCCCAATCTATGAATGTTCTTTCACACCATTGAATTCTGGTTTTTGTAGGAAAAAGCAACACATCACGGATTGTTATTGCCACAATTGTGCTAATTGTTGCCATAATTGTACTGCTGATCTTCGTCTGCAACTATTTAAGATTCAGAAAGTTAGATGAAAGTATTATAGGTACGTCTTAATGCCGATTTACTGTGATTTGTTATTTGCCAACCTGCACCTGCATTCTTCAATAAACTTTGAAAAAGAAAAAAGGTTTACTTATCACCATATATAGGATATTTTCCGTATAGCTATAGAAAAAGATTCATATAATTTTCAGAAGAATTCCTTCAATCACATAAACCTTCTTGCTACCCAGTACCCACGCAGGATACTGAAGATGAAACTATCACTATGATTCAGGATCGAATGAATGGGCAGATTACTACAGAAAGAAGCAAAAAGGGGAAATAATTACATTGGGAAATGATCTGTCTGTTTTCTTTCTAGCCCACTAAATTGCTGCAATCTCACTCTTCTAGCTGTTATTCATTACAGCTCAAGATGATGCTGATGACGAAATTAGAAATGCTGAGTCATTGCAATTCCACTTCGACACAATAAGAATTGCTACAAATGACTTCTCTGATGCTAATAAGCTTGGAAAAGGTGGATTTGGGGCTGTTTATAAGGTAAGATAACAAATATTATAGGTTGAGCCATTGAGGTTAATACATACATTTTGTCAAAAAGTAGTCTAACCAGCTATTTATCCAAGAATGAAATTGATGAATTTTGATATATTTTTAGGGTAGGCTCACCAATGGACAAGAAATTGCTGTCAAAAGGTTATCAATGGATTCTGGCCAAGGTGATATAGAATTTAAGAATGAAATGCAGTTGGTGGCCAAGCTTCAGCATCGAAATTTAGTGAGGCTACTTGGTTTCTGTTTGGAAGGACGTGAAAGGCTACTAATCTATGAGTTTGTACAAAATAAAAGCCTTGATTACTTCATATTTGGTAAGTTTCAATATCTTATTTGAATGTACTTTTATTACTTCACATTATGGATCATGACAAACATATATTCCGAACATAGTTCAAAAGATTATATTTTGAAATGAGTGTACATGTAGATCCAAATAAGCGTTCACAATTGGATTGGAAAAGGTGCTACAAGATCATAAGAGGCATTGCTCAATGTCTTTTTTATCTTCATGAGGACTTTCGACTAAGAATCATTCATCGTGACCTCAAAGCAAGCAATATTCTCTTAGATGAAGAAATGAATCTAAAAATATCATATTTTGGCTTAGTAAGATTGGTTGTAGTGGATCAACTCAAGTCAATACAAGCAAAGTTGTAGGCACCTAGTAAGTATTACAATATCCAAGAGCTCATTTGTACAAGAGCCATCATTTCCATTTCTATTATAATCATAAGAGTTTAACAGGATAGATAAAGAATAATACATGATTGTAAAGAGCTACTAGTATGATATAATATTTCTAATTTAGCTTTTTGCAATGACATGCAGTGGATATATGGCACCTGAATATGCAATACATGGATAATCTTCAGTGAAATCTGATGTTTTTAGTTTTGGTGTATTAGTTCTAGAAACTATGAGTGGCCATAAAAATAGTGGCATTCATCATGGGGAGAACATCGAGGATCTATTAAGTTTTGTAAGTCCAAAATTTTAATTTCCTAGTCTTTCCTGCTTTTAAAAGTCTGGTATGAATAGTATTTTCTCTAATTGAGCCAATGTATTATAGGTCTGGAAACATTGGAGAGAGGGCACAGTTTCAAATACCATAGATCCCACATTGAACAATGGTTCAAGAAATGAAATGCTGAGATGCATCCACATTGGGTTGCTTTGTGTTCAAGAAAATATAGCAAATAGACCAACCATGGCCAATGTTGTACTCATGCTCAATAGCTATTCTCTCACTCTTCTAGTACCCTCAGAACTTGCATTTTTCATCAATAGCAGAAGTTTATCAAACATGCCAATGTGGGAGTTAAATTCTAGGGCAACAAGATTAAGTAAATAAAAAAGTAAACCTATTCCAGAATTAGTGAATGAGGCTTCAATTACTGAGCTGTATCCTTGTTAGATATCAATTATTGAAGTGATATCTAGAAGATTGCAAAAGCATTATCAATTTTGATGTCAAATTCCAATGTCTTGAACTCTTGTAATTTTGTTATCTGTGGGCTTAATTTGCTAAACTGAATGCCTATTGGTTTACGTAATGATAGGATCTTTGAATATAAACTTCAATGGAACTTGAGAGAAAGAAAAGCATTTTGTAAGAAGCATGCACTGCAGCTCAGTGGTGTGTCTATATATCTATGTATTTGTTTTTTTTTTCCATAAATTTAATGGTTGATAGTTTGCTTGCCTTTCGTCAAATGTGACACTGATACATATTTTCTCTAATACACATAGAGGATCACAACTAATAAGCAAGCTTTTGTCTTCTAAGTTACAAAATTATTATTTAGTATTCAGCACAGTGGTGTTGGACTGCTAAAATTGTATCCCTTGAGTCTCTTCAACTAGTTTCCTAAAAAGGAAAAAACCTCCTGCAATTTCTTTTGGAGAGTGTCCGAACTGTTAGAGCCATGCAATTTTTAAAATTATGAGAGAATTAAATAAAATGAATGAACTCATTGCCAATCTAGTTAATTGCATTTTTTATAATTTATTAGTATGTGAACCCATACATTAATTCATTATAAAATTAAAATTGAACAAGTTTATATATTGTAATTATTATGTAATGATTGTGAAGATAAAATTAATTTTTTATTAACTCCAATAATATTATGCAAGGCAGTCAACAACTCATTTTTTATTTTACATTTGTTTATTGATTTGGCCCATTAATGAATTTTATAAAAATTTATATTATCACACATTATACATGAATATAAATATAATGAATTTAGCAATTATCACAAGACTTCTAAAAGAAAAAAATAAAGATATGAATGAACCCAAAAAGATAAAAACTTAATAAATATTATTTTTTTATAAATTAGGAGGATTTAGATTAGAAAAATATTTTTTTGAAAACAATATATATTATTTATTATTGTGGAAAATTGTAAAATAACAATTCAAATATTTAGCTATGTTAGTTACATTAAGTTAGAGAACAGGATAAACATCAAGATAATTAGTTTAGTAGTATTAGTTTATAGACTTGTTTCAATGGTTATGAGTTTGATGGGTTCAACTCCAGAGGATCCAAATATTTATTTTTTTTTCAATTGCAAAATGAATAGAAATGTAAGAGTATTTTACTTTATATTATCATATAGCATGGACTAATCATCACAGGATGCTATAGAGCAGGTATCGTAATAAATGGATAAAACTTATAAATTATTTAAATATTCTAAATAAAAAATTTAAATTATCAAATTTGTTATTTTAACTTTAAAAATTATTATATTTTCTAAATGCTTTATCCAAACATATTACTCTAAAATGTTTGAATAATCACATATCCCCACTGTGGACTCGTTGGGGGTTGCCCGAAATCAGCCGCAAAAATAGACAATCAGCGTTGCAACAGTCATCGTTGGGCATTTGATGCATTACGCTCCTTTGAATTCTTTAAATTTAAGTGATGCTTTGAACCTGCAATTAAAGCAAAAGAAAAGCTCACATTACATATTGAAAAGTGGTCCCTTAATTCATTCAGTACTCATTTCAATGCTAAAAGTGGTCAAAGAGAGCAGCTATATGCTACAGATAAGGAAAAGATACATCTTCCCTGTATACGATTCAACCAATTTTTTCATACTCTCAATATCTTGCAGCAAACCAACCACAAACAAACGAATGGTGACAATGTTTCTCAGTCACAGCTGCTTAGTTTTCCTTTTGGCTTTAATGTCAATTTTCGCCCACAATAATTCCCAGCCGACATTTATTTACAATTACTGTCTTGATCCCTCTAATAGCACAGATGAAGCAACTTTCCAATCCAATCTCACTTTCATTTTGGATTCATTATCTTGTAAATCAGCCACTTACAGGGGTGACGTTTCTAGTGACACATGCCGGAACTGTACTAAAACTTCAATGCAAGAAACTAAAGCTCGATGCGGACCTAAAACAACTGCTATCATCTGGTCGCTGGTATGATGAATGCATGCTTAGATACTCCGAAGACGACAACTTTGAAGAGTCCCAAGCTTCGCCAGCAATATCCATGTATAATATAAACAACAGAACAACACCGGATCAATCAACACGACATTGATGCGACATCTTTGATGTATCCGCTAATTAAGGATGCCTCAATGCAAGCGAGCAGGGAGGCGGCTCTCAGAACAACTATGGGCTGTTGCAGTGTACTAGAGATTTAGATGGTAGTTCATGCAGTTCTTGTCTGAGTCAGTAGATGGATCAGGCGAGACAGTGTTGCCGGTAGAAGATTGGGTGGTGTATACTTGGTCCAAGTTGCTATATAAGGTATGAGAATTAAAGCTTCTATCCTTAAAATTGAGGATGTGCAGAAGAAGATGGCAGTTGACTATCATTTTCTCTATGATATATGATAATTGTCATATGTTATTCAGTCCTCATTTTTCTTCAACATAGTCATAGGATAAAGGCCATAAAATTCGAGGGAGAACCAGCAAGGGATTTTAGGATTTTATTTCATTTACTTCAATCCTCAAATTATATGTGTGTGTGACAGAAAGATTGACACTACAAGTTGACAAATTATAGATTATTTTTTTACGACTTATAGATTATTTCTATTTCTTTTATCCATCCCATCGTATTTTTTCTATTTTTTTTCCTATTCTTTGCTATTGTTTACAACTAATACTTTAATATCATTGAATATCAAGAGAGCAACGTAAAAATTTTTTTATTATAAAAATATTTCAAATAAGTTAAAATTTTAATTTAATTAAATTACTATTTTTTAAATCTTATATTATATTTTAAAAATTTATTATTTATAAATTTTACTATGTAATTATAAAATAAATATAAAAAATTAGATTTCAATTTTTCTAATTTTTTATTATATACTTAATGCTCTTATATATCTTTATATTAAAAAATAATAAATATCAGTGCATCACACAAGTAAAAAAAAAAAAAAGGCTAGTTGTTATTAAAAGATTGATTATAAGTTTTTTTCCATTCAATGATGCCTGGGTACAAAATTTTCAATTTTTAACAATGATTCAAATTTTAAAAAAGGAATAACATAAACTAATTTTCTTTTTCAAAAAACCGTATCCTCTGTTGTTGAGATTGTCTTCGTTGTCGTGTGGCCATAAATAAATTCCTTTTCACATTATTATTATTTTCTTACAATATTAATTATTTGAGTTAACATCAATTGAACAAATTCATAAAGGCCTGTGCTTGAGGATATAATCTCTAAAGATTATGAATTATGTGTCGATAACTTCAAAAAAAAAAAAAAATTCAAATACATACTCTCGTAATTTTTCTAAAATCTCTTGCAATTTTTGTATGAAAAATTAAACGTCACCCAAAATTTTTAAAATTTTTTAAAAAAATTTATGATGCAATTTTACATATTTATTGCATATTAAAAAATAGGTTTAAATATAACTTTACTCCTTCTAAAATATAATTTATATGATTTTGGTCCCTTTAATTTAAAATAATTTACTTTGGTTCTCTTAAATGTTAAATTAGTGTAATTTTAATCCTTGTGTTTAATTTTGTTTATTTTTTAATATCACAAGACCTTTTCCACCTAATACTTCTACTTTATTATTCTAAGATGACTTCTATGTAAGTATAAAAGAAAATTTTTATTTAAAATTTAAAACAAAATTAATGGCTTACATTTGAATCATTTTAAGAGTTATTTTTCTATAAAAATTAAAAAATTATTTATTTAAAAATATTATAATGAATACTTAAATATCAAACAATAGTTGACAAAATTTAATAAAAATTAACAAAAATTAATGAAAATGAAATAGAAGATCAGAATTGCACTAATTTAATATTTAAAGATCAAAATAGATTATCTTAAATTATTGGATCAAAATTACAAAAGTTATATTTTAGGGGGACTAAAGTTGAATTCAAGCCAAAAAATTAATAAACAAAGTTATATTGTATGTAAAGATAGCAATTTTTATAATAAAATTAAAGAAAAACATTTAAATTCTTTGAACACATGCAAAGTATTGTCCACAAATTACACATTCTAACGATGGGTAATGCTTTGGCATATACTCAAAATCTTTACAATTTTAAAGAAGGTTTAATATAAAAATCGTAACTCTTTATATAAAATTTTATAATTTTTTTCATAAAAAGTCATAATTTTGTATAAATTTCATATATAGCATATATGCAAATAATTGCAAATTTATTTACCAAAGTTTCATAAATTTTTTTTAAAAATTCTCATAAAGGTAGACCTTTTTAACTAAAATTACAAAAGTACATATTAATATAAATTTACTTGAGCATGTATTAAAACATTACCCCTTAAATATATCAGAATTTTCAGAAATAATTAAAAAATAGTATTATATTTTGAATTATATTTTTTCTGTTATTATTTGAATGTTTATGTTAAATGTTAAGGATCGATAACGTAAGTAAAAGAACTTGCCTAGTGTACATTTTTAAATTTTTTTAGCGTTTAGTTCATGGAAAATCTTTTTTATATTTTACCCCATGTATGGTTGGCATAGTTAAACATATGATTTCATTTTATTTTTTAAACGAATTTCACTTTACTTCATTTATAATTATTATTCAAATTACATTTATCTCGATATAAAATCTATCAAATTTAATAAGGATTCCACTAGAATTTATTTTATTTAACCCAAAACATAAATTATATATAAAAAAATTTATCCTCTTTCTAATATTGTATTTATTATAATGCTATTAAAATTTACTCTTTAATTGAATTTTATATATTTTTCAATAAATTTCAAACAAAAAAATTCATTTGCAAATAAATCAAAATCATTATCTTATAATTTCAAGGATGAAATTATTAATTTTTTTGATTAATTTATTATTTAAAATTTCCTTTGAATGATTGATATAATATTTCTCTTACTGCATTCGAAATATTTGAATTTTGAGAGTGAAGGTTTTATAGAATATTTATACAGGCAAATGATTTTACTTAAATTTATGAATTTTCCAAAGCCTTCATTAAAGTTTTTAAATTTATTGAATTATTATAGGATTATTGAAAAAGAAAAAAATAAAATAAAATTGGTAGAATGTGGGAATAGGTGGTTGACTTTTTGAGAAATATTTAAGATGAGTAGCTTTATATTTTCTGCTCTCTTCTTTTTCCTTTCAAAGTAATGGAAGGTCTTAAATTTTAAATTTATCTATCCATTTTCTTCTCTTTCCTCTCCAACAAGAAAGGAGTAGTGTCTGGCCATGAATCTTTCTCGGCAATAATTACACTTGTTCCCGAAGAAATGTGAAGTTTTCAGCTATCGTTTTTTTTTTGGTCATCCATTGCTCATTTCTTTTTCCACGCACTAAACATTCTTAGAAATTATCACGTTTTGCTACTTTTATGACTTCTAACGTTGAAAGACTAAAAATCGTATTCTTCTTCATCCCTATATTAATCAATCGCTGCAACCCTCACATAGTAACATCTAATTGGTTTTAGGTGACAATGGCTACCATTTCAATGAGACTGACATATTTCCTTTGCCTTCTTGTCATCCTCACTGCCCAGCCAGAGTTTATATACCACTACTGTTTTTTTTATAATCATAGGAGTGGTTAAACCAGTAAACGCATATACGCAAGGATCAGGGATCGGACCTTGAATGCAGTGGAAGGCGTAAAAACTTCAAGGGACATCGAATGCCACTTGAGCCAAAAGCTCTCGCCTATACCACTACTGTTTTAATAAAGGCAATTATACAGCAAATAGTGCCTACCATTCTAACCTCAAAGCCCTTCTTTCAAGCTTCACTTCCGATACACAAATCGACTATGGCTTCTACAACTTCTCCTATGGCCAAAACTCGGACAAAATCAATTCCATTGCGTTGTGCAGAGGAGATCTCAAGCCGGACAAATGTCAAGCTTGCCTTGACAATACAACAGTCCTTCTCCCGCTAATTTGTCCAAATCAGAAGCAGACACTGGGTGGATACGATGAATGTATGATGTATTACTCAAACCAATCAATATTTCGTGAACTGGAACCTGACTTTTCGATCCCTCCCCGGAATTCAGATAATGCAACCGAATGGGATACATTTAGTGAAGTGCTTTGGGGCTTACTAGTAAAACTAAGAAGCAAAGCTGCAGCTGGTGACTCCCATCTTAAGTTTGCAGCAGCTAATGCAACAGCTGGCTTTCACACTATATATGCTCTTGCTCAGTGCACGCCTGATTTGTCCGAGCAAGAATGCTACAACTGCTTGACCGCAGGGTTTTCGATCACCCCAGAATGCTGTGACATAAAACGAGGGGGTAGATTCATTAAAACCACCACCTGCCAATTTAGATATGAGACCTACCGTTTCGATGACGCAGCAGCTGATGATGCACTCACAGGTTCATCCAGCATCACAGCCACCAGAAGGTATATCTATCATCATGTTGTTTTTATGCCTTCAAATCAATGACGACAAGTTTTACAGTCAATTTTCATATTGAGGAGTTTCAAATTACGATTGCAATTTCTATTAAGATGTCGATAGACGCAAGAAAAACTGTTACTGTAATTGAAACTTGGTTTAAATCATTCTGTTAAAACTGCATCATGGAGTATGGAATCTACATGCAACAAGTTGCATTCTAGCTTGGTATATGTTATTGATCAAGTATACTTAGAAGTTGAATATCAAGTTTCTTATGGTTTTGGATTTTAGTTTCCAAAATGTTTTGTTTTGTCAGTCTTGTTGGCCTCTAATCTGCAACAAATCAAGGAATATATCTTAATCAGGGAGAGAATTTTTATTTTGCAGGAAAGCATAAAATGTCCAGAACTCTCATACCGATTATTGTTTTGGTCGTACTACTCATCTTTGTCTACATCTATTTTAGACACAGGAAGTCAAAGAGAACTGTCGGACGTAAGTTAAAAATAATGCTTTTTCCTAATATTTTGTCAAGTTAGCATATCCTACGGCAATGAAGTAATATGGCCTTTTCCTCAACAAAATTATTTTACTTACTATTAATTAGGAAATCTTTAAGTAAAACTTTTCAAATCAGAAGAAACAATTTTATTTATGGTGCACTATTTTGCTGCAGTCTGACTCCAGAAAAACTCAGTTTTCTAACGTCCTTTTCTAGATGAAACTGAAGCCGATGATGAAATTGAACCTACTGAGTCATTGCAATATGACTTTGACACCATTAGAGGAGCCACAAATAATTTCTCTACTGAAAACAAGCTTGGACAGGGTGGATTTGGAACTGTTTACAAAGTAAAATAGCACGTTACATTTAGATGAATATCACTTCATTATGAAAACAAATTTTATGTAGCTGTTATGCCTCAATGGACGTCTTCAACGGGGTTATTTTGCACCTAATTCTGGTGTGTGTGCGTCCTTTTTTTCTTTCTTTCTTTCTTTCCTTTTTTTTTTTTTTGAAGGGTAGGTTCTCTAATGGACAAGAAATTGCAGTTAAAAGATTGTCCATGAATTCTGGTCAAGGGGATGTAGAATTTAAGAATGAGGTGTTGCTATTGGCCAGGCTTCAGCACCGAAACCCTGTTAGACTGCTTGGTTTCAGTTTGAATAGAAGAGAGAGGCTACTTGTCTATGAACTTGTTCCAAATAAAAGCCTTGATTACTTCATATTTGGTAAGTTAATAAGACCACACTGTTGAGCACATAATTTGCAAACATTTTAACATTAAATTATATCTTAACTTTGGTACTTAGATGCAATCAAGCATGCATATTTGGATTGGCACCAGCTCTATAAAATAATTAGTGTCATTGCTAAAGGCCTTATTTATCTTTATGAAAAAATTCTCGATTGTGAATAGTTCATTGTGATTTGAGAGTAAGCAATATTTTTTTAGATGAAGAGATGAATCCTAAAATACCAAATTTTGGCTTAACTAAATTATTTATTGATCAAAGTCAAGATAGTACAAGTAGAATTGTTGGAACTTGTTGGAAATAGCTAATCTAGAAAAAAAAATTAAGAAATATGTCATGCATTTTTGTCAAATAAAAGAAAAGAGTTGGTGAATGTGTGTTATAAAAGAAAAGAAATGTGTGTTAGGTTTGGTTAACTTGTAAGAAATTAGATGTAATATTTTAAGTTGTAGTTAGTATTGAATATTTATAAATAGACATCCTTAATGCTATTGTAAATGGAGTTCTCATAGAAGAGAGAAAACTTCCCAAGTGCAGCAACATTTGATAAAAAATGTAATGTTATGATATTTTATGTGTCTTCCTTTCTGTTGTGTTTTCTTCTCTGTTTTTCCAATATATTTGTTCTGATTTCATGACATGAAATCAATTCATATATGTTCTGGTTTTTTAACAGAACTCAATAAGTATCATGCTTCAATTAGTCATTCAAAACCAAGATAAACAAAAAATAATACAATAATTGAAATTTTTCATGTTGTTATGTAGTGGGTATATGACCCTGAGTATTTAAATCATGGGCAATTTTCATTGAAGTCAGATGTTTTTAGTTTTGGTATACTTATTCTAGAAATAGGTAAGTGGGAAGTAAAATCCTAGTATTCATAATGGGAAGAATACAGAAGCTCTAATAAGCTTCGTAAGTCTCTTCCTCCTTTTCCAATTCTTCTTATCTTTAATTAGATTATGTATTATTGACTGGATTCTGGAAGCTTAAACAAATGTAAACGTATATTTTTGCAAATGAGCAAAATCCGCAGGCCTGGAGAAGCTGGAAGGAGGGGGTAGCCTCAGATCTTGTAGACCTCACAGTGAGTAATGATTCAAGATATGAAATGAGATGTATCCATATTGGGCTGCTATTTGTTCAAGAAAATGTGGGTGACAGACCAAGCATGGCTTTAGTTGTACTCATGCTCAACAGCTACTCTCTTACTCTGCCGGTACCTTGAGAGCCTGCATTTTTTGTGCACGGCAGTACGGCTAGTTTATCAGACATACAATCACAGAAGCATAATTCAGGGGCAAAGCGGTCAAGTGGACCAAGAATTAAATCCTTTCAAGCCTCAGAAAATGAGGACTCAATTACTGAGCTTTATCCTCCATAGATTTCAGTGTGAATATATATCCATTATCTATTGTATGCTGTTGTAGTTACAACATTACATAGCTCTGCTCTTTTGTCTTCGAAGATGTAGTCTCTTCTATTTCATAAACATGGAAAGAGTTATGTTAGATTTTTTTTTAATATTAACTTTAATTTAACCAACCTTGGTTTATGGTATATAAGACATTGTCTTGTTTATGACAACAATCTGATCCAGTATTATATTTGATTATCCTATTCAAATTTAGGCTTCCTTTATTTCGTTAAAAAGCATTTTCACAAAATATAATTATAAAATCTTAAAATAGGAAAAAAATGTTTTACTTGTTTAATATTAAATATGAAGTATTAGAGAAAATCAATTTCCATATTTAAAAGAGAATTTATTTTCCTCAATTTCTAAATTTTTATGTATAATTTTTTTAATCATTAATGTAAATGTTATATAGTCTTTTCATTAATACACACACACAAATGACATTTTTTTATAAAAAATACTTTTTGATAAAAAAAATGAAGCCTTAGTATTTGCATGGCATCTTAGTATGTACAAGGTAAATTCTTGGATGTAATAAGGCTCTGTCTATTTTGGCCAAAAATATCTTCTCTAGGAATATAATGATAAAATACCAGATGGTGGAAGATGATTTTTATATTCAATGTTAAATATAAGGAAATTCAATGATTTTTTTTCTCTATCATGACTTTAAGTATCATTTTTTAATTATAATGTATAAATACAAATGATATTCCCTTATCTATATAAATAGAAATGATTTTTTTCTATAAAAAATATATTCTAAATGATGTTTTAAAAACCGGAAAGGTCTTCGGTTCATGGTTTGAATGCTTTAACCAGTTGAACCAATGTTAGATCAGATAATATTATAATTAAAAAATTATATATTATATAAAATTTTATAAAGAAATCAAATACTTACTCTTAAAATATAAGTCTTAATCTATATAAAATAATAAATTTAACAAGTAAAATTATCATAAAATTAATAAAAATTATCAAATAAAAATGAGGCTTTTTATTAGTTTAGTAACAATTAAAAAAAAACATATTTTTGAATTGAATTTTTGAGAGTGCTAATCTAATTTTGAAAAAAAAATGAAATGGTTCGGAAAAAAAAAAAAGATCCAAACGATTTTCAATAACTGGATTGATTTTTCAATTTTATCCTATTTTTGTCGGTTCGAACTGATCCAACCATCAGAACAATTGTAAGAATTAACTTGAGGCTTTTTATAAATTGGTCGACGGTTAGACCAGTCTATTCGTTCGGTCCGATCCAATTTTACAAATGTTGCTCCCAAATAAACAAATCGAGGAGCTTGAATGTTGAAATATTTATTCATTTTTTCCTCACTTAAGGACTGATTAAAGTAGTGTGAAAGCTAGTTATATACCATATGTGTCAAGGCCGTCTCTGCTTTTCTAACTTGCCCCGTCATTAAAATATTCTTCTCTCACTTGGCCATTAAAAAATATACTTGAATGATAATAAAAATTGTAGTTGATATAATTATCTCCTAAAATATACATAAATCTTGTACAAATTTTATGTAAGGTTGTTCCATGAAATATCCAGTTTATTTATGCAATAAAATCAAGGTTCTTAATGGTCCCTCCAATGGATTTGCAGGTTGCGCGTTTAAAAACGACATCATTGGTGGGGCTTTTGCAGTCTGTCCTCAACCATTTGCTCCCAATCAGAAGCCTTCCATATTTGACAAAGATTGGGATCAAAAGCAAAATCTTAGTCAAAGAAGAAGCTAAACTACAAAATAAACTTGAATTCAATGCTTATCTTTCTCCAACCAAAAGGCTTGAAAGTTAAGTCATGCGCCTTTTAGCTCTAGTGGCATTTGCTCAACTTTCCGTGTTCATTCAATTCTATTCCCAATATAAATGGCATATGCTGTTGACCAGTTACAAGCATACTAGGACTTTTTTTCTTCCAATTTTTCCTTTTTGAATGCTTATGGATTATATATAAGCCACTGGAAATAGAGAAAACTTGATCTTACGAGAATCGCCCTTGTTTCCTTCAAACTGTTCTCTATCTTTTGCTGGTTTCTCATTCTCATATCTCAAACCAACAACCAACCAAACTTCCTCTCATATGCTTGCGATGATGACGAGGGTAAGTACACAGCAAATAGTACCTACCAAACCAATCTCAACACCGTTTTGTCCAACCTTCCTAACAACACAGAAATCAACTATGGCTTCTACAACTTCTCTTATGGCCAAAACTCTGATAAGGTCAAGTGCAATTAGACAGTGCAGGGGAGATGTTAAACTAGATGATTGCGATGATTCCAGAATCCTCCTCACACAGCCATGTCCAAGTCAAAAAGAAGCAATTGGTTGGTACGATAACTGCACGTTATGCTAGTCGAACCGCTCAATATTTGGCATTGTGGAAGCTTCCCCTTCCTTTTATCTGTGGAACCCATATAATGCAACAGATGTGGATGAGTTCAATGAGGTGCTCATGAGCTCGATGTATAATCTGACAAGTATAGCTGCATCTGCTAACTCCCTTCGTAAGTTTGTTGTAGCAAATGCATCAGCAGGCTTTCAAACTATATATGCTCTTGTGCAGTGTATGCCTGACTTGTGTCACAAGCTGGTAGTTGTGACAGTTTGACAGACAAACATGCTTGGATTAAGACGAGACTTGGTCAAAAAATCCAACATGTTATGAGGGTCCTGTGGCTGAAATTTGGGATCAATCCGGCTTGCGTACTATTTTTCTTGATTTTCCCAAGTTTGGGGGTATTTTGATCATTTTGGAAGGTTCGTGAATCTAACGGAGTTCAACAAGACCATATTTGGAATCCTCGCATTTTTATCTTCGTGTTGGTGGGTTTTCGTGACAATCAGACACTCGGAGCATGGTGAAAAGGGCTTATGACAACTCAAAAAAAGTATGTCGTCTTTCTACGGGAGGACTTTTGCTCAAAATGCTCTTTAAGGGGGTGGAGTACTCCAAGGGCCTGCAGGGCGCCTAGAAACTGAGTTAGGGACGGAGTGTGTTGGCTTGTGGTCATCCCCCTACACACTCAAAGCTATAGAATGAGGCATAAACCAAGCAAATGGAGTGTCCCTCTCCCTATTCATTTGTCCCTTACGGTCTGTAGTGCACGGAGGCTTCCTGTGTGGAAAGATCCTGCGGTCCGGTATGCGCGGGCGCTTCGACGACATATGATATTGGCGTGCGGACATGTTGTATATGGGCTTGTTGTATGGGCGATAAGTCATCGATGTCCCGCTATCTTTACCCAAGCATGCCAAACGAGGGTTTAATATTGGAAGGCTGGCATGTTAGCCAAAAGTGGCAAGCATGCGCCGCACGGTTTCGGCTGGAGAGCCGCCGGCTCGTGACACTTGTTAGAGCTAGAATGTGAAAACTGCTTGTTGGGGCTATCTCTGAAATACCAGTTTGTTGCAATGACAGGATGGGTAGAGTTGTCCGACCAAGCTGCAATATTAGATATGAGATCTACCGCTTCTATGATCCCACTGTTGATACACCACTATCATCACCACTGCCGCCGCCGCTACAAGCGCCTCCACCTTTAACATCCACTAATAACACAAGTTTAGGAGGTAACCAAATTCAGCTTTTTCGTCCATTATATATATATATATATATATATATATATATATATATATATATATATATATATATATATATATATATATATATATATATATATATATGAAAAGTATTCTGGTTACGTAATTGCATCGCTACAAAACTTCAGTGTTTTATTATTGTTGGCCTTTTCTCTTCTGTCTATATTTTAGACTTAATTGATAGTTTGTCATTCCCAAACTAGAGATATTTTTCAGACAATTGAATTCTGGTATTGCAGGAAAAAATAACATATCAAGAATTATTATTGCTATAGTTATGCCAATTGTTGCCATGATTGTACTGCTTATCTTCAACTGTATCAATTTAAGAGTCAGTGAGTCAAAGAAAAATTTTGAGGGTAAGTCTTAATGTGGGTCTACTGTGATTTGTTATTTGCCAAACTAGCGTCTAGTGTTCAGGGAATCTTAAAAGAACAAAAGATTTACTTTAACACCATATATAGGAATATTTCTGAATAGCTACAGAGAAGGATTCATATTTTGAGGGGATCACATAGGCTTACTTACTATCCAGTATGCAATAAGGATACTGAATCTAAAATTAGTTTTAGAATTCAAACATGAAAAATTGGGTAAATCATTATAGATAGAAGCAAACACTAACAACTAAATTGCAATATGGCTTCTCTTTGTGTTTTCTTCTACAGCAATAGTTGATGCTGATGATGGAATTAAAATAACGGAGTCATTGCAATTCCACTTCAACACAATAAGAGTTGCTACAAATAACTTCTTTGATGCTAATAAGCTTGGACAAGGTGCATTTCTATTGGGTAAGATAATACTATTAATGAGTTGAGGTTAATACATCCTATTTCTTAAAAAATAGTATAGCCAAGTATTTTTCCAAGAAGAAAGGCAAATTAACTGATATTTTTTTAGGATAGACTCAACAATGGACAAGAAATTGCTGTCAAAAGGTTGTCAAAGAATTCTGGCCAAGGTGATGCAAAATTAAAGAATGAAATGCTACTGGTGAGCAAGCTTCAACATCAAAATTTAGTAAGGTTGCTTAGTTTTTGTTTGGAAGAATGCGGAAGACTTCTTATCTATGAATTTAATCAAAATAAAAGCCTTTGGCTACTTCATATTTGGTATGTTTTAACATTTGCTTATTTGGAATGTACTTCTATTAATCCACTTATGTTTCATGACAAATGGGTGTACATGTAATCCAACTAAGCATCCCTAATTGGATTAGGGAAGTCGCTACAGGATCATAATAGGCATTACTTGAGTTATTCTTTATCTTCATGAGGACTCTGGATTAAGGATTATTCATTGAGATCTCAAAACAAATAATATTTTTTTAGATGAAGAAATGAATGCAAAAATATCAGATCTTGGCATGATGAGATTGGTTGTAGCGGATCAAACTTAGGTGATCAATACAAGTAGAATTGTTGGGACCTAGTAAGTGTTATAATACTTAAAAGTTCACCAATATAATTAATATAATATTCAAAAGAGTTAACAAAATAGAAAAAAGTTAAAAGATGATCATAAAGAGTTGGCTATATGATCTAATTCTGATTTAGCCTTTTACAATGATGCAGTGGATATACGGCACCTAAGTATCTAATATGTGATTAATTTTTTGTGAAGTATGATGTCTTTAGTTCTGGCATATTAATTTTAGATATTATAACTAGTCATAAAAATAATGGCATTCATCAGGGGGAGAGTGTGGAGGATCTACTAAGCTTTGTAAGTTTGCCATTATGATTTGGTAGCCATCATTCTTACCTTCAATAGTATAAATATTTATGTATAATTTATTTCAAATGAAACTATGGGAGTTAAAACTTATTACAATGAATATATTATTTGATTGAACAAACTTTTTATAGACATGGAAACACTAAAGAGAGGGGATAGTTTCAAAGATCATAGATCCCATGTTAAATAAGGGTTCAAGAAACAATATGTTGAGATGCATCCATATAGGATTGCTTTGCATTCAAGAAAATGTATTTGACTGACTAACCATGGCTACTATCACAAGGCTAATTGTTGATTATGAATTTTTCTGTGATGGCACCAAGTATTTGTCTTAGTTTTAGCCAATTTTCATCATTGGTCACTCATGTTTAGTCAGAATAGGAAGATTAAAATGATAAGTAAATGGGATAGCCAAATACAGAGAACAAGTCTTTAACCTTTTATTGATCTCAATTCAATACAAGGAGTACAAAAAATGTTGCTATTACATTCTGCCAATTTTTTGGCTTACATTGGGCTATTTATAGAATACAAAATGTCATGCATGAATGCCACCTATATTGCCAAATGGCTACAAGCTACGAATTTACATTGTTTTTTATTGCCATATAACTATTGTGCTGGTGAGACGCAACCTTTGGTCAGTATTGGAGCCAACAGTCATGACCCTTGGTTGAATGCTTGTGCCAGAAGACATGTCTCTTAGTGAATGCTTTAGCTTTTATCCTGCATCTTATTTACCTATTTTGATAAGTTCCTCCCAAGCTTGTCTATGCCTTGTTTTTCCATTGCCCAACTAATTTTGCCAAGCTATTCGAGAGAATAACATAACCCAAGGCTGGCCATGCTGTTTCTTTAAGCTGACAGTCACTTTAAGGGTCTGACAGCTACCATTGTACTCATGCTTAATAGCTATTCACTCACTCTCCTAATACCTTCTCAACCTCATGTAGAGAAAAAGTTTATCAAGCATGCCATCAAGGGAGTTTAATTCAAGGACAACAACATCAAATGAATAGAAAGGTGTAATTGTTTAAGAAAGAAAACAATAAGGCTTCAATTACTAAGCTTTATCCTTTCTAGCTTTCAATTATGAATTGATATAGACAAGCTTATTCAATTACAAGAGCAATATCAATTTTGAAGTCAAATTCAATGTCTTGAACTCTTGTAATTTGGTCATCTATAGATCTAAATTACTAACCAAAAAGGATCTTCAAATGCAAACTTCAATGGAACTATATTTTTAAGAATAACATTTGTAAAAAGCAAGCAATGCATCAAATGGGGTTTTTGCATGACTATCCATAGTTTTTTCATAAATGCAATTGATCAATAGATTTATTCCATTGAAATATGTGAATTAAATTTTATTGTATTTTATTTGAGTATGTAATTTATAAGGTGAATAATATGAAATGTGTTAATTTAGTTCGATGATATGATTATTTTAATATCAAATAAATTCCGTTTGGTTTTATACGTTATAAATGTTAAATGTATTTATGTAGTTTTATTTCAATGTACAATTTATGAATTTAAATTTTGTTGTTGTTATGTTAAGGAGTAAAATTGTAATTTTGCATAATATGATATATACATGAAATATTTAGTTAAGTTAATATGAGATGAAATTGTTATAATATTTCGTTTACAAATTTTAGAATTTATGATGTAGCTTAAAATACAAAATGTATAGTTACATTTTACTTCTAAAATTGAAGTAATGTAATAAAAATTAAAATGTGAAGTAGGAAATTAGAATGACTATATAAATATATTTTAAAAAATATATTGATATTAGAATAAACTTCTAGATATGTAATTAATTTTTTTAGATATAAATTAATTAAATATTTTAATGAAAATGTATAATAAAAATTCAAATGTTATAAATATATTTAATGAAAATATTATGAATATATAAATAAGATATTTTGAAAGGTTTAAAAAATTTAGAACAATTATATATTAAAAAATAAAATTATATATTAAATAAGTAAGAAAATATTGAGATATTGAAAATAGAAGACATAAAAAATATTGAATATATAAACAAATCATTTTAATAGATTGAAAATTTCAATATTTTTAGATAATGAACAATAAAATCAAATATTATAGAAATAAAGAACAATATCGATTATTAGAATACAAATATGCCTTATAAAAATATAATAACTACATAAATATATTTGAAATAATATGTTTATTTGGACATAAAATTTTAAATATATAATTACATTTGAATTAATATAAATTAATAAATATATGTTAATGAAAATATGTAAACATAAAAAATTCAAATCATGATAATATATCCGAATAATTATATATTAAATATATGAATAAGGAATTTTAAATGATTGAAAAATTAAATTTTTTATATATTCAACGATAACATTAGATATTGTATAAATAAATAGTAAGAATGATAAAAAAAATACATACAAATTACATACAAATAAGTAACAATAAGATTACATATGATTATATATTTTAAAAAAATTAAAATTCATAATAATATCATGTAAAAATATAATGATTATATTGATATATTTTACATAATTTTCATTAACATGAAAATAAAATTTTAAATATATAATTAAATATTAAAAAAATATAACTTGGTAACTATATTTTAATAAAAATATATAAATAAAAAATTTGAATCTGACAAATGTATTTAATAAAAATATTATGATGATATCAATAAATTTTTTTAAAATATTGAAAGAATTTAAATTATTATATAATTAAGAATTCTTATACAAAATACAATTTATGTCAATTTAATAATTATATAGTCATAGAAATTTAAAAACTTTGAATACCCTAAAATTTACTAGTACTTATAAAATATACATGTTGTTAAAAGAATTAAATTGTGCATCTTATAAAAAATAGTAATGTAGGTGAAAAGTTGAATTACTAATTTCAAAATGTTAAACATAATAATTTATCTGGATATTTAAAAATCTAACAATACAAATAATAATATACTTGAATAATGGTAAAATAAAATCGTAATGTAAGTTTAAAATTATTGTAAATATACTTTTACAATAATTTTAAATAGAATTATATTTATACTCTAAGCTTAGACTCGTTCAAGGGTTGATTGATTTTTATAAGTCAACTAATCCTTGAATTGTCTCACGAGGCTAAATAATTTGGGATGTATCCTGTAATTATTATTAACAATTTATCTAGTTCTCATTTAATATTGTAGAAATTTCTTGGCATCCTCAATATTCTCTGGGTGTAAATTATACCAATGTATAGTTTACACACTTGGAGAACTATAGAGAAATGCTATTAAAATTTTTATGTGTAAGAAATGATGAGGATGGATAAATTGATATAATTATAACTTTAGAAATATTTCAAATGAGATAAAGCCTTACCTTTTAGAATTGGAGTGATATGGTGGATTTAGGGCACATAATAAACATTAATCATAACACTTAATTCTATAAGAAGTTATCTTCTTCTTGTTCAGTTATATGATGTTTATAGATAGAAGTTAGATACATCTACGAGATTGCTTGTTAGATAAATATTGGAATGGTACATTGACATTTGTTGAGAGAGCAAAAAACTTTATCAATAAAAGGGATTTTGTGATATGCCCATATAGGAAGTGTGTGAATCTATTATTTCAAAAATTAGCAACATTAGAGGCACATAATATAGATAATGGATTTTATCCATTATACATGAATTAGGCATATCATGGTAAGGTGGATGGTTTGACTTTCAAAAAGGCAGAGGGTATCTTTTAATGATAGGGATAAGATGATAGACATTATACATAATTTCATCAACCCTCATGTAACTGAAGAAATAGTTCAAGATGATAAAGAAGGGAATGAAGATGCATCCAAGGGTGATCCTAAACCCTAAATTATAGTGGTTGTAATGACATTTTTGAACAAATGAAAATAGAACTATATCTAGGATACATAACATTTTCAGTCTTGAACTTTCTAATGAAACTCATGCATTTAAAGGTGATACATAAATAGACTAATAATTCATAAGATCTTCTTCTAAAGTTGTTGAAAAAGGTGCTTCCAAAGGATAAAAATTGCCAAAATCACAGTATGGTGCAAAAAAATGGCTTAACAAATTAGGATTATGCTATGAGTTAATCTATATATGCAAGTATGACTATGCACATATTTTAAAAGAACATGCTGCAAAAGATAACTGTTTAATTTGTGAGGAGAGTTGATAGATAAACAAAAATATAAAAGGAAAGAAGGTGCCTCAAAAAGTGCTTTAATATTTTCCATTGACTATTTAGCTGAAATGATTATATAGGTTGAGGCACATTGTAAAGGATATGACATGACATCATACAGGAAAACTAACAAAGGATGGAGTAATATGACATCTTATTGATAAAGAAGCTTAGCATGAATTCTATAGGAGGCATCCCAATTTCTCCACATATGCATAACACGTTAGGCTAGGGTTAAGTGCAAACAAATTTAATGCTTTTAGTAATAGGAACTTATCCTATAACATGTGACTAGTGGTAATGAGTATATATAACTTGCCATTATAGATTTGTATGAATTAGTCTTTTTTTATATTAACTTTGTTAATACTAAGGCCATAGTCACTAGATAAAGATATCTAGGCCAGTCTATCGATCGGTTATTTTCAGTTTCAAGCCTAATACTAACTAACTGGTGAGCAAATGGGTGAAGCATTAAGAAACCCGTCACAAACTGATCTAATTTTTCTAATCAATATAAACTAATTACTTGCTTTATGTAAAGGTTCAGGTGAGTTGTGTTGGTTTACCATTTCCTTTCACTTAAAGCCATATTTAATAATTGTTATTCTATATGTCAGCCCTTTAATGGATTAAGGGGAAGAAATGGGCCAACATCATCACTACACCTACTCTCATGCATTCAGCCACTACTATTTAGCTTTTTGTTATATCGGTGTGCAAAGGATTGGTATCACCTTTTGAAATGCAATTATGCAGGGCATCTTGAGGAGATGAGAGACTAAAAGAGATAGGAGTAAGTGAGCTTAGTCACAACTACGTGCAAAGTCTATTCTTTTGTTAGAGATTTTTTTTCTATTACATTTACCTTATGTCTTAGACAATAACGCTTTATACTTTTAGTTGCTACCTCAATGCTTTACATTGCTGCCTAGTCCAGTGGATAGGGTCCTTATTCCTTAACTTGTTTTTTTATCTTCAATGGGCTAGTCATATATGGTTTGTAATGGGTTAAAATTTTAAGCTCAATTAATCCATTTTAAACTGAATTTTGAAGCCTGTTTTATCTGTTATAAATCATTGGACACTTTTCAATTGACCTAAGTTAAAAGAAGCTTTGCATTAATAAGAACATTACAAGCATCTTCGTCAACAGGCAGTGGTATAAAGATGACCCTTACATACTTGTAATCCAACTAAAATGAGTCTTTTACATTAAGGATTTTCTTAATGGGCTAAATTAGAGGGTCGTGCATGATGTGGTGCATCACAACATATGAGATTTACCTAATAATGATATTAGTACATAGGACTTGCCATTCTTCCAACACATTAACTCCTCTAATTTAAACCTCATGGTTGACCTTAAAGATTTTTCTTAGTAAATTTGATGGACAAAAAAATAATCCTTCAATCATTTCACCTTCCAAAAAAACTAGGTCTTTTGCTAAAGGAATGGATGACTTTATCAATGATGGAGAGAGTTTGGAAGATAAAATGATTAAAAATTACATGGAAGAAAGGCTTTTACAGTCTGATAATGATGGAGAAATTAATGAGCATAAGGATGAGCCTATAATTTTGATATTGACTCAGATTAGGGTTTAATATTTTTTGATATTACAACTCATAATTGTGTAAAAGTAATTATGTAATTTCATTATACAGATACAATAATTTATATGTTATCATCAATTGATTCAATTATGGACTTTTTTCCCAATGCTTATGAAATATGTATTTTCCTAATCATCACTGATGTCAAGGCATGATACCATAAAGGTGACGTTGGAGGGGCTTTTTCACCCTTTATGTCAGCCCATATGCGTTCTATTATAATATGAATGATCAAGTATTTATTCTTAATGTGCATACTTAAGTTAATTATTTATTACATATAAATCCATGGTATTAACATTTTCTCTTATCCATTAAAGTTACAACTTCAAGAAAGAAGGGCTCAAATAGGCCCCTCAGGTTGCATGAGAAGATGGAGAAAAAAGAGCAAAATTGACGCCTATATAGTTTGATACGACTGGTATATAACATGCAATCAATAAGAATGCTAGTCATCACCCTCATGATATAAGTAGCATCATTTAAGCCTACATCCCACCCTACTATAAATCATAGTGGTTGATGCCTCCGTAGTTGCGAGACATAATCATGTAGAAAGTCTGTGTAAGTATCAATCTCTTCCTTATCTTTATTGTTTTATATTCAATATTGAAATTATTGGATATAATACTCATAAATTTGTTAAATGTCTTCTAATGTAGTCCCACTTCGAGTTCTAAGGTCCTTTTAAGCCTGAGCAAGAAAGAGCAATTAATGGTTTGAAGTAAACTATTGCTGACCTTTACAACAATTAGAAATATAGGTTAAATAGGCATTTTCTCTAGCATAAGGTGATCGAAAACAAAGGGTTTAACCTGGATCGTGCTAAGCATTTCGTGCCATCATTTGTCTGAACTCAAACTTGGTAGAGATATGTGGACTTTTTTAATAGTGATGCTTACAGGGTAAGTATGCTGTTTAATAAATTTATATAATTTTTTATATGTATAAATTGTATTTTAGTTGTGACTCTTAAATGTAACAATTTTGTATGGTTATTTTTTAATTTACAGGAGTTGTTTATAAGGAATGGTAAGATAATTCAACTTATCATTCATGATTTAAATATATAATTTATTTGCCAAGTCAATAATCACATTCATCTTTTTTTTTGTGAAACATGAACAGAGAAGTAAGGATACAGGTGAGCTATAGTCAATGCTAGAGAATTTTAGGAACTAACACATGTATAAGATAAAGGAATAGGTGCATCTGACCCTAGAGGAGCAATATGTAAGTTAGCTAAATCCTACATTTTGATGATAAAAATTTTACAAACATATCATGTAATCCTTATAATTAATATTTGTTTTAATAAATTAAGGCGATGATGACTGAATTGGTGACTCAACACACATAGTCTAGTGTATCACCCATTGGTTCGCTTAGCACTCTTGTACAGATTGACAAGGCTACTATCGCTAATGAAGTGCTTGACGCTCATCAAGGGTATAGGAAGGTAGTTAATTGTATGTTTCTGGCTAGTTGCTCCCTTGCTCCAGCACCTCTAGCTCTGGCACAAGGTCACAACACTTCTTCTAAGTCATTGAGTTACAAGAGTAGCTGTAATAGAGTTAATAGTAACTTTAGCAAAGTTAGCTGCTAATTCAGGAGTAATAGCAGCAGCAACTTGCTCAGCAACAGGAAATGCAATAGCAATAAAGGGTTTACTTCACAGAACTCACTTCCTTACTCAGACAGTAGGAGTTTACATTGTTTAGGCCTCCTTTTATGATTGCATAGCTTAAGGTGAGCAGATTCATAACAACACCCCCAACCCAGCCACCCCTCTCACTTGAGCATCACTTTCAATGTATCATTCACGTCATCAAGATGATAATAATGATAGTCTTAGGATGGACAATAATACATCTGCATACCTAGACCTTCCCTTCCATTAGGTTTTTATTATGTATATATAGTTTCTTTATTTTTCATATATAGACATTTATACAATTTTTTATGAGCATTGATTCTTTCATATGAATCATATTTTTTTATTATTAATATAGTTGGCATATTTAATTTTAATATTTAAATTACATAAAATTAAATTAAAAATGTTAAATTAAATTAATTTAATTGAAATAAAATATTTTAATATTTATGCTATTAAATATAATATATTAATTTAATTATAATTTTAACTTAATATAATTTATTTTAATATTTTAAAATTTTTATTTAATTTTTTTAAATTTTAATTTAATTATAAAAGCTTTTAGCTATAACAAAGTCATCACTATATCCAAAAATAATAAAATTAAAATTAAATTTTCTTACAATATCATTGCTAAATATAAATTTTTAATTTTTATATTTTAGTTCAAATCTACAATGATGATAATGTCATCGTTAAAAGTAAAATTTAAAAAATATCTAAATTTTGAAAATATTTTTAATGATGACATTGTCATTGCTAAAAGTAAAATGTTTAATTTTTATATTATTTTAATTTAAACCTACAATAACGACAATATCATTGCTAAACCTAAAATTAAAAAATATTTAAATTTTGAAGAGAATTTGTTGTTGATAAAAGTAAAATTTTAATTTTTACATTTTTTTTAATTTAAACCTATAGTAACAACATTGTCATCGTTATAGAGTAAAATTCAAAAAATTTGAATTTTGAAAAAAATTTAACAATGATTTTGTCATAATAGAAATTCTAATTTTTACCGACAACAACATTATTGTTAGTGTTAGTCCCAACACTGACCAATTTTTGTCAACAACATTTTTTCTGATGACTTTAATTTTAGCAACGATTGAGATATCTACACCAATGATAAATGTCATTGCTGAAATGTAGTGGCTATCACTTATCATCGGTAACTATCATTGTCACCTATTGTTAGTGGTCATTATTAGCCAACACCTACCACATGTGATTACTATCTCTGTTACTCATCACTAATGACCTCTATTAGCCATCACCCACTATTAATAACTATCATTGTTATCACTGATTATCAGTAACTTCTATTAGTCACCACCCATTATTGAAGACCATCATCAACTACCATTCAGTACTAATGACCATAATTGATCACTTCCTACCAATATTAGTTGCCATTAAGAATTTAATTTTTTATGAAAATAATTTTTATAATTTAATAATATTTTTAAAAATATATAATTTAATTAAAATATAATATTGTAACATTATCATGAATATTTTCAAATAAATTGAATATGGTAATATCACCTTTTTAAGAATCAAATTTCTTGAAATTATATTTTTGAAAATATTTAGATCATCGAGAATATGTAATTTTGCAAACCAAATCATCACCTTTATTATTGTAAAGTTGGAGTAGCTGAAAATGACTTTTGCCTTGCTAAAACAAAAGTTAACTTTCTCTTTGGAGAACATGTTTTCAAGTTGTTCAAAATACAATTTTCCTTTAAAGTTGTCCTTTTGTTGGCATTAATAGGACATATCCTATTCTTTTGGACTCTCAGAATGATTTACTACAAGTTCTTATTACAAATACAAAAATTAAACATGCTAGATTTTCTATAAGGGCAAATAAAGCTCCTAATGATGATGGTAACCTAACTTTACTCTATCATAACAATTGGAATGTGGTGGGAGGCAGTGCCTGTAAATTTATAAAGGAGATCTTCAATGGTAGAGATATCATGGATATTAATGAGATTTTCATTTGTCTCATTCTAAAAATTGACAAACCTAAGTTTATTAATCAATTTAGGCTAATCTTTCTTTGCAATGTTATTTACAAAGGAGTAATGAAGATTATTATTAATAGATTAAAGCCTATGCTTTCCAAATTAATTTCTCCTTTCAAGGTAAGTGTCATTCCTAGTTGATGGATTAGAAACAACAATATTATTGCTCAGGAGATGATTCACACTATGAGAAAAATGTATAGCAAGAAGGACTTTTTTGCAATAAAAGTGGATCTTAAGAAAGCCTATGATATGTTGAATTAGGACTTCATTCATGAAGTTTTTAAGGAAATTAATTTGAATGTTTCTCTTATGGAGCTAATCATGAAATATATTACATCTTCCTCTCTCAATGTCCTTTAGGATAAGAGCAAAATAGATAAATCTAGACTTTCTCGTGGTGTTTAGCAAGGAGATCTTTTATCTCCTTATATTTTTGTTTTGTGTATAGATAAACTTTCCCATATCATTAGTGATGTTGTTGAAAATAAATACTGATAAGACTTATTCTTTAGGGAGGCTTCAAAAACTCAAATAGATATTGCTTTAAATTGCCTAAAGAGTTTTTGTCAGATACCAAGGCAAAAGATAAATATTGATAAGACTTATATTTTTTTTTTGAGAAATATGAAAGGTGAGATTAGGGAAAAAATCATTAATAGGGGTGGATTTAGCCATTCCACTGATTTAGGTATGTATCTTGAAGCCTTGCTTATCTATGGAAGGGTTACAAAAGCTACATATAGTCATCTGATTAAAAAAGTTCAAAGTAGACTAACTAGTTGGAAAACATCTTATCTATCTATGACTGGCCAAGCAATTCTTGCTAAATTAGTGTTTCAAGTAATTCTTATTTATGCACTGCAATTGGCACTTATTCCCTTATATATCTTATTTGAGATTGAAGGATATGAATGGGCCTTTTTATAAGGCTATGATTTGAATGAAAGAAAAGTTCATATGAGTGCTTGGTCTAAAATCTATAAAAAAAAATAAGGAATTAGGAGGTTTGGGGTTTTAGAGGTTAAAAGAGATAAATTATGCTTGTTTCTTAAAATTTTCTTGGAAAATTTATAATGAGTATTAAGATTTGTAGTCTTAAAATTCTTTAGCATAATATTGCAATAATAATCAAAGGCCAAAAATGGTTGCTTTAAAGAATGGCGATTCATTATTTAGGAATAAAATTTGCTCCTTATGGCAACATTGTGATTTAGGAATAAGTTAAAACATTGAAGATGGTTTATCTGTCAGATTCTGGGGTAATGTATGCCTTGATAACCTAAAAATTAGAGATAACATTTAGAGCCTTAAAATGGAGAACTTAACAATGGCGAAACAGGTAATGAAAGTGAAGGATGGAACCTAAATATGCTAAGTAGTGTTCTCGTAATCGTGTAATGGTCAAACTTCATGCAAAGGTGTCGCTAGCTATGGCTGATGGAATAGATATGAAGTTTCGGAAAAACAGTAGAGATAATTGTTTTTCATTAAAATCTACTATAAGATGTTGATGATGCACCTTAAGGATCAGAAGGATAGCTTATGGATGGATATTTACAAGTGGGAGGGGCCTAAAAAAAAATCAAATTCTTCCTTTAGCATCCATGTAATAATGGTCTTCTCACTAGTGAGGAAAGAAGTAGAAGGAACTTAGGGATTCCGGTCTATCAAAGATGCAAGGTAGCTAGGGAGAATATTCTTTATGCTTTTATGGATTGTCCGGAGTCTAGAAAAATCTAGTTGATCTTAGTGCATCTTCGATAGAGTTCATTTTTTTTACTATTGGGTTATTGCAGTGGGTGTAAGAAAATGTGAGAGGTAGTGGAAGCATGAATAGTGAGATTGCTTGGCCTCTCAGATGAGATATCACAGTATGGAAAAATACGGTTCTAGAGAAATAAGATTTTGTTTGAGCATGGCTTTTAAATGGCAAGCAAACCTTCAGATAGCGCTATTCAGTTTGAGTGTGAAATTCTTAAAGCTCACTAGTTGATCTCACTAGTTTTTGAAGAAAAATTTGTGCACAATGCTGACGTGCATTAGAGCTATCCACAAGAGGGATATGGGAAGTTCAACTTAGATGGTGCTATTAGTCATCAAATGGGTAATGTAGGAGTTTTTAGAAATTGCAAGGGTGAATGGATCGCAACATTTATGAAAAATGTGGGATCCTGTGGTGCTTTCTTGGTAGAAATATAGGGAGTTAAGGAAAGCTTGACTTTAGCTCGGAACATGGTTTGTGTCACAAGTCGGCCTTGTGAATCAAATGACCAGGAAAATGAGCTCCGTTTGGGATGAAACTTGGTAGATAAATCAAGCATATGATGAAGCACTTGTAGCCCAAATTTGGGACCAATCTGACTTGTGTATTATTTTTCCTAATTTTTTCCATTTTGGATTTTGCTTGTACTTTTGACTAAGGAAACTTGTCCAGTGTGAGTAGGAAAGCACTTGCCCGTCATCCTTGTATTATTATCTTTCTATCGGTGTATTTTGGTAGCAAAATTCCATCCGAAGCAAGCCAAAAAGCCTTTATGACGACTCAAAAAAAGTGTGTCATCTTAGACAATTTTGGGTTTGGCTTATAATGTTCTTTAGGGAGGAGTGCCTGGTGACCTTGGTGGAAGCCCAGCACTAGCCTAGGGGATGGAATGTGTGGCTTGGTGCCTCCCTTGCACATTTTCAATGCTGTAATGAAGGATCATATTAATAAAAGAAGTAGCCCCTCTTCTATAAATCGATTATCCCAAATTTTACCGCATTTGTCCGCATGTGTCCGAATTGCATTTTATGCACCATTGTTACCTTTCTATATGTGTTAGTTGCCTTTATATAATGCTTATGTGCTTACGGTTGCCCCGATTGTGCTGTGCTTATATGTTTGGCCCATTTATTCTAAGCTTGGTTGGTGTATTAACCAGTAGGCTGGCTTATTCCTCAGGTGGTGAAGGTCTAAGCGCCGCACGTCCCGACTATTGAGTTGCTGGTCCGTGACATTTGGTATCAGAGCGTGGTCTAATCCACGCTTATAAATTCCACTGTTCTTATCAAAACACCCACCATGCCTAAGAAAATGATGAACGCCAAACGGTTTGAAGCTATCGAGAATGCACTCGGGAATCTCGAAGGTGTTGCTAAAGCCGTAAGTAGCATGCAACTCAAGGAGATCCCTGAACTCTTTCAGAGGGCCAAAGGGTGGGAATCTCTTGAGCAGCAAGTTAAGACTGTCGAAGCTAACAAAGGGGTTGATGGCTCAGGGAGTAGTAGTGCTCCACAAGTCGAAAAGCGGCTTGTTGCAATAGAGAACACCCAGCGGCAACTTGGGGATGCTTTCAAGGACCTTACCCATGAGGTGAAGGATGTTGTAGCAACTCTTCAAACTGAAATAGGCGACCTTGCTGCGAGCGTAAGGGTAATGATGTTGGCCTTAGGTAACAATCCGCCAGAAGGTGGTGCCTTAGAGCGCAGGGGGAAAGTGAAGGTCCCCGAACCTAAGCCATATGCGGGAGAGAGGGATGCCCAAAAGCTCAAGAATTTCTTATTCGATATGGACCAATACTTCCAAGTTGCGGAAATAGATTCGGAGGAGTCTAAAGTGAACCGCGCTACCATGTTCCTCACAGATTGTGCCAAGGTCTAGTGGAGGACGAAATATCAAGATATTTAAGCGGGTAAGTGCCATATTCATACTTGGGAAGGGTTAAAATAAGAACTGAAGGCATACTTCTACCCTGAGAATGTCGACTACTTGGCAAGATGCAAGCTACGAGAGTTGCGGTAAACTGGCTCGGTCCAAGACTATGTGAAGAAGTTCACAACCATTATGTTGGACATCCGAGATATGACAGAGAAGGATAAGCTCTTCTACTTTGTCGACGGTCTTTCACGTGAAGCTGCCATGGAACTCCAAAGGAGAAGGGTCCAAAGCCTCATTGAAGCAGTGATTGCGGCAGAGCGCCTTTGTGACTACGACATTGGTTTCCCTTCTAGCAAGAACTCACAGGGTAGTGCCTCGAATTCTTCTAGTGGGAGTGGCGATCATTCCAAAGGGAGCAAGTCCAAGAGTGGGGGAGAGAACAACAGTTCATCTACAAGCTCCCAGGGATCCATATCCCCTCGGGTTTCCAACACGAGTAAAAAGTCAAAGACCCTATCATGTTTCTTATGCCGCAGACCACACAAAGTGGCAGATTGTCCACAGAAGTATGCCTTAAGTGCTCTACAAGCCAAAATACAAGAAAAGGGGCAAAAGAGCGTTAAGGGCGATACTAAAGATTCTGACACTGACGATAGATCTTACGTCAGGATAGGGGCAATGCGGGTCCTAGACCCACACGAGTAACTTCACCAACAATATAGAGCGGTAGATCCCAATAAGGGTCTGCCACAATAAGCTTGGCAGGTTAGCAGAGTACCAGCCAAGCATTTCTTTCATATGATCGTGACGGAGGGAACGATCTTTCACCTAGCGGGGTGCCACATCTAGTAGGATATTTTGAGCAAGGCAAATCTTTCGAGAGGAGCCTATCAGGATGCTAGTGGGCTTTGTAAATATTCGGATAACCTTATGGTAGAAGCTACTAACTAACATTTTAGAGATCATGCATGCTAACCATCTAAGTGCTAGAGAGTGCACTGTTAGAACAAGAGTGCCAACTCTTTGTTCAACCTTATCAGCTGGGGATAAGGGGACACTAGCTGGGTGTCAAAGTTGAATCCAACCATGTTCGAGAGTTCAAGGGAGCCAGAAGAGTTTAGCATCAACAACAACCTTGGAGAGACAAGCCGAAAGGAAGTCAGGGAGGAGCTGAAGTGGAGCAAACTGAAGACTTTCCAAGAATCCCAGTCAGACTAAGGTGTTGAAGATAACTTGCTCATTAGTGAAGCTCATGTGGACAAGTAGAGAGATCGAGGGAGGAGCTCAAGTTAAGCAGACTGAAGATGCTCATGGAAGCCATGTCAAATTGAGTCGTCAATGAGGACATCGACATTTTTCAAGTGGGGGAGAATGTCACAAGTCGGCCTTGTGAACCAAATGACTAGGAAAATGAGCTCCGTTTGGGACGAAACTTGGCAGATAAATCAAGCATATGATGGAGCACTTGTAGCCCAAATTTGGGACCAATCCGACTTGTGTATTATTTTTCCTAATTTTTACCATTTTGGATTTTACTTGTACTTTTGACCAAGGAAACTTGTCCAGTGCGAGTAGGAAAGCACTTGGCTGTCATCCTTGTATTATTATCTTTCTATCGGTGTATTTTGGTGCAAAATTCCACCCGAAGCAAGCCGAAAAGCCCTTATGATGACTCAGAAAAAGTATGTCATCTTAGGTGATTTTGGGTTTGGCTTATAATACTCTTTAGGGGGGAGTGCTTGGTGACCTCGGTGGAAGCCCGACACTAGCCTAGGGGATGGAATGTGCGGCTTGGTGCCTCCCTTGCACATTTCCAATGCTGTAATGAAGGATCATATTAATAAAAGAAGTAGCCCCTCTTCTATAAATCAATTGTCCCGAATTTTACCGCTTTTGGCCGCATGTGTTCGAATTGCATTTTATGCACCATTGTTGCCTTTCTATATGTGTTGGTTGTCTTTATATGATGCTTATGTACTTACGGTTGCCCCGATTGTGCTGTGCTTATATGTTTGGCCCGTTTATTCTAAGCTTGGTTAGTATATTAACCGGTAGGCTGGCTTATTCCTCAGGTGGTAAAGGTCTAAGCGCTACACGTCCCGACTATTGAGTTGCCGGCTCGTGACATTGTAATAAGGTTATTATAGAATCTAACTGCAAGGCTTTGGTTGATGAGTTAAAAAAGGGTGTTTGTAACAATGTGAAAATTAGGAAGTTATTAAATCAGTGCTATTCTCTTCTCAATAAAGAATGCAGGTGAAAGTGATCCATACTTATAGGGAGAGAAACAAATGTGCAAATTAATTGGTGGCTTGTAGTTTTATGGTTGATTTGGGTTAGATGAAATTGGATAAACTTTCAGAGAGTTTCAACTATTACTTGCAGTTGACGTTAGTGAAATTTCTACTCTTAAATTTGTTTTTATTAGTGCTCTTTTATTTTTTACTTTCTCTTTTAGGCGTCTAGCTCCTCTTGCCGAAAAAATTTACAATTTTCCTTCATTGTCAATCTTTTATGTTTTCCAAACATCAGAACCTTGATTAAGCATTTTCTCAATGATAAATTTTGGTTAAAACAATCGCATCCTTAATTTACTAATTGAAGGCGCGATTCAAATTTTTTTTTACAAGATAAGCAAATTAAGGTCGTCTCTGATGCTTTTCTAATCAGCCATTACGATATATTTGATTAATATTAAAAATTGCACTAGATATTGGCTCCACTAGATGTTGTCATCCTAAAATTATGCAAATCTTGTACAAACTTTATATTAAGTTCTTACGTGAAACATCCTGTAATATTTATTTGACAAAATCAGAACTTTGCATGTTCAGGATGCAGAGTTTCTTAATGGTCCCTTGAATCCGTCTAAAGAGATTGCGTCTTTGATTGCGTGGAGGACAATCTCAATCTCAATTTCTTATTAAGAAAACCGTGTTTGGGTCTTTCATAATTTGTCCTTAATCACGTCGGTCTCAATCAACAACCTTTACATTTGGAAATGAATGTTTGTATTCGAAACCAAAGTGGATCACGGAACACATTAGTCAACGAAGAGTGATTACAAAGAGAGAGAATAATAGACTGGAGCTTAGAGCTTTTCTTTCGGTTAGACTTAAAATGCTAAAGGCACTTTTTTAATAGAAGTGTCGGATCGCCCAACGCATTCAATATTTTTTGTTTAATAAGGGGGGAAAAAAATCTCGAGAGCAAGAATTGGTGTCACTGTAAGTGAAGCCATTCTATGAATATTAAATATTGATACTCCATCAAATTTAATAATTGATAATATCGCAGGACACATTATAAAATGACATATGAACATTACAAAATGACATATAAACACTTGATTCAATAATATATTTGTACATGATACACCTTAAATTTATTCTTTTTACTTTATTCATCTCTAATTTAATATGTTAAAAACATTTCATTCATACCCTATTTAAAAAAATTTACAATTAAACATTGTTAATTTAATCAAATTAAATTAAATTTCAAGATGTTCTAAGTTTAATATTCTATTTTTATAGACATCTTCACTAGGATGGATTTATAGTTTACCTCTCTCAAAAGTGTGGGAATAAAAAAAATTACAAAAAAAAAAAGTTGAAAGTTTAACTCAAAATATGTTACGTTAATTTATAAGGGAGATTTTTTTAAAAAATAATTTTGAAGAAAATTTATTCATGAGTTACTTAATAGTTTTTATTACAATTAAAAATATTCATCCTAAAAAAGGAGAAAAAAACGAGTGTGTTATATTATGTATAACGTATATATTGTAAAGTAACAAAGGGAGATATTTCGCGAGTTTATGAAGCAATATTAGGAATACCAATAAAAGTACTACAAATAATATTAGTCACAAGCGGCCATGATTATATATGTGCATAATTCCGCAACCATATACGAATAACCCAATTACATTAATTCTACTTTTGCTAAGACTGGGAGTGCAACGAATCCCTCCCATATCAGTGTGGGAAAAAAAAGTTATATTTCCTGCTGTATGGCTTGGCTTTACATGAGGATGAATATGAGGAAAATATGGTTATTTATCAAAGTTAAAAGTTAAAAAAAAAAAGCACTTACCTTAAAAGTTGAGTTTAAATTTAATTTACTATTACTATAAATTATTTTATATTATTACTAAATGAAAATAAGATATGTCATTAAAGAAATTTAATAATTAATATTTTTAACAGTAATAAAGAAGCTTTAACAATTTTTTTATTGATATAACAACAAATGACAAGGTGATGGTGTAAAACTATTTTTACATTGATAATAGATTAAATTTAAATCTTAAAATTATTCATTATGGTTTAAAGAAGAAAATAGAAAGTGAAAAAAAAAAAGTTTATAAACAAAGAGAAATTATTATGAGATAATTAATATATATATATATATATATATATATATATATATATATATATATATATATATATATATATATTTAAGTTTAATCTACTATTGGTATAAATTGACTCTTGCTCTATCAATAAAAAAAATTATTAAAATTTATTTAGTGCATTTAAAAATTTTAATTATTTATACTTTTTAAATAATATATTTTTTTATCATTAAATATAAAATATTTTATATAGATAACGAGTCAAATTTAAATTTAATTATATATATTGAATAAATCCAAAAAATTCTAATGAAGAATATCAATAAGACACTCTTCGGGCGAATTCATCACTAATAGGAGGAATATATGACAAAATGACTTTCACAACATAGTACAGATAAATTAATAAGGATAATATAAGTCTTACTTTCTTACATTCACTTCATAAATTGTGAAGATTATAAATTTGTAAATTCCACTATTTGTTAAAGTAAAGTGAATGCTCACCCAAGAGATCTACAGGTAGCATTTTCCGATTAGTAATTTAAAGGATAATGTGCCGTGCGTCCAACCACCCTTTGGCCAGTGGCAAGAATACTAGGACTTTCCTGCTTTTAATTATGGCTTACCTCATTGTCATTTCCAATGGCCATCGAAGCAAAATGGTCTCCATAGAAACACTGGACATAGAGCCCCCGCAATTACACTACAGCAAAAAAGATTTTTAGCGGTGACATTTGTCGTCACTAAAAATATATTCGGTCATCGCTAAAAATATCGTCGGTATAGGTCCGTGCCTGAAAAGGTCATTAACGACAACAATATGTCATTGTTAAAAGTCTAACTTTTTGTGACGACATTGTCGTCGCAGAAAATAATTTTAAAATTCAAAAAATTTTGAAAATTAATTTTTAGCGGCGACTCTTGTCGTCGCTATAGGGAAAAAAGTCATGGTTGACGATCTAATTTTCAACGACGACTTTGTCGTTGCTGAAAGGAAATATTTTTAGCAATGACAAAGTCGTTGCTAAAAGTAAAAAGTCATTGCTGAAAATTTAATCTTCAGCGATCATTGTTGAAAGTAAAAAGTCGTCACTAAAAGTTTGATCTTCAGCGACGACAAGTATCATTGCTAAAGGTTTTTTTGAATTTTTTTAAAAAAATTTAAATTCAAATTATCGTATATTTCAAATAATATATTATCTAAAATATTCTTTATTTTAATTAACTTGAATTGTTCAATAATTTTTTTAAATTTAATTTAATATAAATTATACAATTATAATATATCAGTAGTATTATTAATAATGTCTAACAATTTGATCCAACATAAAAAATTAATACTCATAAAGCAATGGTAAAAATAATATTTATATGAATAAATTATATATACATCATTCATGTAAATCTATACACATAAAAAATATAAAGATACATATACAAAATATACTATGGGGAAGCAGGGAGGTGTAAATATCACGGTACATCATCATCATCATCATTATCATCCTGGCAATGAGGATGATAAAATGATAGTGGCGGTTGAGTGGCAGGTGCAAGCGCAAATCTACTCAGCCCAGGCAGTGTAGCAGCAGCAAATAGAGACGGTGGTAGGACGATACCCTGTTGTCTAAGGATCGAGCTCATCTCAATAAGATAAGTTCCAAGCTGCTACTGCTATTGTGTAATCTGCTGCTGCTGCTCCTGAATCAACCGCTGGCTCTGCTCGACCTACTCCCAACTCTGTTGTAACTACTCTTGCAACTCACCGACCTGAGACACGGTTTATGAGCTCGTCCCCACCGAATGATAATAATGACTAGCAAGTACACGCCCAACAGCTTTCCTGTACCCTCAACGAGTGCCAAGCACCTCATCGGCGATGGCAACCTCATCTAATTGTACAGAAGTTATAGGCAAGCTAGTGGATGATACACTAGACTGTACATGCTGAGTCATGAGCTCAATCATCCTCGCCTTAAATTATTAAAAAAATCAATAAGAAATCTATCTTACAAGATATATTTGTAAAATTTTATTTAAAATATGAAATTCAAATAACTTACATATTGCCTCTGAGGGATCAGATGCACCCACTACTCCGACCTATATGTGTGTCAGTCCCTAAAGTTATCAGGAACCAACTGCAGCTCACCAATATCTCTGTTTCTCTGTTCAATTTTTGTTATAGAAAAAAAGGATGAAGGGTAGTAATGCTATTTAACAAGTGGATACATTTAAAAAAGATACAAAAAAATTAAATTACCTTATCAAAGCGATGTGCAGCAATAAACTTTGACCCATGTCGGTCATTCACGACCTTCTGTGCTTTATTATTTATATTTCTAGCAGACAAATCCTGCAAATTAAAAGGAAAAAGTTCAATTTTTATGTTTGCAATTTAAATATATGAAATATTGACATAATACCATAAAATGTCATACTTACCCTGTACTCGTCACTATCAAATAAGCTCACACACCTCTGTCATGTCTGGGATGAGACAGATCGAGGCACACAACGTCGAGCTCGATCTAAGTCATACTCCTGGTATCGATCGCCTCTATGCTCTAAAAAATGCTTATTCAACTTGTACTTCCAATCTTTGTACAGGTTGGCAGCAGTCTGCATCAAACCAGAGAGCGTTCTATCCCGATCACCCTCAGAGATGCCCTAGAACTTGAAGTGGGACTGTATTAAAAGACATGACATAAATTTATGAGTCATATATTTAGAAATTTCAATCTTAAGGATATTAATTCAACAGTTGGAGGAAATGGATACTTACGCAAACCTCCTGCATAACTCTATCTCGGATCTGCTGAGGTACAGCTCGCCATGACTTATAATAAGACGGCATGTGGGCATGGATCATGCTGCCAATATCACGAGGGGGATGTCTGGCATTCTCACCAACTGCATGCCATGTACCAGTCGTATCAAATTGTACAGGCATCGGTCTGCCTCCACCCCTACCTATCTTCTTGTGCAGTCTTAAGGACCTATTCGGTCCCCTATTTCTCGTAACTGCTAATTCATTTAATAAAGAAAAATATCAATACAATAAACATAATATTTAATCAAGCTTAGGTATGCACAATTAATAACAAATACCTGATCCCTCGCATTGTGATGGAATATGGGTGGGTCGCCTCCAGCGTCACCTCGTGGTATCGTGCCTCGACATCTACTATAACTAAAATAATACACATTATACAGGTAATTAAAAAGAATTCAATGTCAAATTAAGCAATCAAGTGGTTTAACATTTTACAACTGAAGTGATTATTTTAACAATCATGCTTACACAATTGTGAGTTGTAGTTCGAATGTGTTATTTTATCCCTAGTCAGAATCAGTGTCGGTGAACCTAACAGACTCATGGTCATCGGTTTCTCCTTCATTATCAGATTGTGTGGGCTCCTCATCCATATAATCATCAATTGTTTCGTCTTCAAGGCTCTCGTCATCATCAATGAAGGCGTCTCCTCCATGAGCATCAGATCCAACATTCCTGTACGCTGGAATGATTGAAGGACTATTTCTTTCATTACCTAGATGTACTAGATCGAAATCGTCCAGATCAACTGTGAGGTTGAAGTTAGATGAGTTACTATCCTGTAGAAATAACAGGTCTTGTGTATTATCTCCATCACAAGATAGATCCCATATATCGCGATGCACCATATTATGGACGACCCTCCAATTTGGTCCATTAAGGAGATCCTCAGTGTAAAACACTTATTTTGCTTGAGTAGCAAGTATATAAGGATCATCCTTGTACGATTGTCCATTGATGTAGATGCTTGTGATATTCTTGTCAATATAAAGTTTCTTCTTTGTAGGATCAGTGTCATACCACTTGCATTTAAATAAAGTCACACTATACTTATTTAAATAAGTTAACTCAACTATTTCTTCCAGTACACCGTAGAATATGTTACCATCAGTCCCCGGAATAGAAATGCCATTATTTTGCATTTTATGCTTCTCATCTCGAGTTTTGACTACAAAGCGAACTCCATTCACAATACACACAAAGTATATCATGTTAGTGAAACTGGGACTGGAGGCTAATGATAGTAACTCTTCGGTGGCCTCTGGGGAGCCGTTCCTATGTAAATAGTACATCTAAAAAAGTAGCAATTGTTCCAAGAATTAAATTGAAAGATCAGCAAGAGAAATGAACAACATTTAGGATATTCGTTTAATGAATTTGGGAAGAAAAAAACTCTTACCTTCGAGTAAAACCACAAGGGGAATTTGGTTCTTTGTAAGTTGTCAATATTTTCAACACCACTTCGTTCGAGTTCCAATCGATGCTCACTATAGAACATAACAATCTTAGTCTATTATAATCACATAAAGGAGAAGAACACAACTGAAATTTAAGTTACTTACTAGAGATATTTTTCAATCTTAGTACAATTATTCAAGATATACCATACTGCAACATCTCAATCCTTCCTATCGAAATGAGAAATAATCTTCTTCCCTATCAGTCGACATTGGGATCGGAACACCAACAATGTCCTTCTTGTTTATCTAGGTGTTACATCTTGATTTCTATTAGGTCGGTTGAATCTAGTTTCCACTCCTTCCAAATACATAGAGAAAAACGTTAATGCCTCATCAACAATATATCCTTCTGCAATTGAACCCTCCGGTCGAGCACGATTTCGGACATAATCCTTTAACTTTTTTATATATATCTCATATGGGTACATCCACCAAAAATGAACGGGTCCTCTTTCCAATGCTTCGTCTGGCAAATGCATCATCAAGTGGACCATTATGTCAAAAAATGCTAGGGGGTATATCCTCTCAAACTTGCACAAAATAATGATAATATCTTGTTTGGCTTGTAGAATATCCTTCCTATTGAGAGTTCTAGCACATGTTTGACTAAAAAAGCTGCATAACTCAACAAGTGGATATGATAATTCCTTTGACAAGAAAGCCCGAATTCCTGGTCCTGACAGTCTTTGCATAATAACATGACAATCATGTGAGTTCAACCCCTTTAACTTCAAGTCATGATATGTGACATTCTTACAAAGACTCTCAGCAAACCCATCTGAAAATTTCACATTCTTTATGTATTAGCAAAATTGTTTTCGCTCTTCCCGGTTAAGCGTATATCCAGCATGCAGCTTGAAAAGTTGACCCCTCTGTTCATACAGATGCAAGTTAGGCCTTATCTTCATGTCTGTCAGATCTCGTCTTACATTGTCTGTATCTTTTGTTTTGTGCTCAATCTCCAATAATGTACCTAAGATGCTATCATATATATTTTTCTCAACATGCATCACATCAATGTTGTGTCTTAAGTTCATTGTTGGCTAATAAGAGAGATTAAAAAATATACTTCTTTTGCTCTAATTAAGTTCATCGGCACCCCTCTTTCGCTTTACACCACCAAATTGAGCATGTTTTCCTAGAAGTCTATGTGACACCTTACCCAACTATTCCATGATAACATTATTAGTAAAAGGCCAAGGAGGGGCTCTCCTCTCTGACCTTCCATTGAATTCTTTCCTATTTCTCCATGTGTGACTTCTTGGAAGCCAATGGCGATGACCAACGTAAGCTATTTTTCCTCTAACACGAATTGACGGAGTATCCAAATTACATGTAGGACATACTTTGTATCCTTACCCGCTCCACCCGAATAGACTACTTTGAGCAGGAAAATCATTTATAGTCCAAAGCAATGTTGCCCACATATTGAATACCGTATTTGTATTCGCATCTTGAGTTTCAACTCCTCTCTCCCAGAGATCCCTTAACTCTTCTACGATCAGCTGTAAGAACACATCGATATCTTTACCTGGCGATTGCGGCCTTAGGATCAATAGGGTTAACATGAAAAAAGATTGATTCATGCATACCCATGGTGGCAAGTTATAAGTAGTCATAACCACTGGCCACATACTGTAGGATAGGTTCCTATCACCAAAAGGATTTAATCCATATGCACTTAAACCTAACCTAACATTTCGTGGGTCAGCGGAGAAATTAGGATACCTTTTATCGAACTCCTGCCAGGCTTTTCCATCCATGAGATTTTACATTACCCCTTTTCTTTTGATTTTCCAGTGTGATGCCATATCATGTTCTTTGCAGTATATCTCGACCAATACAAACGCTGTAATCGAGGAGTTAATAAAAAATATCAAACCACTTTTTAGGGCACCTTTTTTCCTTTTGTAGTTTTATTTACCCATCGGCTCTCCCCACAAATTGGATAATTATCTTTAGAAGCATGATCTTTCCAAAAAAGTGCGCAATCATGTTTGCATACATGGATTGATTCATATGCTAATCCTAACTTGTTGAGCCATTTCCTTGCATCATAGTATGATTCAGGCAATTTATTGTCATTTGGAAGTGCCTCTTTTAACAACCGAAGAAGAGCATCAAATGACTTATTTGTCCACTTATGCAGAACCTTCAAATGCATAAGTTTCACTAAGAAGTTCAAGGCTGAAAATGTTGTGCAACCTGGATATAACTCTATTTTTACTTGCCCGAACAGGTTATCACAGTTACTATAATTTGTTCCATTGTCTCCGTCAGCTGCATTCTCACCCATGTACTCGTCATTGTGAAAATCAACTTCAGGTGCCTCAGGGCTAATGAAATCATGTATAATATTCGCCAGCTCATCTTTATTGTTAGGAGAAATCCCTCTAGTTCCTCTAGAAGTCGAAACATCTGCTTCATCATGGTGTACCCAATTCATGTATAATGGATGAAATCCATTATCTATAATATGTGCCTCTAATGTTAGTAATGTCTGGAATATTAAATTCACACACTTTTTGCATGGGTATCTTACCAAACCCCTTTTATCGGTAAAATTTTTGGCTCTTTAAACAAATCTTACTGCACCATTCCAATACTTATCCACCAATCAATTTGGTAGATGTATCCAACTTTTATCGACAGATATTGTATCACTGAATAGGAAGAAAATTGCTTTAGGTGAAATAAAGTGTGTTGATTAATATTTGACAGTCACCCTAAATGCACCGTATCACTCTAACTTTGAAGGGTAAGGTCCTATCCCATTCGAGATATTTCTATAGTTATTATTTTCTCCAATTTATCCACACTTATCGATTGATTCGTGTAGAAATTTCGGCAGCATCTCCCTATGGTTCTCCAAGTGCCTAAACTATACGCCGTATAGTTTATACCTAGAGAACAGTTAGGATGCTAAGATATTTCCACAATATCAAACAAGAGCTGGATAAATTGTTAATAATAACTACATGATAATATCCCAAACTGTCTAACTTTTCAAGACAATTCAAGAGTTGATTGATGTTCAAAGAATAACCAATCCTTGAACGGGTCTAAGCTTATAATTTAAATACAAATACAGTTCCATTTAAAATTATTGTAAAAATATATTTACAATAATTAAAATTAAAGATACAATAATTTATGAGTATCGTTGTTTAAGTGTCAGTACTGTTATTTAAATAACTTATTATATAGATTATTGATTTTTCTAAATATTCATAACAACTGTTATGTTTCACAATAAGCTTGTGGAAATTCAAACGTATAACCGACTCTACTATATTTATAAGGTGCACAATTCAGCTTCTTTATAGAGAGGTGTATATTATGAATACAGACTTCCTAGTTGTAAATTTAAGTAAGTTTAGTTTTATAAGGTGTATATTATTTATAAAATGCACAATTTAGCTTCTTTATTTAAGTAAATGTAGTTTTATCCAAGAAAAGGGTGATTTTCATGCGGACTTCCTAGTTTTTTGAAGTTTTTTATTTTTATGTAATGTAGATATCATAATTTGGATTGTTAGGGTTTTATTTTCATGTGATCTCTAGTTTAATTGAATTTTTCTTAGTATGTGGTGTAAATAATATAATTTGAATTGTTAAGTTTCAATCTCAATTAAAAAAGAAATTATATTATTGTAATCTCTTATTTTCTAAGAAAAATTTATATATTTATTTTAATTTTCTGTCTTACATTATTTCATCGAATCTAATAAGTTTGAAGTTTCCTAAATTGCATCATAAATTTTAGATTTTGTGAATAAAATATCATAACTATTTTATCTTACATTAGTCTAACTAAATAATCTACACATATATTGTATACTTCAAAATTATAATTTGAGGGATACATAATAATAATAAAATTTATATTTATAAATTTTATGCTAAGTTAAATTTACATAAATAAATTTAAAATTTACAACATACAAAATTAAATAATACAAAATTTTATATTAAATTAAACATACTATCAATTCTATTAATTCATTGCAAACTATTTGAGTAAATTAAATATATTATTACACAAAAAAATATTATAATTTTTTATTTACATACCTCAATAGTAAAAATCTACTGATCAATTCTGAATACTCTCTACAAACTAAGCTAAGTGCTAATAATAATGATAAGTGCACAAATACACCTAAATTCTATGTGTTTTATCACTCATTTACTTAGTATTTTGTGCAAAAATTGATTGAAAAAGATACTTAGATGCTCTATATCTTGTTTTCAGGGCATGAAATGAAACATATGAGCATTAGAAAAGAATTTAGAGGAAAAATCATTCAAATCATGAAGCATTGAAGCAAGATTGTCTACTCAGTAAAGAACACGGGGTAATGGTAACCCCGTGTTCAAGGCCGTGTTCCCTTCTGGATGGCTTCGTGACTTCACTGGGCTACTCAGAGAAGAACACGGGTGTGAACACGGGACGTGTCACACCCCGTGTATATTACTGCCATTCGCCTCTGAAGAACACGGAGGGTGTCACACCCCGTGTAGTATGCTGATCAGTCTTCGCTGAGAAACACGGGACGTGTACTACCCCGTGTACATTGCTGCTTGACAATTCGTAGAAGAACACGGGGCGTGTCACACAACGTGTTCCTTGCTGCTCCAACTTTCGCTGAGAAACACGGGGTACAACACGGGCCGTGTTGGACCCCGTGTACATCAAAGAATATAAGTTTCGCGCGAAATCCTGCGAAGAAAAGGGGGGAAAGGAGAGAATTCTGAGAATTAACAAGGGAGTTGCTGGGAGAAGCCCTAGGAGAGACCAAAGAGCTCATCAAAGGTGCCTTCTAACACGGATCCAAGCAAGAAATTGAAGAATCAAGCAAGAAATTTGTATATCTTCATGGATTGTTTGGCTTCCTCCTCTGTTTTCTTGTTTTCTTCTGATCTTATGATGATCTCACACTAAACCTCTGTACTTAGCTTAGGTGAACTTGTTCATGGAGTTATGGAACTGAATTTTATATAATCTAGCTTGTTTTACTGTTGAATTATGATTTGATCTTGCTGATTTGTTTTGAACAAGCCAATATATCCGGAATATTGGATTTGAGTCTTGGATTAGTTGATTCTAGGTTGAAATGACCAGTCAATTAATTGGATCTTGCATGATCATTGGGAATATCAATTAGACTTAGGAATTAAGCTGGTTGAATTCTTTTGCACAGGATGAAATGTCCAAGAATGGATTCTGAACAGAGTTAATGCAACCTTGATTAGTGGTTACTAGAGTAATTCTGGACACTTAATCTCTTGGTTAGTAGCTAGTAGCCTTGCAATGAGGTATAGCTTAATTTTGTGATCCAGCAATCATAATTAACAGTAAACCAAGTTAGAAAGTTATATTCATTCCATAATGAAATGTACAAGAGATCCTTAAGCTAAGTACACTTTTTCTCCACTGAATCAAACCTTATTTTGACAAGTTAATCTCTGTTTTTGCACTTTAATCTTGAATTCCACTATCAATTGATCTGCCTAGATAATTTTGCTTGAGATTTAGTTAGTACTCAACCTACAATCCCTGTGGAGAACGATAATCTTTTATACTATAACTAGACTTAATCGTGCACTTGCGGATTTTAGAGGTCAAGTTTTTGGCGCCGTTGCCGAGGAATGTTTCTAGTTGATATTAACAGCAAATTTTAAGTAAATTAGACTAGGCAATTCTTTTTCCTTAACTTCATAATTCATCTTGTTTTGATTTTTTCTTACTTTTACAGCATCTCTTTCTCACCTTGTTCTGTTTTAGTGTTACTAAATCCTTCTGCCGACCATCTTTTATATGCGACGGAGAAGTCTTGACGGAATTCTTGACTTGGATCTGGAAATTGAAAGAACACTGCATAGGAGAAGGAGGGAACACAAGCCAGTTCACTTTCAAGAGGAAATCTGCATTGAACCAGCAACTGCACACATGGATAATAGATCACTCAGAGAGTTTGCCGCACCCGATGCCACTGGTCTTCAATCCAGCATAAGGAGGCCTGCTGTGGAGGCCAATAACTTTGAATTGAATCCAGCTTTGCTGTCTATGGTGCAGCAAAATCAATTTGGTGGATTGCCAATAGAGGATCCTAACCTCCACATCCAGATTTTCCTGGAATATTATGACACAATAAAGATTAATGGGGTACAAGCTGACGCCATCAAGCTTAGGCTCTTCCCATTCTCCTTGAGGGATAGAGCAAGAGCTTGGTTGCACTCCTTACCAGCTGGGTCAATTACAACATGGGAAGAGCTGCTGAGGGCTTTCCTATCAAAATACTTTCCTCCAAGCAAGACTGCCCAATTGAGGAATGAGATCACTACCTTCTCCCAAAGAGAAGGAGAATCCCTTTTTTATGCTTGGGACAGATTTAAAGAGCTATTAAGGCTATGTCCCCACCATGGATTGGAAAAATGGCTTGTTCTCCACACCTTCTACAATGGTTTGAATTACAACACTAGACTCACTGTAGATGCCGCTGCTGGAGGAGCCTTAATGAATAAAAGGCTGGATGAAACCTATGAGCTGATTGAAGATATGGCCTTGAATCACTATCAATGGTCCAATGAGAGAGGACCTTCAAGGAAACCAACAGGGAAGTATGAATTAGATGCCTTTAGTCATTTATCTGCTAAAGTAGATGCATTAGGAAATTTAGGTAGCAAGGTAGATGCTCTAATGGCTAAATTTGATAAATTTCATGTTAACAGTGTGAATACAACAGGTGCTACTGATAGTTCCTGTGAGATTTGTGGTGTTACAGGGCATGTTGCAGCTGAATGCACCTTGGGCCAAGACTTTACTGAGCAAATGAATTATGTGAATAATAGTAGGTTTGGACAGAGAAACTCCAATGAGCCATTTGGAAATACTTATAATCCATCATGGAGGAATCATCCAAACTTCTCTTACAAGCCTACCCAGCCATATCACACACAAAACAGCACCAATAGACCACCACCACCTGGTTTCCAAGGTCAAAGATCATACAACCCACCTACCCAACAATCTTCTACTGCCAAATTAGAAGGCCTCTTGGAGAAATTTCTTATTTCTCAAGAGAAGACCAATGAGGAATTTAGACAACATGGAAGACACATGGAAGATTCAATCAAACAACTGTCTTCTAAGGTGGATACCTTGGCCACTCATGGAAAGATGTTGGAAACTCAAATTGCCCAGCAAGCCTCCGCATCTTCTTCAAGAGCTTTTGGCCAACTCCCTGCCCAACCAGAATCAAATCCAAGGGAGCATTGCAAGGCAGTAACTCTTAGGAGTGGAAGATTATTGAATGATCCTATTGCCACTCAAGAAAGTGAAAAAGAGACAAGTGTGGGGGAGAAGCAAATGGAAAGCAACAAGGCCTCAAATACCACTGATACTGTAGAGAATGAAGGGGAACTACTAGAAAATTCCAAATATATCCCTCCGGAACCTTACAAACCGTCTATCCCTTATCCTCAAAGATTAGCCAAGGCTAAAATGGATAAGCAGTTTGGAAAGTTCTTGGAGGTGCTGAAAAAGCTATACATCAATATCCCCTTCACAGATGCACTCTCACAAATGCCTTCATATGCTAAATTTTTGAAGGACATTCTCTCCAACAAGAGGAAGCTAGAGGAGCATGAAACTGTGGCTTTGACTGAGGAGTGTAGTGCCATCATTCAAAATAAGCTACCTCCTAAGCTAAAGGATCCCGGAGGCTTCTCTATACCTTGTGTTATAGGAAATGTCCCTATTGATCGGGCATTGTGTGACCTAGGAGCGAGTGTGAGTCTTATGCCACTGACGGTTGCCAAGAGATTGAACATTGAGGAGATGAAGCCTACTACGGTTTCACTTCAATTAGCCGACCGGTCAGTCAAATATCCAGTAGGTATTCTTGAAGATATACCTATTAAAGTTGGTAAGTTTTTCATACCAGTAGACTTTGTTGTTCTAGAGATGGAGGAGGATGCTCAAATCCCTATTATCTTAGGTAGATCATTTCTTGCTACTGCTGGAGCTTTAATTGATGTTAAAAATGGTAGACTATCATTATCTGTTGGGGATGAGAAGGTTGAATTTAATTTGAATGAATCTATCAAATTACCTGTTTGTGAAGACTTCATATGCAGGGTAGATGTGCTGGAAAAAGCTGTCAAAGAAAATCTTCTAAAGGAGAGCATCCAAGATCCTCTAGAAGCATGCCTGGTTACAAAAGAGGTGGTTGAAACTGAAGAAACTGCTGCATATCCTTTCCCTGAAGCAGCAATTGAAACATTGGAGGTGGAGTCCAGCAAAACCAACACTGAAGAAGACACACCACCTAAGGTAGAGTTGAAACCTCTCCCATCTTCTCTAAGGTATGAATTTCTAGGACCCCATTCTACTTATCCTGTTATAGTCAATGCCAATCTAACTGCTTTGGAAACAGAAAAATTACTTAGGCAGCTTAGATCTCATAGGAAAGCTTTGGGGTATTCCATTTCTGATTTAAAGGGGATTAGTCCTTCTATATGTATGCATAAGATATTGTTGGAGGATGACAGTAAATCCTCCATTGAACACCAAAGAAGGCTGAATCCTAATATGAAAGAAGTTGTGAAGAAAGAAATAATGAAACTGTTAGATGCAGGGGTAATTTACCCAATTTCCGATAGCCAATGGGTTAGCCCGGTTCATGTTGTGCCCAAGAAAGGGGGGCTAACTGTAGTGAAAAATGAAAACAATGAGTTAATTCCCACTAGGACTGTCACGGGTTGGAGAATGTGTATTGATTATAGGAAATTGAATAAGACAACCCGGAAAGATCACTTCCCTCTTCCCTTCATTGATCAAACTCTAGAAAGGTTAGCTAAGCATTCACATTTCTGTTATTTGGATGGCTATTCTGGTTTCTTTCAAATCCCTATCCATCCAAATGATCAGGAAAAGACCACATTTACTTGTCCTTATGGCACATTTGCATATAGAAGAATGCCTTTTGGTCTGTGCAATGCTCCAGCTACTTTCCAGCGTTGTATGATGGCAATCTTTTCTGATTTCATTGAAAATATCATGGAAGTCTTTATGGATGACTTTTCTGTGTATGGCACTTCCTTTGATAACTGTTTAACCAATTTATCTCAAGTGTTGCAGAGATGTGAGGAGGTAAATCTGGTTCTCAACTGGGAGAAATGCCATTTTATGGTAAAAGAAGGGATTGTTCTTGGACATCAAGTATCTGAACATGGCATTGAAGTAGATAAAGCCAAAGTGGACATCATAGAGAAATTGCCTCCCCCAAATTCTGTCAAGGGAGTGAGGAGTTTTCTAGGACACGCCGGCTTCTACCGACGTTTCATTAAAGATTTCTCTAAAATAGCTAAACCTTTGACTAACTTGTTAGCTAAAGATGTTCCTTTTGATTTTGATCAAAATTGTTTGGATGCCTTCTGCAGGTTAAAGCAAGCCTTAATTTCTGCCCCTATCATGCAAGCACCGGATTGGAACCTGCCATTTGAGGTGATGTGCGATGCTAGTGATTATGCAATAGGAGCTGTGCTTGGCCAAAGAAGGGACAGAAAGGTTCATGCAATTTATTATGCAAGCAAGACTCTTGACGAAGCCCAATTGAATTATGCCACAACCGAAAAGGAGCTTCTTGCAGTGGTATATGCAGTTGACAAATTCAGATCTTACTTGGTGGACTCTAAAGTGATTGTTTTCACAGATCATGCAGCCATTCGGTACCTTCTAAGCAAGAAGGAAGCTAAACCTCGTCTCATCAGATGGATTCTTTTGTTGCAAGAATTCGATCTGGAAATTCGAGATAAGAAGGGTACCGAGAATGTTGTAGCTGATCATCTCTCTAGGCTGAAGCAAGAATTAGGAGATGAGGAAGACAAGGATATACCAATCAATGATGCCCTTCCTGATGATTATTTGTTGGCTGTCTCTTCTTCCGACATCCCTTGGTTTGCCGATTATGTGAACTACATAGTGAGTGGAGTTTTACCTCCGGATGCGGGATATCAAAAGAAGAAGAAGTTTCTAGCTGAGGCAAAACATTACTTTTGGGATGAGCCTCTTCTCTTTAGGAGATGTGCTGATGGGCTATTTAGAAGATGTGTGCCAGAGGAGGAAATTGCAAGTATCATGTTCCACTGTCATTCCTCTCCATATGGGGGACATTTTGGTGCTTCAAGAACTGCTGCCAAGATTGCTCAAGCAGGATTTTATTGGCCGACTCTTTTCAGAGATGTTCATCATTATGTCACTTCTTGTGATCAATGCCAAAGGGTTGGCAGCATATCAAAGAGACATGAGATGCCCTTGAATAACATTCTTGAGGTTGAAATCTTTGATGTTTGGGGAATTGACTTCATGGGACCATTCCCACCTTCTTGCAGCAACAGATTTATACTAGTGGCAGTTGACTATGTCTCCAAATGGGTGGAGGCAATTGCAACTCGGACTTGTGATGCCAAGGTTGTGGTTCGCTTCTTCAAGAAGGTGTTATTTCCTAGATTTGGCATACCAAGAGCTATCATTAGTGATGGAGGATCTCATTTTATTGCCCATCAATTTCAATCACTCTTGAAGGGGTATGGAGTAACCCATAAGATCTCTACTCCATATCACCCCCAAACTAGTGGGCAAGTTGAGCTTTCCAACAGAGAAATTAAGTCCATCTTAGAGAAGACGGTGTCTAGATCAAGGAAGAATTGGGCACTTAAGCTGGATGATGCTTTGTGGGCCTATAGAACTGCCTTTAAAACTCCAATTGGAATGGCACCATTTAGGCTCATCTATGGGAAGAATTGTCACTTACCAGTGGAAGTTGAACACAAGGCGTATTGGGCAATCAAGTTGCTCAATTTTGACTTACAATCTGCTGGAGAGAAGAGAAAGTTCCAACTTCTTGAGCTTGAAGAATTGAGGAATGAAGCTTATGATAATGCTAAGATCTATAAAGAAAGAACAAAGGCTTGGCATGACAAGCGAATTCTTAGAAGAGAATTTCACGAAGGAGACTTGGTGCTCTTATTCAGTTTGAGATTCAAATTATTTCTAGGAAAGCTAAAAACCAGATGGACTGGACCATACCTTGTGAAGAAAGTGTATCCATTTGGAGCTGTGGAAATTTGGAGTGAAAGCACCGGCAACTTCAAAGTAAATGGCCAAAGATTGAAGAACTACGTTGCGAGCCCACCAATGATGGAAGCACCAGACTAATAAAGAAACAGGGGTCGAGCTTATGACCTTAAACAAGCGCTTCTTGGGAGGCAACCCAAGTTTGTTTCTTTGTTCTCTTGCCTATTCATTCTTAGTTTTCTACTTTTTAATCTTAGTTTTTGAGTAGTGGAGGAATTTAAGCCATTAAGTGTTGATGTTAAATGCTCATTTTTGCTTGTGGATTCTGTCTTTGAGGTAGATTAGGCATGAATTGATGATTGTTGTCTGTTTTCTTGAGCAGAAAGCTTAAAATGAAGTTCAGAGAGAAACATGGTGTAAACACGGGCCGTGTACTACCCCGTGTTTCCCACTGTCTCACCAATTTTAGGGAACTTGTGATTTTCAACGTAGTCCAGTGAGAAACACGGTGTTCAACACGACCGTGTACAACCCCGTGTTCCTCACTGACTGATTCGCGTAAAAACTTTGTGATTCTCATGGAAGTCCAGAGAGATACACGGTGTTAAACACGGGACGTGTCCATCCCCGTGTACCTTACTGATTGAACCTATGATGATGAGGGCTATTGAACTTGAGACTTCCAGAGGGAAACACGGGGTACAACACGGGTAGTGTTATACCCCGTGTACTTCCGCGCATTTTGTTATTACCATCCAGAGAGAAACACGGGACGTGTTTTATCCCGTGTACAATTGCGAGGATTGTTATCTTCTTTCAGAGAGAAACATGGGGTGAACACGGGGTATGTCAGACCCCGTGTAAATTTTTGAAATCCAGCGCGCTCATCCGCATAAGAACACGGGTTCAAACACGGGTCGTGTTCAACCCCGTGTTCCTGTGCGAAGGAGCTTTTAATCATCACCAAACCAGATTTTTCCAGATTTTCCCCCATTTTCTTCTTCTTCCTCGCTGCCCCAACATTTTTCCTTGCATTTTTGCACTCCATACTGCCAAAATACACCGATCGAAGTGCTTCATTTTGCCATTTAAGCTTGATTAGCTAATTGATTTGTGATTTAATCGGTTGAAAAGCTGTGATTTGAATCTTTCTTCTCATTTCAATACGATCTAGGGTTTTTGTTCATCATCTCAAGAGGTTAGTGCATTTCCTTTGAAATCCTTGAAGTTTATTGATATTTCTAATGATTACTAACTTCCATTACATGTTAGACTTCATAGGAATGTTGAAATACTCTGAAATTGATGTTTGATAGATTGATTGAATGAGTTTACAACGTACTGTACATGGAAATTCACTTGTTTGCTTGATTGAAGCTGCTTCTTTGTTGCTTATTTGATCAAAATAGAATCTTAGATTGATGAATTGAGTTTGAATCTTTCATTCATAGGTCTTGTATTGTTGAATTGATGGATGAGTTTGATTAACTGACCTTAATGATCATTACATTTCATTGATTGGATGTTAATTGATGGCTTGCTTATGTGTATTGACTCTTTACCTGTTTGAATTGGAATGCTTTGACTACTTGGATTGCAAGCTTTAGAGGATTTCTCTGATTCCCTGCTTTACCTCATTGACATGATCACTCCATTGTATATATGGCATTGAACTATTACCTTTTGATCTGCTGACTGATACATTGTTGATAAACTTGACATTTATTGAATATTGAATAATTGGATGCTGACTGTTGATAAATTTTTGTTCTTAGAGTTGCTGTTGGCTGATATACTCTTGCTACACTCTCTCACCCTGTAAATTCCTTTTGCAGACAATGTCAAAGAGGCAAAAGACTACAGCTAGAAAGTTTACTAAAGGTAGTTCATCTAGAGGGACATCCTCTAGAGGACCCACGCATCCCTTCTTAGAGTTTCCTGAAGAGGCTTACATCCAAGCTTGCGATAGGCACAAGGATAAGCCAATTGTAGAAGGAAGATTCTTAGATTGGGGAGTGCTGAGGGAATTTGGGCTAGAGGAAGAGATACGCGAGCTTATAAGTGTGGGAGCCTAGGAGACCTTCTTTGAGATTAGGGAGCCCACCTACAGGGAGCTCACCTTGGAGTTCCTCAGTACATTCTATTTAGAGAGGTATTTTAGGACGGTGGACTCCCCTGATACAGTTCAGTTCAGGCTCGGCGGCATTACTTACTCTATGAGTGTCACCCAGCTGTCTGTTCGCCTGGGACTTTATTCTATGGATTTTGTGACCACTCTGGAGTACAAGGACATGCTGGTCGGACTGCCACACGGGCTCCAGGAGTGGCGCGTATGGATCGATATAGCTACTGGGCATACATATGATCCCGCCAAGAGTAAGGCGTCTAGCCTTAGGAAGATTTCCTGGAGGGTCCTTCACTCCATCTTCAGTCATACTCTGAGCGGGCGAGGGCACAGCCATGACGTTGTGAGCAACGTTGATATTCTGTTCCTCTATAGCATGATTGAGAAAGTGCCTATCAATATTGGAGGAGCATTCGCTCACTTTTTCTCAGCTCAGGCCACGGATAAGAGAGTTGGTAGTATAGCTGCTGGCCCTTACATTACTCGACTAGCCAGACGGCTAGGAGTCTTCGACCGGCCTTATGGTTCTCTTACCATTGTATCACACATGGCACCCCTTCGAAGGGGCATTCTCATAGCCATGGGGATCCATCCAGTAGAGCCACAGCAGACCCAGGCAGAGCAGCAGCAGCAGTAGCAGCAGCATATGCCAGATGATGACACAGCTCCTCATGTTGGTCCTTCTTCTTCCACCGGGAGCAGAGTTCCACATGAAGCATACTTCAGAGACATCCTTTCTGGCCAGCAGCAGATCTTGGCGGAGCTCCGTCTGGTATCCGAGCGTCAGACGCGGATTGAGGGACTCTATGATGACTTGGACAGGCGCTCCAGGCATATAGAGGGCATGGTGGAACCTCTGTTCCACCTATTCCACTCTTCTTCCCCTGCTGACCCGGATCCCCCTACTCAATAGTTTAGTTTGATTACTACATTGTTGATTAGCTATTCTGTTTTTCTTTTTACTTATTCTTCATATCTATCCCCATTTATCTGGTCTGTATATATATTGACTTTGCACTTATTTTACTCTTTATTATATTGCTTTCTTCTCTTTTATTTTCTTGCACTTTTGATGTTAAATTTCTATAAATACTAACAGCATTTCTTTTCTAGTATTTGATCTGCTTTCTTTTAGAGTACCGATTCTCTTTCTCTCCCACCTCGTCTCTCCTTCTGGATCTACATGCGATATATTGGACAGCCATCATCCGCATGTCAGGGAAGTTTCAGTTCCCCATATGTTTTCTATCTCTTTTCCCATTTACTCTTGTGCACATTGAGGACAATGTCCAATTTTAAGTGTGGGGGAGCTGTGCTTGCAATGTTCTGCACTTGAACTTGTTTGATTGACTGAGAGAATTTTGAGTACTGAAATTCGCTCCAATTTCATTAATAAAAAAAAATAAAAAAAAAATTTGTAAGACAATTCATTGAATAAAGAGATTGATTCATGCCATGCTTCCTAAATGAATATTTTGCAACTTAATAAGGAAAATCTAAAGCTTGAAGCTAAGAGAAATGAGCATGATTAACCCTTGTGAGATTTGAGCCTTTTGAGCTATTTACTCATTACAATTAAAGCTCATTTCTTTTCTTCTTGAGGGATTATGTCATCACTCTTGTCTTTGTGCTCTAGAACTTGCATTTTCTCTTTTTGAGGCTACATTTTATGTGCTTTGCATGTCAAAAATGATGAGACCATGTTTCTTTGCCCTTCTTTTTACTTGTTTGGCTTATTTGAATCCTTTTCTTTAATCTTCCCTAAAACTTTTCCCTAGTTAGCCACTTTGAGCTTTAGACCTTCATTTCTAGCCTAGCCATACCATATACACCCCAAGCCACTGCCCAAGGTGAACTTGAACCTTAGAGTTTGAGGGAGCTTAGACACATTATATGAGTTTGGCTATTTTAGAGGTCCTTACTTAGTGCTGCTAGTTGGATAAGTTTTACTGTTGAAAAAAAACCATAAAAAGATGGTGTCAAATAAATAATTTGGGAAGAAGAAAAGGGAAGAAAAGCTTGTTGGGAATAATTAAAAAAAAAAAAGAGAAGAAGAAGAAAATGTGTTGTGTTTGCTGAATTATCTGTATATAAAAAAAATGATCATGAAAATCAAAAGGAGAAGAAATGAGGTTGAAGCAAGGGTTGATGCAAGGAATTATGTTAAGCTGAGTATTGGAACTTGACAATGGTCAAATTCATGACCATTGTGTCTTTTTCCTTCAAACTCAGGGGTTCAATCACTTCTCACCCTTTGTTGTTCCTATCCCCTATCCTCACCTTTTTCCTAATAAAGTCCTCTGATTTGCATGTAATTTACATTATAGTAGTGGAGATTAGAGTTTGTGCAAGCATATGGTAGCATTAAGCCATGAGATGATTGACTTGAGAGTAAACACTAGCCTTGTTTTGAAAGTGAGAGTAAACACTTTACCTGTGAGGCTTTTCTCTTTTGCTTCTATGCTAAAGATTTACTTGTTTAGTAGCTTTATTTTCATTGAGTTGCTTGGCATGACTTGATCCTAATCTTTGATTTGTTGAATGATTGCATGATATATTAAAAAAAAAAAGAGAAGTGAATAAAATTGGAGTAGATTTTCTTGTTCTCTTACTTCCTTGCTCGAGGACGAGCAAGATTCAAGTGTGGGGGAATTGATAAGTGCACAAATACACCTAAATTCTATGTGTTTTATCACTCATTTACTTAGTATTTTGTGCAAAAATTGATTGAAAAAGATACTTAGATGCTCTATATCTTGTTTTCAGGGCATGAAATGAAACATATGAGCATTAGAAAAGAATTTAGAGGCAAAACCATTCAAATCATGAAGCATTAAAGCAAGATTGTCTACTCAGTAAAGAACACGGGATAATGGTAACCCCGTGTTCAAGGTCGTGTTCCCTTCTGGATGGCTTCGTGACTTCACTGGGCTACTCAGAGAAGAACACGGGTGTGAACACGGGACGTGTCACACCCCGTGTAGTATGTTGATCAGTCTTCGCTGAGAAACACGGGGTAGAACACGGGACGTGTACTACCCCGTGTACATTGCTGCTTGACAATTCGTAGAAGAACACGGGGCGTGTCACACAACGTGTTCCTTGCTGCTCCAACTTTCGCTGAGAAACACGGGGTACAACACGGGCCGTGTTGGACCCCGTGTACATTAAAGAATATAAGTTTCGCGCGAAATCCTGCGAAGAAAAGGGGGGAAAGGAGAGAATTCTGAGAATTAACAAGGGAGTTGCTGGGAGAAGCCCTAGGAGAGACCAAAGAGCTCATCAAAGGCGCCTTCTAACACGAATCCAAGCAAGAAATTGAAGAATCAAGCAAGAAATTTGTAGATCTTCATGGATTGTTTGGCTTCCTCCTCTGTTTTCTTGTTTTCTTCTGATCTTATGATGATCTCACACTAAACCTCTGTACTTAGCTTAGGTGAACTTGTTCATGGAGTTATGGAACTGAATTTTATATAATCTATCTTGTTTTACTGTTGAATTATGATTTGATCTTGCTGATTTGTTTTGAACAAGCCAATATATCCGGAATATTGGATTTGAGTCTTGGATTAGTTGATTCTAGGTTGAAATGACCAGTCAATTAATTGGATCTTGCATGATCATTGGGAATATCAATTAGACTTAGGAATTAAGCTGGTTGAATTCTTTTGCACAGGATGAAATGTCCAAGAATGGATTCTGAACAGAGTTAATGCAACCTTGATTAGTGGTTACTAGAGTAATTCTGGACACTTAATCTCTTGGTTAGTAGCTAGTAGCCTTGCAATGAGGTATAGCTTAATTTTGGTGATCCAGCAATCATAATTAACAGTAAACCAAGTTAGAAAGTTATATTCATTCCATAATGAAATGTACAAGAGATCCTTAAGCTAAGTACACTTTTCCTCCACTGAATCAAACCTTATTTTGATAAGTTAATCTCTGTTTTTGCACTTTAATCTTGAATTCCACTATCAATTGATCTGCCTAGATAATTTTGCTTGAGATTTAGTTAGTACTCAACCTACAATCCCTGTGGAGAACGATAATCTTTTATACTATAACTAGACTTAACCGTGCACTTGTGGATTTTAGAGGTCAATAACTAACAAATTAAAAGATACAACATATAAAATTAATACATATCAATATATATAAAAAATAAATATATTAAAATAAAAAAAAATTTAAAAGAAAGAGAAAGTTCAGGAACTTACCTTAGGTCAAGAAATTTCAAACACGCAAATGAGGAGGGAGGAGGCACCAAGAATAAATAGCCAAAACTTTCACCAACAACTAAAAAATTTTGGTCGTTGGTGAAAACTTCAGCGACAACCGAGCGACTTTCAGTGACGACATTGTCATCGTTGAAAGTTCTGACCTTCACCGACGACAATGTCGTCGCTAAAGCCTTGTCTCAAAATTTGGACTAGACTTTTAGCAATGACACTGTTGTCACTAAAAATACAACACTTTCAGTGACGATATTATCGTCGTTGAAGTTCCAACCATCAGCGACGACAGTTCGCTGAAAGTCTTGAATTTTTAGCAATGACAATTGTCGTTGCTGAAAGTGTAAAACTTTCAGCGACAACGCTGTCGTCATTGATGGTTAGAACTTCAGCGATGACTATGTCGTCGCTGATGGTTGGAACTTCAGCAATGACTATGTCGTGGCTAAAAGTGTTATATTTTCAGCAACGACAATTATTATCGCTGAAGGCCAAATTTTGCAGCCAAAAATTTTTTAGGCTTTTAGCAATGACAAAAGTTATCGCTAAAAGCCTAATTCCTTCCTGCCCAACTTTCTAATTTCTTCTAAAAAGTTATGTCATTTTTACCGATGATATTGTCGTCAGAAATACCTTTAGTGACAATCAAAATTTTATCGCCGCTAAAAGTGTCATCATTATTGCTACTTTTTCTTGTAGTGTTACAAATTATAAGCTTGTTATATCTTAGGAGAATGGCTATGGTGTCTTTCAGACCGCTCTCTATATTTTGTTCATTTGTCATTCTCATATCTCAAGCCACAACCCAACCAGGCTTCCTCTGCCATTTTTGCATGGATGACAAAGGTAACTATACAGTAAATAGCACCTATCAGACTAACCTGAATGCCCTTTTGTCTAATCTCTCTACAAACACAGAAATTGACCATGGCTTCTACAACTTCTTTTACGGCCAAAACTCTGATAAAGTAAATGTAATGGGTTTGTGTAGGGGAGATGTTAAACCAGGTGATTGCCGTAGCTATCTCAATGATTCTAGAGTCCTTCTCCCACAACTATGTCCAAATCAGAAAGAAGCAGTTAGTTGGTATGACAATTGCATGTTACAATATTCAAACCGCTCAATATTTGGCAAAATGGAAAATTCCCTTTCTTTCTATATGAGGAACTTGAATAATGCAACAGATGTGAATCAGTTCAATTAGGTGCTCTAGAACTTAATGGGTAATCTGACAGATATAGCTTCAGCTAGGGCAAAATTACCAATATACGATTTTCTAATAAATTTATTTTCATTTTTTCGTGTACGTAGGACACCATTCAAAATGGCATGCTGACCTCTAAATCCCGCAAGTGCACGGGTTAAGTCTAGTTATAGTATAAAAGATTATCGTTCTCCACAGGGATTGTAGGTTGAGTACTAACTAATCTCAAGTAAAATTATCTAGGCAGATCAATCGATAGTGTGAATCAAGAATAAGTTGTAAAAATAGAGTTTAGCTATCAAAATAAAGTCTGATTCAATGGAATAAAAGCGTACTTAGCTTAAGGATCCCTTGTACACTTCATTATGGAATGAATTTACTTCTCTAACTTAGTTTACTATTAATTATGATTGCTGGATTACTAAAATTAAGCTATACCTCATTGCAAGGCTACTAGCTACTAACCAAAGATTAAGTGCCCAGAATTACTCTAGTAATCACTCATCTAGGTTGCTTTAACTTGCTTAGAATCCATTCTTGGACATTTCATCCTGTGCAAAAGAATACAATCAGCTTAATTTCTAAGTCTAATTGATATCCCCAATGATCATGCAAGATCTGATTAATCAATTGGTCATTTCAACCTAGAATCAATTAATCCATAACACAAAACTAATATTCTGGATATATTGGCTTGTTCCAGACAAAACAGCAAAATCAAATCATAATTCGACAGTAAATCAAGCTAGATTATATAAAATTCAGTTCCATAACTCCATGAACAAGTTCACCCAAGCTAAGTACAAAGGTTTAGTGTGAAATCATTACAAGATCAGAAGAAAACAAGAAAACAGAGAGGGAAGCCAAACAATCCATGAAGATCTACAAATTTCTTGCTTGATTCTTCAATTTCTTGCTTGAATCCGTGTTAGAAGGCGCCTTTGGTGAGTTTGGAGCTCTCCTAGGGCTTCTCCCAGCAGCTCTCCTTGTTAATTCTCAGTTTTTCCTCTTCTCCTCCCTCTCCTTTGGTGAATTTCGCGCAAAACTTAAATTGGTGATCTACACGGGGGTCAACACGGCCCGTGTTGTACCCCGTGTTTCTCAACGAAAGTTTGAGCAGCAAGAAACACGTTGTGTGACACGCCCCGTGTTCTCCTACGAATTGTCAAGCAGTATTGTACACGGGGTAGTACACGGCCCATGTTCTACCCCGTGTTCCTCAACGAAGACTGATCAGCATATTACACGGGGTGTGACACCCGCCGTGTTCTTCAGAAGCGAATGGCAAAAAAATACACGGGGTGTGACACGGCCCATGTTCACACCCGTGTTCTTCTCTGGATGACTCAGTGAAGTCTCGAAGCTGTCCAGAATCAAACACGGCCCTGAACACGGGATTCAACACGGCCCGTGTTCTTTGCTGAGTGAACAATCTTGCTTCAGTGCTTCATGATTTGAATGGTTTTGCCTCTGGATTCTTTTCTAATGCTCATATGTGTCATTTCATGACCTGAAAACAGAATATAAAGCATCTAAGTGTCCTTTTCAATCAATTTGCACAAAATACTAAGTAAATAAGTGGATGAAACACATAGAATTTAGGTGTATTTGTGCACTTATCACGTGCGCGGGATGGCGATGCGCCATATAATGTGGCGCCTTTACACCCGAACAGCTGTGGGAGGCACCATATTGAATGACGTCCCATAGTTGAAGGCGCCATCCAACTTGGCGCCATTGGGAATTTTTCAACCTTGGAGGCGCCATTCAATTTGGCGCCGTTGAGCTTCAAATTCTGGGGGTGCCTAATGAGGTGGCGCCTTTGCCCTTTATAAAAACCCTCGTCCTCCCTTCCCCTTTCGCCGTTCGTTCGCAGCTCTTCATACCCTTCCCCCTTCGCCGTTCGGAGCTATTCCTATTTGCACTGTCTTTCATTTTCCCACTCACAAATCTTCATCCTTTCTTCCTTCTCTGCATTTCATCTGACAACATTTTTTCTTTGGATTTCATTAACAGCAGATCTATTCTTCTTTCCTTGCTCTTCCTTCCTTTTACCGGTTAGTATTTTTATAATTTCTGTATTTATATTATAATTTTTATTAATTATTATGATAATATATTTTACAGTGGTAGGAAAATTTTTATTTTATGTTGATTATTATGATTTATGATGTGAAATTATGATCTAAGATTTAGGAAGAATTTGTAGAAATTTATATGTACTGTGATAGTTTGTGGTATTAAAAGAAGAACAAAAGGGATAAAGAAAAGCATCTTAAAATAAAATTTAGGATTTAAGTAAAAATTATGTTTAAAGATTTTTTAAATATAAAATTTGTTAGGATATAGGATATGATAAAAATAAGATTATTTTTATTTTATGTTAATTATTATGAGAATATATTGTCTCATTGATTAACATTTTTATATTAATTTTGAAGTAATATATGTCAAAATAAATAAATATCAATTTAGGAGATTTTGTAAAGACTTTATATCTTATGTATTATTGTTCTTTATTTTACCTTTTTTATTGTATATTTTTCTTATTCTTTTTTATTAACTCATGGTATTTAAACCACATACACCAATATTTTTTAGCAGTAAGATATATCAATTTTTTTATTATAAATGTATTATATATAAATTATATATTTTATTTAACTAATTAATTTATTACATATTCTATTTTTTATTACTTTATACCTCATGTATTGTTTATTTCTTATTTATTGTATTGTATTCTTTTTATATCGTCTCATATTATTTATGGTTTAAACATCAACATCATTAATTAAGATAAATATAATAAGTTATATTTTATTTTGAGGTTATTTAAATATTTTAAATAAATTAAAGCTTTAAAATATATTTTATTAATAAAATTAATTAATTTCATGTCTTATTTTTAAAAAATACTTAATAATTAAATTAAATTTTATTTATATAAATTTTTTCAATTTTTTGTTGATAATAAATTTTAAATATTATGTTTCAAATTTAAAATACATCAACTAAGATTTTTCCAAGGGTCTACAATTCATACATTATTTTTTCTTCATTTCATCTACTTTGTTTAATATTTTTCTTCTTTCTTTTTTCAATCATTCCATTAAAAGTTTAAATGTAATATATTGAATAATATAAATATAATGTAATTTATTTTATTTTTAACATAAAATTATTTTTAATAATCAAATATATTATTTAATAAAATTAATTGATTATATATTTCATTTTTAACTCTCATTACTTTACATTTCACATAGCATTTCTCCTTTTTTAATTTATTTTGTTATATTTTTTTATATTTACTTATATTATTTACAGTTTAAATATTAGGATAATTACATAATATTGATATAATATAACATATTTTATTTTTATCTTAAGATAATTTAAAAAAATTAATGTTATGGAAAGCATTAATTGAATTAATTATTTATAAATTTTAGTTTTAATAAAAGTATTTAAAAATAAAAAATAATTTTATTTTAAAATTTATTAATATTTTATTGATATAAAATTTTAAGAACTATATTTAAAATTAAATACACATCAATAAACTTTAATCTATGTTACTGTTTTTGTTCTTTTTATATATTGTATTGTAAAATATACTAAATTTAAAGTGATTTTTGCATAATTTTTTAAATAATGTAATAATATCTAATAATTTTTACTTTGTGATGAAAGTTATTAAAATATCTAACAATTTTTACTTTCATGCAGAGGCTCTTATCTGTTTGCTCTTCCTAACACTTACCAGTTAGTATTTTTATTAATTTTTTACTTATATTATAATTTTTATTAGTCATGATGAAATTATATTTTATAGTGGTAGAAAAATTTATTTAGAATATTATGATATAAATAATATGAGTATTTTTATTTTATATTGATTATTATGATTTATGATGTGAAATTATGATTTAAAATGTGCAATTATGATTTATGAAAAATTATGAAAAATTTGTAGAAATTTATATGTTATGTGATAGATTGTACTGTTAAAAGAAGAATAAATGAGATAAAAAAAGATGTCCTAATAGGATTTAGGACCTAAGTAAAAATTATATTTAAAGAATTTTTACATGTGAAATTTTAATATATAATAAAAGAAATAATATAAATAAAATTTTAAAATATATGGATGTAAACAAAAGTTTTCAAAATTAAGATAATATTATTGAAAATATGAATATTTTTCTATTTTAATAGTAGATATTAAAAATACAAGAATAATAAACGTAGCAAAAAAATTATATTATACATAAGTTTATCCTGAAAGTATTAAAATATACAAAAAGGTACCGTAATATAAGTATTAAACGAACTCAGTGTATGTAAAAAAAGAATTCATGTTTCTAATCATGAAAATATACAAGCAGTAATGTGTACATATTTTCAGTTGCTATTTAGTAATAGGTGTCAAGGGAGAAAATTATCATGAAAATAATAAATGTAGTGTATTGAAACAGTTAATTAATTTAATAAGTATAATTTGTACCCAATAAACAAAAAAATGGCAATAGGAAAAGATACATAAGCAATCATATTTGAAAATTAAACTTTTTTCAATTGTGTTCAAGTAAGTCAAAATTAAAATTATTGATTGAAATATAAATTTAATATATTTGTAATAATTTATTTATATTACATTAGAAATTATGTAAAAAAATTTAGAATTTATTTATTTATATCACACTTGCAAACGAACATTAAAAATTTATGAAGTATGAGAAACTACGATTGAGTATAAAAATAACAATATATATGTTGAAAAAATTGTGAGCCTATAAAGGTCGGAATAGGTTTGACCATTGCGGGTAAACCCATTATGTAACAAAAATAGTAGTACATATCGTTACTTTTTACTTGTAATATTAAATACTAGTTCATTCGTTTATAAATACAAAAATTGTATATAATAATGTATGTGTCAGTTGTGAGGGTGCAGTGAATGTGTTGCAGTTAAAAGTAACAAGATGAAAAAAAGTTTAATTGCTTTTGTATATTCAAATGGTACAATGCTTGAAGGACCAATGGGGGTAATGTACAATGGACCTCCCCCAAATGCATTGAAATTGAAAGGATGTAGCACCATGAACATTTTGCGAGAGAAAATTCATGCCTGACTAAAGCTTGCCCAAAATCAAGCTGTTGGGAGAATTATTTATAGGTTTCCTCAGCATCAAACAGAGGCTCAATATATGGCATACGAATTGGATGACGATGAAGACTTTGCATGTGCCATAGCAAGTTACGAACAACATCCGATGATGACAGCAATTAAATTGTACGTGGAGGTGATCACATCCGAACTGAATGCTGCTAACCTTGATTCACAAGAAAGAGTACTAGCAAGTAGACCACCCGTAGATCCAATGGCTCATGTCAGCACTAGTTGTTCATTAGTGCGAGAAGGCCCTTCTTACATGGATGGACTTGAGTTCCACATTTTTTATAGTTATACTCTTGTGTTGGACTCATCTGTGGCAGGTGTTTTCTTGAAAAATGTATCACATAGCATGATAGGTTCTACAAGTACCTTATTAGTCATAGAGGAAGAATCCACTGATCCTATAATCATGGATGACCACCTTGAGTCCGGTTTTAAAGACGATGAGGTGTCTTGCAATAGAGGTGATGATCGTGACACTGATGATGAATAACGTGCAACTACACATGATGACAGTGTTGCAGCTCGATGTATGAGGAGTGATGATGGTCCACAAACATCATGTGGTGTCCCTCAAGCTGCTATTTTCTCTTACATTGATTGGGATGCCGTAAGGAATGCTAATGAATTTCCAGAAATAATGAAACCAAGTGATGACTATGGCATGGAGCACTTACATATTGGACAAGAGTTTGATTACAAAGAGGCATTGATTGCTGCAACCAAGTATTACCACATCAGGAGGCATCATAGTTATTACATGGAGGAATCAGATACTAGAAGATTGAGTATCAAGTGTGATAATTATGGGGATGAATGCAAATTCTGCCTTAGAGCGATGAATATGAAGAATTCTAGTACTTGGATAATAATTAGATTTTCAAGGCCTCACACATGTGTTAATTCCAGTTTAACACAAGATTACAAGTCTCTTGACTCTGAGTATATCAATTCCTTGATACTGGAGATGATTAAAGTTAAGCAAGATGTCCCAATCTCACTTATACAAGAAAGGGTGGAAAGCATGTATGGGTATAAGATTTCGTACAGAAAAGCATGGAAGGCAAAACAGAAGGCAATTGTCAAGGTGTATGGAGATTGGGATAAATCATATGAAGTGCTCCCCAAATGGTTAGACATTTTAGGTTATTATGACCAAGTTCTGTTCAAGTTAGAGTCTGAAGAATTCATCACAGTCAATAACCATGTTGATCCACAAAAACATATTTTCCACTAAGTTTTTTGGGCTTTCAAGCTATGTATTGCTACATTTCCCTACTGCAAGCAATTCATTTAAGTTAATGGAACGTTTCTATATGACAAGTACAAAGGTGTGCTATTAATTGCTACGACACAGGACGTGAACAAATGTCCCATACCTCTTGCCTTCACCATTGTCGAAAAGGATAACTTTGAAAACTGGAGTTGGCTTTTGGCATTATTACGAATAAATGTTACAAACTAACAAGGAATATGTCTGATATCATATCAACACTGAGCTATAAAAGATGCTGTAGTCGTAGAAGGTCTAGGATGGTAGCCTCCTCATGCTTTTTATCAGTACTGTATCAGACATATTGCCAGCAACGTTCACAAGAAATGCAGGGATGACAATGTCACGAAAGCTGTCCTTAAGATTGGTAAGCCTTAGATCATAACTTTTCTGTTGAACATCGAATTTGTAAATTTCTCTGCGTAGTATTTTAACCCAGCTAAACTATTTGTTTCCTTGTGTTCAACCTATGAGCCAAATCGAAAAAAGGTCATGGAGAGATTGGATAACTTAAGCAAAGTCAATGAGGAGATCCACAAGAAGTTGACTGCTATTCCGATGGAGAAGTGGACACTTGCTTATGATGAAGGAAGAAGATATGGTCATATGACAACTAATATAGTAGAGTGCATTAATGGCCTCTTCAAAGAATTAAGGAAGCTACCAATCATAAGCCTTGTTCAACAAATATTTTATAGATGTGTTAAGTACTTTGTGGAAAGGGCAAAAAAAGCTTATGATGAACTACAACAAGGTCACAGATATGCAAGTCGATTCAGACAGGAGCTTGCGACTATCTAGGCACGTGCTTCTTTTTACCATGTTCGTGTGTATAATAGACAAGGAACTAGGTTTGAAGTGGTGGAGGGCCTTGATCTGACTAGGGGATCATGTGGAAAGGTCGTCCAAGTACTATTAGACAAGGGCCAATGTGAATGTGGACAATTCCAAGCACATAGGTATCCTTACGCCCATATTGTTGCTGCTTGTACCTCGGTCAACATATTGTGGGAACCATATGTGGATCCTGTATACAGACTTGACACCCTACTTAATTGCTATAAATCTGAGTGGTGGCCAATCGGGGAGTGAATGCAATGGAATAACTTACCACAATTTCCTATCCTGGTTCCAAATTCTACAAAATTATGTGAAAAGAGAAGATCGAACTCCACACAGATCAGGAATGAGATAGATTGGCCTCAAGAGAGTGGTGTCAGGCAAAAATACAGTCTTTGTAAGATGAAAGGTCACAATCGTAGGCGCTGCCCACTTTTTCATGGAGATGAAGGCCCTTCTTCACGTTAATCTTGATTTTTACTTTTGCTAATGTGTTAGGAAGTATGTTCACCAATGTCATAAGTGTAATGCTTGGATGATGTGATTTGTATCATTGTTGTAAAATTGTATACCACCATAGATATATATATGCGACCCCATGACTTGTAATGTTAACAATTTACTTCAATCTTGTTTTAGTATTAATTCCTGTGTGGATCTTTGTAGATAAATTGTACATGTATGCTACATTAGTGTATGTTTATATTCCAGCTTAATGCAATTTAATTAATGGCAGATGGTATCCTCATCCCAACGTGTTGATCCTGGACCAAGGGATCCTTCACTTCTGACGGCTCAGGACTCACAATTATCCCAGTCAATTTGGGCAGGCCATGTATGGAAATAGTTAGATCTTAAGTTTGGTTATACTTTTCCATATAGTTAGTAATGTTAAATTTTTTTTCTAGCCTGATCGTGTGCTGAGGATTCGACGGGCTCATCACTACCATCATCAGCAGCCACTGGAGTTAATTGTCCCCTTGTTATGACAGACAGGTTTCTATGACTTGACGATGTGCGAGTTTGTTTCGATAGACCATCAGTTGATTAGTGCCTTTGTAGAGCGATATAGGTCGAAGATACATACTTTTCACATGCCGTAGAGGGAGACCACTATTACACTGCAGGATGTTGCTTTGCAGCTCGGCCTACCCATTAATGATTGAGTAGTGACGAGACCTACTATGTGGGGATGGGGAGGCCTGATAGAGGAGTATCTGGGATTGCAGTTACCGGTGGGCGAGAATGTCCTTAGAAGGGGCCCATTGAGGATGAGATAGTTGGAGAGGCATTTCACTTATCTTCTAGATGATGCGGATGATGTCACAGTGCAGAGATTCACCTGTGCCTACATTTTGCGTCTCATTGGTGGGACGTTATTTCCTGACCACTCTGGCACGTACGTCCACCTCATGCACTTAACTTTGCTAGGAGACTTCCAGAAAGTTGGGACGTATAGTTGGGGATCTGCCTGCTTGGCCTATTTGTACAGAGAGCTCTGTAAGGCCACTACTTTAGATTATAGGGAAATAGGAGGGTATTACCTACTACTACAGCTATGGGCATGGGATAGATTTCCCACTATTGCCCCCACAATTACTGTTCCAGATATACTAGAGGGGGATGCACGGATTGGCCCTCTAGCCTGCAGGTTAGAAAATTTTTCAATTTACACCTACAATTTAGTTGATTTTTTAAGTTGTTTAACTTAATTATTGTACTTGGTAGGTGGCACTATCAAAAGACATTCTAGGATAGTCCGGCACACAACCTGCCCTATTATAGATATGTGCTGGACCATTTTCGGCTCGATCAGGTATGAAAGGAATAATGTATATTTTTATTTCATTCCATTATCCATTTTTTTGCTACATTTAAATGACAACATAAATGTGTAATTTCATATCACCTGGATCTCGTACACTGAGGTGGTCACTGCGGCACTTCCTCAGTACTGTTTTGACAAGAGTGACATTTGGACAGTAGTGGTGCCACTCATACACTTTCAGATTGTCGAGTGGCACTAGCCAGATAGGGTTTTGCAGTAGTTTGGCCTTTGCCAGCCTATTCCTGAGCCACCAAAGCAGGTGGCAGAGGTCCATTGCCTTCATTTATTCGGTCGGCATGATAAGGAGTGGTATATCCGACATCAACCGTACATTGCATTATGTGATATCCGGTGAGACTTATGTGTTATCGGTGAGCCGACCACACTACTAGTCCTAGGCCCACGGTTCGAGTATATGGCATGGTACAAACGGGTTACTAGATAATTTATTACACTAGTTGAGGGAGCACTAAACCTTATGATATTATTGCATGCTAGTTATGTGTGTCTGATTATCTTCCTGTGCACTGTTATTGTAACTAACTTTAATGTCAAAAATTTGTATAGGTTGATGAGGTGTCCACACTGCATGATTTTACTACACCAGAGGGGCAGTCTAGGTTCACTTTTGATGCTCTTAAATCAGCGACGGACTCCATCCTTTATGCCATTCATGAGGTTAATCATGTGATTCTTGGCACACACGTGGAGCCAGCTCCTCATACCCATCATATCCCTGACCTTGCGGAGAGTGACCATGATCAGCCTCGTACTTGTCGACGTCGTCGCACTGGTCCACGATCGATGTTGCAGGCTGATGTTCCATCCACTTCTGCAATTCACCAGACTCCATCATCGTCTGCTTAGGACACCATGATGATAATGATGTTAGATATGACCGCCTCATCTCATATGTACCTTACTACACCAGATGCTCCTTCATCCTCCACCATGTTCCCAGCTGGATTATATGTTACCTCATCAGCCCAGATATACCAGTTTCCTTTTAGTGTTCCATCCTCATTTCAGGCATTTCCACATACACCTGGAGTTTCATCTTCATTCCATATCTTTCCTTCTGATGATGCTGGTTTATCACAATCATATCATCCTGCATTTGATTTGCAAACTCAGGATCAGAGGACAACACTCGATGGCATGATTATAGATGACTCATTACTTGCAGATAGAGGTAGAGGTAGAGCAAGAGCCAGAGACAGAGGTAGAGCGAGAGCTGGAGGAAGATGAGCCACAGACACCGGAGATGTGACTCCCGAGCCTGCACAGAGGGTTAGCAGATATGACCGCCACATTACCGATCCTGGATGTGGGACTGGACATCATTTACGTAGACATTAGCTTTCTTTTTCTTGTTTATTGTATACTTATGCACATCTATTCTATAACTTTATTGCCAAACATCAAAATTTAGGATGGTTTTGATTATTGCAACATATTTATCTCTTTGCGTAGGTACTTATATCAATTTTACTTACCAAATTTTAACAACTACCTTACACAATCAATTGGATTCTCATATAACGCATCAAATATATGCAATTTTTTTCCAATAACATTTTTCTACCTAGAATTTTATTTGCTCTTTTCATATTTTATTTCCATGACTTTGATTATTTTAAATTATTAACTAACATAAATTAATTACAATTTTTTTCAATAATTTATGTTTATTTTTTCTAATGATAAGAATTAATTCATGTTCCACAGCTCGTTACAAAATATTTTTAACATTGTAACGAAATAAAGATGAATTAATTCATGTTATAATTTTAATTTCATTACAAAATGAAAAGAATTTTGTAATGATATATGACATTTCTTTTTATTTTCAATCATCTTCAACTTCGTTATTTCATATTTATTTTGTTATAAAATAAAAATAATATTATTGAAATAAATACAAAGTAAAAAGAATATTTTTGAAATAAATACAAAATAAAAGGAAATATATTTATTTTGTTATATTTCTTTTAATTTTCAACTATTTTCAACTTTGTAAATAAAGAATAGTAATCAATGATTTATTAACTTTGTTTATGTGTAATAAAGTATTAAATAATTACCTGTATTTTTATCCTAAACCTATAATAACACTTAATATCATTTGTAAAATTTTCTTTTACAAAAATATTATAAAAATGATATAATAATAACAAAGGTGTGTGTCTAGTATAATGAAATAGAATAAATAAAATAAAGGAAATAAGTAATTAATTTTTTTGGTAAGTGTTACAAAATATAAGTATCAATTTTCCTAAAAAAATCTATTCTATTGAAATATGAAAGTTTTATTTTATATTAAATGGGGTGAAGAATTTTTAAATATTCAAGTTATAACACATAATCTTTAGATTCACTTAATAAATAAAAGATAATTGTAGACTGTGAAATTCATTTATTATTTTTTCAGGATTCACAAATTAATTTTTTTATTTTTTAGTCTTCAAGATATTAAAAATTGAGAAAACTAACATTAACTTTTTATCCATTGATAAAACTAAGGACAAGTGGACACTTGATTACACTTGAAGCTTCTTATTTTTTTTCTGAAAATACATATCCAGTCTTAAAACGTTTTTATAATTATGAAATATAATGATATTAAACTTTTAAATTATAGTCCATGCTTTATCTTTGTAGCTTATAAGTGAAAAAATATTTTGGTATAATTTTATATGCAATTATGCTTTTCATTTGAAGGATAAAAATATTTCTGACGTGTTGTAATATTTGTACAAAAAAATTTATGAAACTAATCATCTAGCCATATGAGGGATGATACCAGAGGAGGTGATGTAGTTAAATCGTAACGGTGGCAGTGTATAATTCTAAAAAATGATAAATATTAAGTGTTATTAGATCAAATTTTGAGATGAATTAATATAAATTATGTAATTATTCTTTATTGATCATATCTTTTATTTTAATAATATTAAATTATTTAATAAATATTCATTATTTTTATTAAATATATTATTATCATTGACTACTTTTTTATTTGATTCCTATAATATATTAATGTATTAAATATCAAAGTGGAATAAAATATTTTTTATGATATCAAATATAATTATAAAATGAGTAATTTATCTTATTTACATTCTCATTCTAGTTCCGATCTATTACATCATATCGTTCATCTCATTCGCTTATACCTAAAAAGGGCACAATTCAATGTTGCAGTTCCTTATCATCAACTAATTTTTTGGGATGAGAAATATACTGATCCTATTAAATGTTTCATCACAATCACATTAATCATGTAGAAAAAATATAACTACCTCTAGCGTTAGCACAAATATCTAATTAGCTTCATTTGATCATACATTTGTTTTTATATTGTAAAGTTAAGTTATAATCTAAATAATAATATTTTCCAAGTAATTCTTTAAAATTTATTAAATGTCTCGTATGGGATTTTTTAATCAAGAACGACTATGTGAATTTAGAATGACTTGTGCGCGGTAACAACATTTAAAAAGGTCAATCAGTTTATGAATAAGAATAAAGAAAAAAATTTACAGCATGATCCCAATGAATTTAAAATAATTAATACAACCATTGATCATTTGATATTTATTCTGGAATGGTGGATGGTTAGGTTAAAAGGCCAATTTTTAATTATTTAATATTTATAGTCACAGCAACAAAATTGATATTTAAGAACTTAAATGGAAACAAAATAATGGAATATGACAAGGATCGGGACCAATTTACCGCTGTTTGCTAAACAAATTTTCTTTTTACGATTTCTGCAAAATATTTTATCAAAAAATGCATGAAAGCGTAGAGGCACCAGAGCAGATGACGCCTCTGGTATCAAATATTGGCGCCCTCACGGTGCTATTCAAAATGGCTCCTTTGGCAGCCACTAGGAAATGTATTGTTGTCTAAGATATTGATAGCATGAAATAAAGGCTACAAAAATGTTTGCTAAGCAGCAGTAAGTCAGATGCAACATTTTATGGCTTTTTCTTTAGGGAAGAACATGTCAATGCTTGTGTCTGTAACAAAAAATTTACAACAAAATTTCAATATATTTGAAAAATCACATAGTAGTGGTGCCAAATATGAAAGGGCTCTTTTATGGTATGCTCTTGGTAAAATTTGAGCTTTTGCATAAGTTTAACATGAAAGTTAGGTAACTTACACTTAATATTTTTACAATATACTTTGGTTTCTTAAATCGTGATCAGCTCAAATTATCTTGATGGTGATCTGAGCATATAAAAGCGATTAGTGATTTATATAGAAACATTTCTTTTATTTGAAAAAAAGAAATCACATTATAATTTATGCAAGACGGTTTATATGCTTTCCAGAAATAGTTATGAAAATTTGAAATCAGATAGTTTTCATGTAATTTTTGGGAGTTCAACACAAACCATTGAATTTCCATCAAATTCTTTCTAGGTTATTCTGGTTGCACTAAAATTCATATTTTAAATTACATACCAATCAAGAAAGTACATATTACTTTACCAGCAACTTCAGACCATCTAAAATACCTGAAATTAATAAATAGAAATTGAGCAAACACATTTGGAAGTGAGGTCCCATTAATTTTGATCAAAAAACTTTGATCTTCATTTTATATTCATAAGACATGTATATAATTTTCATCTGAAATCGTAACAATAATAAATTATATATATGCAACGAGAATTTTCTTTGGCAAAATTGTGCTTCAAAGAATCATAGCGGGTCTTCCTTTGTTTAATTTCAAATACCATAAAACATTTAAAGTTTACCAGAATCTATTTTTCCTCATGGCCGAAGGCGCCAAAGTATATGGCGCCTTCACTCCAGTGGCACTGTTCAAAATGGCGCCACTATGTAGTACTAAAGGCGCCATCTGGCACCTCTCCCCGTGCATATTGTGGTAAAATATTTCACAAAAATAGTAAAATAAAATTTCGTGCGTATTATGGTAAAATATTTCACAAAAATGGTAAAACAAAATTTTGTTTAACAAACAACAAAAAATTGAAACTTTAGCCATTTTTAACAAATTAACAATTTCTACAATTATTTTATTTTTAATTATAAATCTAAATATTATATTTAATTTTATTCAATAGTCATAATCAAATTTAATTTATTTTTAAAAATTTATTTTGAGTCACAATCAAATTTAACTTATTTTTAAAATTTTGAATGACAGGCTAAGGGCGCTATTCAATTTGGCGCCCTCAAAGCATGCCAAAGGTGCCATTCGGACTGGCACCTCCACCCCGAGGTCGCCTTCAGTCTGGCACCTTCGTCCTGCGTGCGTATTTTCGTAATAAGTTTTGAAATCACAGTAAAATAAAAATAAGTTTCTAAAAAAGCCGTAAATTAATACTTTTGCCTTCAGCTGGCGACTCCCAGCGTAAGTTTGCAGTAAGAAATGCATTAGCAGGTTTTCAAACTATATATGATCTTGTGCAGTGTATGGCTGACTTGTCTAGGCTAGAATGCAGTGACTACTTGGTTTGGTGTATCTCTCAAATACCATCTTGTTGTAACGACAAGAAAGGTGGCAGAGTAGTTAGCCCGAGCTGCAATATCAGATTTGAGACCTACCGCTTCTATGATCCCACTGCTGTTGCACCACCACCCTCGATCGCCATCGCCATAAGTGACTCCTCTACCACCATCCACCAATAACACAAGCTCAGAAGGTAGCCAAAGTTAACCCTTTTGTCTGCCCTACAAATATAAAAAATTTAAATTCATCTTTTTATTTGATGGAAGGAAGGGATAAGCATTCTATTAAAATTTTAACGGCAGGATTCACAAAGTTACAAAATTTCAAGTTTCTAGTTATTGTTGGCCTTTTCTCCGTCGCTTATTTTTTGGAATTATTGATAGCTTATCATTCCTAATCTATGAATGTTCTTTCACCCTATTGAATTCTAGTTTTTGTAGGAAAAAGCAACACATCACGGATTGTTATTGCCACAGTTGTGCTAATTGTTGCCATAATTATACTGCTGATCTTCGTCTGCATCTATTTAAGATTCAAAAAGTTAGATGAAAGTATTATAGGTACATCTTAATGCTGATTTACTATGATTTGTTATTTGCCAACCTGTACTTGCATTCTTCAATGAACTTTGAAAAAGAAAAAATAGTTTACTTATCACCATATATAGGATATTTTCCATAGAGCTATAGAAAATTATTCATATGATTTTTAGAGGAATTCCTTCAATCACATAAGCCTTCTTGCTACCCAGTACCCACGAAGGATACTGAAGATGAAACTATCACTATGACTCAGAATCGAATGAATGGGTAGATTACTACAGAAAGAAGCAAAAAGGGGAAATAATTACATTGGAAAATGATCTCTCTGTTTTCTTTTAGCGCACTAAATTGCTGCAATCTCACTCTTAGAGCTGTTATTCTTTACAGCTCAAGATGATGCTGATGATGAAATTAGAAATGCTGAGTCATTGTAATTCCACTTCGACACAATAAGAGTTGCCACAAATGACTTCTCTGATGCGAATAAGCTTGGAAAAGGTGGATTTGGGGCTGTTTATAAGGTAAGATAACAAATACTATAGGTTGAGCCATTGAGGTTAATACACACACTTTGTCAAAAAGTAGTCTTGCCAGCCATTTATCCAAGAATGAAATTGATGAATTTTGATATATTTTCAGGGTAGGCTCACCGATACACAAGAAATTGCTGTCAAAAGGTTATCAATGGATTCTGGCTAAGGTGATACAGAATTTAAGAATGAAGTGCAGTTGGTGGCCAAGCTTCAACATCAAAATTTAGTGAGGCTGCTTGGTTTCTGTTTGGAAAGATGTGAAAGTCTACTAATCTATGAGTTCGTACAAAATAAAAGCCTTGATTACTTCATATTTGGTAAGTTTCAACATCTTATTTGAATGTACTGATATTACTTCACATTATGGATCATGACAACATATATTCCAAACATAGTTCGAAAGATTATATTTTGAAATGAGTGTACATGTAGATCCAAATAAGCATTCACAATTGGATTGGGAAAAGCACTACAAGATCATAAGAGGCATTGCTCGAGGTTTTCTTTATCTTCATGAGGACTCTCGACTAAGAATTATTCATCGTAATCTCAAAGCAAGTAATATTCTCTTAGATGAAGAAATGAATCCAAAAATATCAGATTTTGGCTTGGCAAAATTGGTTGTAATGGATCAAACTCAGGTCAATACAAGTAGAGTTGTAGGCACTTAGTAAGTATTACAATATCCAAGAGCTCATTTGTACAAGAGCCGTCATTTCCATTTCTATTATAATCATTAGAGTTTAACAGGATAGATAAAGAATAATACATTATTGTAGAGAGCTACTAGTATGATCTAATATTTTTCTCATTTAGCCTTTTGTAATGACATGTAGTGGATATATAGCACCTAAATATGCAATGCATGGATAATTTTTAGTGAAATTTGATGTTTTTAGTTTTAGTGTTTTAGTTCTAGAAATTGTGAGTGGCCATAAAAATAGTGACATTCATCATGGGGAAAACATCAAGGATCTATTAAGTTTTGTAAGTCTAAAATTTTAATTTCCTAGTCATTCTTGCTTTTAGAAGTTTAGTATGAAAATGTATGTATAATTATTTCAAATGAAATTGTAGTTGTCAAAACTTGTAGTTATGGAATAGTATTTTCTCTAATTGAGCCAATTTATTTGTAATGACCCTGAATTAGTACAATAATAATATATATATATAATTAAAAAAAGAAAAACTAAAATTTTTTTATTGAGATTGTAATGAGTGAAAATTTACTTAGAAACCTAAGAATATATTTTTGAAAATTTCACTTAGAGATTTATTGAATTTCTGTACCCGGTAAAGCAAAAAAGTGAGAAAGTGAGTCGAAATTATAGTAAATTAATTCAAAAAAAATTAATGGATGATCAAAAATAATTTTCCAAGCTCAAAAATGGTTATGGGAAGTAAAAATAAAATTTTTAAGATATTTAGAAGCCTAGGGGTGAAAATGTAAAGAAAATAAGTAATTCGGGGCCGAATTGTAATAAATCCTTTTATCTTTTTAGCCTTTTTATTTTTTATTGCATAGGTTGGGTTGGCCCATGTTCTTTTCAGACACAAATGTGAAAAATTAAGGTCCAAATTCGTGATCCAACACTAGCCCAAACTTCCAAGGGAAGCCAAGGACCAAAATGAAAGAAAATGACAAAATTTGGGGCAAAAGTATAATATTTGAAAACTTTTAATTTGTGTCTCATTTTTATTGGCTAAAACATGATTTGCTGGTTTGAAACTCAGCTACTTGGCCGTGCTATGCAGCTCACTAAGTGTCCCCAAAATCCTCCCAAAATCCAAGGCAAATTTAATGTTGAGATTAATGAAAATTGTAGGATTTTTTTAGAAATTTCTTTAAGCAATTTTATATAAAACAAAACAAACTTAGCAGAAGCAAAATTGCTGCTCCTCTCCAGCGAAAAATGTGACCATATAGGAGAAGAAACAAGGAAAGTAGACAAAGTAGATTCAAGGGAAATTGGCAAGTTAAATAGGTAGATTTCAATACCCCTAAACTCTTGTGAAATTCTTCTTCCTCTCGACTCTGAAATCTGATTTTTATTTTCTTGAATTCATCTCCCTCTCCCTTAGAATTCAGATTTGAAAGAAGGAAGAAAGAAGTAAGGATTTAAGGTGAGTAATAGCTTGTTATACATTTTATGAATTTCTAATGCTGGATGGTCATGATGAAAATGATTCCTTGGACATGATTTATGTTAGTTGCTGTGATAATTAGTTCAACATGATTTGAACATGTGATGATGTTGTTGGAAGTGAGTATTTGGATCATGAATAATGAGAATGGAAGTGGTTTTGGCTATTGCAAAGAAATTGTTAACATTATGTTGGAAATGGTATCAAGAAGGGTGAAAAATGCTGTTGAAATTCTGGTTGGTGAATAGTCACGTGGAACCTAGGTGATTTATCATAAAAAAATTTGATTTTTGATATCTTAAGGTCTCTTATGATGTGAGGTTGAATTCTGGAAATTTTGAGGATTTTTAGAAACTTTTAGGTATTTTAGAAGAATTTCCTAAATCAGGTCATCAGTGCTGTCCAGGAACAGGGCACTTTCACGTTGGCTTCTGTTTTCGAATTTATTTGGGCATAAAATGATCATGAAAAATCGTGAAAAAATTTAAGAAAACCAATTAAGGGTTATTAATATTGTGTAAAATTTTCAGGGCAATCGGAGATGAATTGGTTACCCAATAAAATGGTGAAAACGAGCCGTTCATGACAAAACCCGAATATGCCCAGTCTTGTTCACGAAATTTTTAGGAGTATCAAATGGTTAAGAAAAATTCTGGAAAAATTTGTATGAATCACTCTGATTGTAATGTAGTATGGGTTAAAATTTTAGAAATAAAAAATTTTATTTATTTCTTCAAATAATTCCTGCCCTTATGCTGCCTAGATAGGGTCTACATACAAAATATTTTGTGTGACATGAATTGTTTAATTTGTGTATATGACATATGAATTATTTGATTTACATACATGAATATCCTTTAGGGTTTGATATGAGAATGAGCATAGAAGGATAAATGAAGCATAAAACACTTATGGCATAGTTGGTATTTTGACACATTCCTCGAGGAAAATTGTGGTTGATGCATGTGGCGTCCCACAATTGTTTATTCTACTTACAAAAATGTGGGAGGAAGAAAACATCCTTCGCATAGAAGGAGAGGAGGGGTAAGTAGTGGAGGGAAAAGGTTGGTAGCCTCGAGCTTAGGGTGGCAGGGGATAAGGTTGGACCGAAGATATAAGGTGACATTACATATCAACTAATGTCATTCCTCAAACAACGTAATATCTAAATTTGGGCTTTTAATTTGAAAAGCAACCTTAAATGGGAAATCAAAAAAAGGGCAATAACAGATTATTACTCACTGAGTATATTTATACTCATTCTGTATTTTCTTTAAACTGTCTTTTTAGATAAAGACCATGGATCCGTGGACGTGCGGTAATACTTACAGAGGATATGCCGCAACACCCCTTGGAACGTATGGAATAGAGTTGCATATAGAGATTCGGGTCACTCCTAATGAAATAAATATTTTGTATCATATGGACTATTGGCCCATGGACAGGGAGCCAAATGTCCTTGAGATTTTCTTCCCATTAGTTCTGGTCACCCCGGATGACGATTCCAGGAGCAACGTGATATCGTTAGGGTCCATAACGCCTAGTTCCAGTTCTCCTCCAAAATCTGATCCGGAGGAGGAAGGCCTTAATTGGGTTAGTGAGTCAGATGACTATGTTTAAAGTATTTAAAGTTATAATGGACTTATCTTTGTAAATATTTTTGTGCTGTTATATGTATATTATTTTGGTATTTTAACTCTTTGTTACCTACTTTCTTTCAGCGCGCCTTAATATTATATTTATAAGTGTATGCGATATTGTGCTATCTTTAGAGGCTAGTAAGGATATCTTATCAGTGTGGAATGCTGATTAGATATCTTTACACCGGTCACGATTAAAGCATGTCAGGTCGTGACAGAGTTGGTATCAGAGCATGGTCCTGAATGCTTGTGATTCTTTAGAGTTTATTGTGACCCAATTAAATTTTGGGGTTGTGAAAGGCATATGAAGAAGTAAGTGTTAGCAGCTACGGATCCATGATGAATCCAGGTAACATTTTCTATTTTTAAATTTAATAATAATGATTAATTAAATTTATTTTAGATAACTATGCCTAGGAGAGGGCAAGTTCAACTTCCAATGCCTCGCCGACCTACCAAAGCACATTCGGAAGTGTCAAAAAATGAGGCATCTGTAAATGCGCCTATTGAAAATCTAGAAAGGACTGAACAGGAACAACCTGCAGCCCTAAATTGGGCTATAAGGCTACAACAGACGCTAGATAGATTTCTAGACCAAACCCAGAATCCTATTGCTCCACCCCCGACATCCCCCCTAAAAGACAGGTACCAACGTTGCCTCCAAGGGAGAGATTACAATTAGTGCATGAGTTTCAAAAGCTAAACCCTCCTAAGTATGATGGCACAGACCCAACAGCTGATTTGTATCAGTTTATGGATCAGATTGAAAGGGTGTGTAAACTACTGGGATGTGACGAAAACATAATGGTAGAACTAGTAGGCTACCAGTTGGAGGATGTTGCACACTTTTGGTACGCGCACAATATTGAACCTATTATTACAGCACAGGAGCCAATTACTTGGAAGCGGTTTCAGGAGGAATTTATCGATATACCATCAAGTATTAGGGAGGCAAAGGCTTGAGAGTTTGAGAAGTTAACTCAGGGGTTAATGATGGTGGCCCAATACGATGCTCAGTTTACGCAGTTGTCACGATATGCAGAATATTTAGTACCGACAGAGAAAACTCGCGTCAATCGATTTGTGTACGGACTTCGAGATTATTTTTATGATCGGGTAGACATTTCTGACAACACTACTTACCAGCAAGCATTGAATCAAGCTATTAGAGCAGAAATTCGGGTAGCAGAAAGACAGAATCGAGAAGCTAGTTCAGGAGAGAGGCGAACCTTTCCATTTCAAGCAGAAAGTAATAAGAGTGCAGATAAGATAGTGATTGCTTCAAGTATTCCAAGAAGTACTGCACCAGCTAGTAAGAGAAAGGGTAACCAGCGGCGTCCTCAACAAAAACTAACTGGAAGCAGATCCGAAGCCAGTGTCAATGCTCCCCGTCAAGTATATTCAGTACCAACTAGTAGGCCTTCACAATGCCCTCGTTGTGGCCTCAGTCACATTGGACCATGTGGCTCATGTTTTCGGTGTGGACAAATGGGGCATCGAGCTCTTGAATGTCCATCAAAGCTACAGGGAAGTAACACGGCAAACCCCAATTTCTGTCCTATTCAAAATACTACTTTTGTGAAGCTACTAGCAGTACCAAACAGAAGAAATATAGGAAAAGAACCTGCAACAACTCAAGCTCGAGTGTATGCCATAACACGTCAAGAAGCTCAAGATTCAAAGACGGTAGTGGCAGGTACGGTTCTAATTGAAACCTTTTCTGCAAAAGTATTATTTGATCCAGGCGCCACCCATTCGTTCATATCTGTCAATCTAGCAGCTAAATTTCCTAAATCAATTAATGTTTTAGATGAACCCTTGATGGTGAACACACCAGTTAGAGAAGTTATGCTAGCCATATTTAGTGTTGATAGTTGCGACATTAAAATAAATAATCATTCAACCACTATAAAACTGATCGTATTAGAAATGGTAGATTATGATATGATATTAGGAATGGACTGGCTTTCAAAATATCATGTTTGTGTTGATTGTTATCATAAAATGGTCACCTACCAAATAAAAGAAGGGGTAGTCCAAATTTTCCAAGGTGAAAAGAAGTCTGGATTGCCAACCTTTATGTCATGTACGAAAGTTCAAAAATTGATCAATAAAGGACATGTGGCATGGGTCGCTTCAGTGATAGAAGGGGAAAGGGAGGAAGGAGTATTGGAACGAATCCCAGTAGTGAAGGAATTTTCAGATGTTTTCCCAAACGACTTGTCAGGATTACCACCAGATCGAGAAATAGAATTTGTAATTGAGACGATTCCCAAAATAGACCCGATATCAATTATGTCGTATAGGATGGCACCAGTAGAACTAAAAGAACTGAAGGAGCAATTGCAAGATTTATTAGACAAAGGCTTCATACGTCCCAATACGTCTCCTTGGGGAGCGCCGGTATTGTTCGTGAAAAAGAAAGATGGATCGCTGCGATTGTGCATTAACTACCGACAATTAAACAAAGTCACCATAAAGAATAAATATCCTTTACCCAAGATCAACGATCTGTTCGATCAACTACAGGGTTCCTAATATTTCTCAAAGATCGATTTACGCTCAGGGTATCATCAGCTGAAGATACAGAAAGAAGATGTTCCGAAGACAGCATTTCGAACCTGCTATGGACACTACGAATTTTTGGTGATGTCATTTGGCTTGACAAATGCTCCTGCAGCATTCATGGACTTGATGAATCGTGTTTTCAAACCTTTCTTGGATAAGTTCATTGTAGTATTTATTGATGACATTCTGATTTATTCCAAGAATGAAGAAGAATATGCACAGCATCTAAAGATAACTTTGCAAAAGCTACGAGAGCATAAGCTTTATGCTAAGTTCTCGAAATGTGAATTCTGGATGAAGAAGGTACACTTCCTAGGCCACGTAGTATCACAAGAAGGAATACGAGTAGACCCTCAGAAGATTAAAGCAGTACTTAAATGGCCACAACCATCATCAATAACAGAGATCCGTAGTTTTCTTGGTATGGCTGGATATTATAGAAGATTTGTTAAGGATTTCTCAAAAATCGTAGCCCCCTTAACTAGATTGACACGCAAAGGAGTCAAATTCAAATGGGATGATGACTGCGAAAGGAGTTTTCGAGTACTGAAAGAGTGACTTATCTCAGCTCCAGTATTAGCTTTGCCTGATGGTGCAGGAAAATATATAGTATACTGTGATGCTTCTAGAGTGGGTTTGGGATGCGTGCTAATGCAACAAGGAAGGGTAATAGCGTATGCATCTTGTCAATTAAAGAAACATGAAGTTAATTATCCTACTCATGATCTAGAAATGGCTGCTATGGTGTTTGCTTTGAAAATATGGAGACATTATTTGTATAGAGCCACTTGCGAGATTTATACAGATCATAAAAGCTTGAAATATATTTTTTGAACAAAAGGAGTTGAATATGAGACAAAGAAGATGGATGGAATTCATGAGTGATTATGACTACTCTATCCATTATCATCCGGGTAAAGCTAACGTAGTAGCTGATGCTTTAAGTCGAAAAATCCTGAAAAGCAAGGATAAATAAATGGATGGTGGTGCAAACAAAACTCTAGCCTGCATAATGGTGCATTCTACTATAATGGACCAAATTAAGGTAATTCAAAAGGAGGACCCACAATATGAGCAGTTGAAAGATAAAGTCATAATGGAAAAAAATGACAAATTAAGAATTAATGATGAAGGAGTAATAAGATATGAAAATCGGCTGTGGGTACCTACTATGTTAAGAAGGGAAGTGTTGAGGCGAGCTCATGAATCATCCTACACGATGCATCCTGGTGCAATGAAAATGTATCAAGATCTGAAAACTGTATATTAGTGGGATGGAATGAAACGAGATGTGCAGGAATATGTAATGCGATGTTTAACCTGTCAGCAAGTGAAAGCAGAGCACCAACGCCCGACAGGTCTCTACCAACACATTTATATCCCTGAATGGAAATGGGAAAGTGTTACTATAGACTTCATGATTGGATTACCACGAACCAGCAAAGGATATGATTCCATTTGGGTAATCATTGATCGTTTAACTAAGTCTGCCTACTTCGTACTAGTGAAGATAACTTATACTGCGTCACAATATGCTCAACTCTATATGGATAAAGTTATTCTGTTGCATGGAGTACCGCTTGTGATTATTTCGGATCGTGGGTCACAATTTACATCACAAATTTGGCGATCATTTCAAGAGACGCTAGGCATTCAATTGCGATTTAGTACAGCATTCCATCCACAAACTGATGGGCAATCTGAGAGAACAATTCAGACATTAGAAGATATGCTCAGGGCTTGCACAATAGAATTTGAGGAAAGCTGGGATAAGTATCTACCATTAATGGAGTTTGCATATAACAATAGCTATCATGCCAGCATACAGATGGCTCCATTTGAGGCATTGTATGGTAGAAAATGTCGATCACCCATTGGATGGTTTGAACCAGGAGAAGCAAAAATGATTGGTCCAAACCTTGTTGAAGATGCTATTCGTAAAGTTCAATTTATTCGAGAAAAACTACGAGCAGCTCAGGATAGATGTAAATCTTATGTAAACAACAGAAGAAGAGAGTTGGAATTTCAAGAAGGGGAACAAGTGTTTTTAAAGGTTACCCCTATGAAAGAAGTCATGCGATTCGATAAAAAAGGAAAATTGGCACCCAGGTATGTAGGGCCTTATCGGATCAAACATCGAATCGAAAATGTGGCTTATCAATTGGAATTGCCAGATAATATGAAGGGAATACATCCAGTTTTTCATATATCTATGTTGCGAAAATATCACCCAGATGAATCCCATGTATTGAAAGAAACACTGGTGGAACTAGATTGAAAGCTAACATATGAAGAACAACCGGTACAAATCGTTGATTGGCAAATACAAAAATTAAGATCTAAAGAAGTCCCCATGGTTAAAGTAATATGGGATAGACATGGAGTCCAAGAGGCAACTTGAGAATTAGAAAAGGAAATGAGTGAAAAATATTCCCATATATTTGGTAAGTTTTCTTCTTATAACCATTCTCTAGTCAATAATAAGTTTATATCTTATCCGGAGAAAATTCGAGGATGAATTTTTTTGAAGGAGGGGAGAGTTTGTAATGACCCTGAATTAGTACAATAATAAAATATATATATATAATAAAAAAATAAAAAATAAAAATTTTTTATTGATATTGTAATGAGTGAAAATTTACTTAGAAACCTAAGAATATATTTCTGAAAATTTCACTTAGAGATTTATTGAATTTCTGTACCTGGTAAAGCGAAAAAGTGAGAAAGTGAGTCGAAATTATAGTAAATTAATTCAAAAAAAATTAATAGATGATCAAAAATAATTTTCAAAGCTAAAAAATGGTTATGGGAAGTAAAAATAAAAATTTTAAGATATTTAGAAGCCTAGGGGTGAAAATGTAAAGAAAATAAGTAATTTGGGGTCGAATTGTAATAAATTCTTTTATCTTTTTGGCCTTTTTATTTTTTTATTGCATAGGTTGGGTTGGCCCATGTTCTTTTCAGACCCAAATATGAAAAATTAAGGTCCAAATTCGTGATCTAATACTAACCTAAACTTCCAAGGGAAGCCAAGGACCAAAATGAAAGAAAATGACAAAATTTAGGGTAAAAGTGTAATATTTGAAAACTTTTAATTTGTGTCTCATTTTTATTGGCTAAAACATGATTTGCTGGTTTGAAACTCAGCTACTTGGACGTGCTATGCAGCTCACCAAGTGTCCCCAAAATCCTCCCAAAATCCAAGGCAAATTTAATGTTGAAATTAATGAGAATTGTAGGATTTTTTTAGAAATTTCTTTAAGCAATTTTATATAAAACAAAAGAGAGTTAGCAGTAGTAAAATTGCTGCTCCTCTCCAGCAAAAAATGTGACCATATAGGAGAAGAAACAAGGAAAGTAGACAAAGTAGATTCAAGGGAAATTGGCAAGTTAAATAGGTAGATTTCAATACCCCTAAACTCTTGTGAAATTCTTCTTCCTCTTGACTCTAAAATCTGATTTTTATTTTCTTGAATTCATCTCCCTCTCCCTTAGAATTCAGATTTGAAAGAAGGAAGAAAGAAGTAAGGATTTAAGGTGAGTAATAGCTTGTTATACATTTTATGAATTTCTAATGCTGGATGGTCATGATGAAAATGATTCCTTGGACATGATTTATGTTAGTTGCTGTGATAATTAGTTCAACATGATTTGAACATGTGATGATGTTGTTGGAAGTGAGTATTTGGATCATGAATAATGAGAATGGAAGTGGTTTTGGCTGTTGCAAAGAAATTGTTAACATTATGTTGGAAATGGTATCAAGAAGGGTGAAAAATGCTGTTGAAATTCTGGTTGGTGAATAGTCACATGGAACCTAGGTGATTTATCATAAAAAAATTTGATTTTTGATATCTTAAGGTCTCTTATGATGTGAGGTTGAATTCTGAAAATTTTGAGGATTTTTAGAAACTTTTAGGTATTTTAGAAGAATTTCCTAAATCAGGTCATCAGTACTGTCCAGGAACAGGGCACTTTCACGTTGGCTTCTGTTTTCGAATTTCTTTGGGCATAAAATGATCATGAAAAATCGTGAAAAAATTTAGGAAAACCAATTAAGGTGTTATTAATATTTTGTAAAATTTTCAGGGCAATCGGAGATGAATTGGTTACCCAATAAAATGGTGAAAACGAGCCGTTCATGACAAAACCTGAATATGCCCAATCTTGTTCACGAAATTTTTAGGAGTATCAAATGGTTAAGAAAAATTCTGGAAAAATTTGTATGAATCACTCTGATTGTAATGTAGTATAGGTTAAAATTTTAGAAATAGAAAATTTTATTTAATTCTTCAAATAATTCCTGCCCTTATGCTGCCTAGATAGGGTCTACATACAAAATATTTTGTGTGACATGAATTGTTTAATTTGTGTATATGACATATGAATTATTTGATTTGCATATATGAATATCCTTTAGGGTTTGATATGAGAATGAGCATAGAAGGATAAATGAAGCATAAAACACTTATGGCATAGTTGGTATTTTGACACATTCCTCAAGGAAAATTGTGGTTAATGCATGTGGCGTCCCACAATTGTTTATTCTACTTACAAAAATGTGGGAGGGAGAAAACATCTTTTGCATAGAAGGAGAGGAGGGGTAAGTAGTGGAGGGAAAAGATTGGTGGCCTCGGGCTTAGGGTGGCAGGAGATAAGGTTGGATCGAAGATATAAGGTGACATTACATACCAACTAATATCATTCCTCAAATAACGTAATATCTAAATTTGGGCTTTTAATTAGAAAAGCAACCTTAAATGAGAAATCGAAAAAAGGGCAATAACAGATTATTACTCACTGAGCATATTTATACTCATTCTGTATTTTCTTTAAACTGTCTTTTTAGATAAAGACCATGGATCCGTGGACGTGCGGTAATACTTACAGAGGATATGCCGCAACACCCCTTGGAACGTATGGAATAGAGTTGCATATAGAGATCCGGGTCACTCCTAATGAAATAAATATTTTGTATCATATGGACTATTGGCCCATGGACAGGGAGCCTAATGTCATTGAAATTTTCTTCCCACTAGTTCTGGTCACCCCGGATGACGATTCCAGGAGCAACATGACACCATTAGGGTCCATAACACCTAGTTCCAGTTCTCCTCCAATATCTGATCCGGAGGAGGAAGGCCCTAATCGAGTTAGTAAGTCAGATGACTAGGTTTAAAGTATTTAAAGTTATAATGGACTTATCTTTGTAAATATTTTTGTGCTGTTATATGTATATTATTTTGGTATTTTAACTCTTTATTACCTACTTTCTTTCAGCGCGCCCTAATATTATTTTTATAAGTGTATGCGATATTGTGCTGTCTTTAGAGGCTAGTAAGGATATCTTATCAGTGTGGAATGTTGATTGGATATCTTTACGTCGGTTACAATTAAAGCATGTCAGGTCGTGACATTATTGCAAGTTTGGAAACATTGGAGAGAGGGCATAGTTTCAAATATTATAGATCCCACATTGAACAACGGTTCAAGAAATGAAATGTTGAGATGCATCCACAATGGGTTGCTTTGTGTTCAAGAAAACATAGCAAATAAACCAACCATGGCCATCATTGTACTCATGCTCAACAGCTATTCTCTCACTCTTCAAATACCTTCAAAATCTGCATTTTTCATCAATAGCAAAAGTTTATCAAACATGCTAATGTTGGAGTTAATTTCCGGGGCAACGGAATTAAGTAAATCAAAAAGTAAATCTATTCAAGAATCAATAAATGAGGCTTCAATTACTAAGTTGTATCCTCGTTAGATATCAATTATTGAAGTGATATCCATAAGATTACAAAAGCATTATCAATTTTGATGTCAAATTCCAATGTATTGAACTCTTGTAATTTTGTTATCTGTGGACTTAATTTGCTAAACTAAATGCCTGTTGGTTTACGTAATGATAGGATCTTTGAATATAAACTTCAATGGAACTTGACAGAAAAAAAAATGCATTTTGGAAGAAGCATACACCGCAGCTCAGTGGTGTGTCTGTGTATCAATGTATTTGTTTTTCTTTCATAAATTTAATGGTTGATAGTTTGCTTGCTTTTCGTAAAATTTGACACTAATACATATTTTTTCTGATACACATAAAAGATCACCACTGATAAGCAAGCTTTTGTCTTCTAAGTTACAAAATTGTTATTCAGTATTCAGCACAGTGGTGTTGGACTGCTAAACTTGTATCCTTTTAGTCTCTTCAACTAGTTTCCTAAAAAGGAAAAACCCTCCTGCAATTTCTTTTGGAGAGTGTCCGAACCATTAGAGTCATGCAATTTTTAAAATTATGAGAGAATTAAATAAAATGAATGAACTCATTGCCAATCTAGTTAATTGCATTTTTATAATTTGCTAGTATGTGAACCCATACATTAATTCATTATAAAATTAAAATTGAACAGGTTTTATATATTGTAATTATTATGTAATGATGGTGAAGATAAAATTAATTTTTTATTAACTCGAATAATATTATGCAAGGCATTTGAAGATAAAATTTAAGTCAACAACTCATTTTTTATTTTACATTTGTTTATGGATTTGACTCGTTAACGAATCTTATAAAAATTTATATTATCACACATTAAACATAAATATAAATATATTGAATTTAGCAATTATCACAAGACCTTCAAAAGAAAAAAAATAAAAATATGAATATATCCAAAAAGATAAAAACTTAATAAATATTATTTTTTATAAATTAGGAGGATTTAGATTAGAAAAATATTTTTTTTGAAAAAAATATATATTATTTATTATTGTGGGAAATTATAAAATAACAATTCAAATACTTAGCTATGTTAGTTACATTAAGTTAGAGAACAAAATAAACATCAAGATAATTAGTTTAGTATTATTAGTAGATAGACTTGTTTGAAAGGTTATGAGTTTGATGGGTTCAACTGTAGAGGATCTAAATATTTTTTTTTTTAAATTGCAAGATGAAAAGAAACGTAAGAATATTTTACTTTATAGTGTTATATAGCATGGACTAATCACCATAGGACGTTCTAGGGATCGTAATAAATAGATAAAATTTATAAATTATTTAAATATTCTAAATAAAAAATTTAAATTATCAAATTTGTTATTTTGACTTCAAAATTTATTATATTTTCTAAATGCTTTATCCAAACATATTACTCTCACTTGTTTGAATAATCACGTATCTCCGCTGTGGACTCGTTGGAGGTTGTCCGAAGTCAGCCGCAAAAATAGACAATCAGCGTTGCAACGGAGTCATTGTTGGGCATCTGATGCATTTCGCTCCTTTGAATTCTTTAAATTTAAGTGATGCTTTGAACCTGCAATTAAAGCAAAAGAAAAGGTCACATTACATATTGAAAAGTGGTCCCCATGAATTAATTCATTCAGTACTCATTTCAATGCTAAAAGTGGTCAAAGAGAGCAGTTATATTCTAGAGACAAGGAAAAGATACATCTTCTCTGTATACGATTCAATCAATTTTTTCGTAGTCTCAATATCTTGCAGCAAACCAACCACAAACAAACGAATGGTGACAATGTTTCTCTGTCACAGCTGCTTAGTTTTCCTTTTGGCTTTAATGTCAATTTTCACCCATAATAATTCCCAGCCAACATTTATCTACAATTACTGTCTTGATCCCTCTAATAGCACAGATGAAGCAACTTTCCAATCCAATCTCACTTTCATTTTGGATGCATTATCTTGTAAATCAGCCACTAACAGCTTCTGCAATGATTGCATTTCTGGTAGCCTCTATGGCCTCTTCCTCTGCAGGGGGGACGTTTCTAGTGGCACCTGCCGGAACTGTACTAGAACTGCAATGCAAGAAACTAAAGCTCGATGCGGACCTAAAACAACTGCTATCATCTGGTCGCTGGTATGATGAATGCATGCTTAGATACTCCGAAGACAACTTCTTTGGAGAGTCCCAAGCTTCGCTGGCAATATTCATGTACAATATAAACAACAGAACAAGACCGGATCAATCAACACGACATTGATGCGACATCTTTGATGTATCCACTAATTAAGGATGCCTCAATTTCAGCTGTGTTGTTCAATGCAAGCGAGCAGGGAGGCGGCTGTCAGAACAACTATGGGTTGTTGCAATGTACTAGAGATCTAGATGGTAGTTCATGCAGTTTTTGTCTGAGTCAGTTGATGCATTAGGCGAGACAGTGTTGCCGTAGAAGATCGCGTGTTGTATACTTGGTCCAAGTTGCTATATAAGGTATGAGAATTACACCTTCTTTCCTTAAAATTGAGGATGTGCAGAAGAAGATGGCAATTGACTTTCATTTTTTCTATCATCTATGATAATTGTCATACGTTGTTCAGTCTTCATTTTTCTTCAACATAGTCATAGGATAAAGGCCATAAAATTCAAGGGAGAACCAGCAAGGGGTTCTAGGGTTTTATTTCATTTATTTCAAGCCTCAAATTATATGTGTGTGTGACAGAAAGATTGACACTAACATAAAATTAAAGGGAGAATGGCAAGAACCTACAAAACTGAAAGGGAATTTTGTAAATAATAATCTTATGTATAACCGTATTTTCTATTTATATAAAAGTACAGTTAAAAATATAAACTTGAATTTAGTAAATATATTTTTGATTCAAGTAATATATAATATTTTTTAAAGATATTTATCTTTTGTTACATTTTAAATTTAATTCTAAGTGCTTTATATATATTAATCTAGTAAGTAAACGACTTCTATTACATCTAAAAATTTTAATTTAATTTAATTTAATGTTATCTTATTAGTAATTGAAAAGATGTCACTCAATTAAAAAAGCAATTATAACTTTTTATTATTAGTGAAAAATTTTAATAAATTTTAAATTATATGATATTATATAAATAAGTAATTATACAAAATTAATTCACATTAAGAGCAAATCAAATTTAAATTTTTAAAAAATTTATATAGTTATTTTATTCGCTCTTGACTAATAACGCTATGTAATTGATTATATATAAATATAAAAATATTATATATAATAAGAATAAATTTTAAAATTAAATTTTAAATATTTTATATTTATTAAATTTAATTTTATAAATTTATTCCACTATCATATATTCAATTCACAATCCTTCATTAATATTGAAAACTTAATATTACTCCTATACAAATGATGCTAATTATTTTATTTTCAAACTCAGTCATATTATTTAATTAGAAATTATTTATTGAGAAAATTAGTTATTTTTAAAAAAATTTAAATTATTTCAAATAATATTTATATGAAAGTAACATTAAATTTTTTATAATAATATAATACTAATTTTTTAATTTTTTATTAGGACTTAATTTCAAATTATAGATTATTATTTTTTTCGACTCATAGATTATTTCTATTTCTTTTATCCATCCCATTGCATTTTTTTCATTTTTTTTTCTATTCTTTGCTATTGTTTACAACCTATGTTTTAATATGATTGAATAACATGAGTGTAGCACAAATTCTTTTATTATAAAAATATTCTAAATAAGTTAAAATTTTAATTTAATTAAATTACTTAACTATATATCATTTTTTAAATCTAATATTATATTTTAAAATTTATTATTTATAAATTTCACTATGTAATTATAAAATAAATAAAAAAAATTAGATTTCAATTTTTCTAATTTTTTTATTATATACTTAATGCTCTTATATAAGTTTACATTAAAAAAATAATAAATATCAGTGCATCATACAAGTAAAAAAAAGCTAGTTGTTAATAAAAGATTGATTATAAGTTTTTTTTCCATTCAATGATGCATGGGTACAAAATTTTAAATTTTTAACATGGATTCTAATTTTAAAAAAGGAATAACATAAACTAAAATATTTTTTTCTTCAAAAAATTATATCCTCTGTTGTTGAGATTGTCTTCCTTGTCGTGTGGCCATAATTATAAATTCTTTTTCACATTATTATTTTCTTACAGTATTAATTATCTGAGTTAACGTCAATTGAACAAATTCATAAAGGTCTGTGTTTAAGGATGTAATCTCTAAAGATTATGGATTATGTGTCGATAAGTTTAAAAAAATTCAAATCAAATACATACTCTCGTAATTTTTCTAAAATCTTATGCAATTTTCGTATGAAAATTAAATGTCACCCAAAAATTTTAAAATCTTAAAAAAATTTGTGATACAATTTTACATATTTATTGCATATTAAAAAAATTAGGTTTAAATATACATTTAATCCTTCTAAAGTATAATTCATATGATTTTGATCTCTTTAATTTAAAATAATTTACTTTGGTTCTCTTAAATGTTAAATTAGTGTAATTTTAATACTTCTATTTAATTTTTGTTTGTTTTTTAACATCACAAGACCTTTTCCACCTAATATTTCTACTTTATCATTCTAAAATGACTTCTATGTAAGTATAAAAGGAAATTTTTATTTAAATTTTAAAAATTTTAAAAAAAAAATTAATGGCTTACATTTGATTTATTTTAAGAGTTATTTTTCTATAAAAATTAAAAAATTATTTATTTGAAAAACAATATAGTGAATACTTAAATATCAAATAGTAGTTGACAAAAGTTAATAAAAATTAACAAAAATTAATGAAAATGAAATAGAGAATAAGAACTGTACCAATTTAATATTTAGAGATAAAAATAAATTATTTTAAATTAGAGAATCAAAATTACAGACTAAAGTTGAATTCAAGCCAAAAAAATAATAAACAAAGTCATAATTGTTGTATATAAAGATTGCAATTTTTATGATGAAATTAAAGAAAAACATTTAAATTCTTTGAATACATACAAAGTATTGTTCACAAATTACACATTCTAAACATGGGTACTGCTTTGGCATATACTCAAAATCTTTACAATCTTAAAGAAGGTTTAATATAAGAATTTTAACTCTATGTAAAATTTTATAATTTTTTTCATAAAAAGTCATAATGTTGTATAAATTTCATATGTAACATATATGAAAATAATTGTAAATTTATTAATCAAAGTTGCATAAAAAATTTAAAAAATTCTCATAAAGGTAGACCTTTTCAACTACAATTACAAAAGTACATATTAATATAAATTTACTTGAGCATGTATTAAAACATTCCCCCTTAGATATATCAGAATTTTCAAAAATAATTAAAAAAATAATTACATTTTGAAATATATTTTTTCTACTATTATTCAAATATTTATTTTAAATGTTAAAAATTGATAAAATAACTATAAGTAAAATAACTTGCCTAGTGTACATTTTTAAATTTTTTTTAGCATTTAGTTTATGGAAAATATTTTTTATATTTTCAAGAAAATTTTACCCCTTGTATGTTAGATTTTATATTTATGGACCTATTAATTCAATAATAAAATAAAATATAAAAATATTTAGCGCAATATTAAAGTAATTGAATAGTATGGATCCAATAGTAATCTAATCTAATTAATATAATAATGGGTGGTTCTATGTAATGGGTAAATCTACTAATTTTATTAATATAAATAAAAGTTGCTATTCCTAAACCCTATAGTTGATTCTACACACTCTTTATCGGTGTTAAAAGGTCTATCCATTCAAGTTCTCATCTAAGGTTGATAAGAGCAGCAAATCCTTATTTGGAGTTCATGATCAAGACCGATCATGAATAGTTTGTGGTTTGTAACAAATCCTAATTCATATTTGCATCACAATGGATTCACCAAGTAACAATAATAAATTTTTCATATTTAATATTATTCTTTTCACATAATTCAATTTGAAATTTTATTTTATGTAATTTTTATTTTAACATTGTATGGTTGGTATAGTTAAACATATGATTTCATTTTATTTTCAAAGAAATTTTATTTTATTTTATTTTATTTATAATTATTATTTTAATTACATTTATCTCAATATAAAATCTATCAAATTTAATAAGGACTTCATTAGAATTTATTTTTATTTAACTCAAAACATAAATTATATAAAAAATTATTCTCTTTCTAACATTGTATTTACTATAATACTATCAAAATTTATTCTTTAATTGAATTTCATGCATTTTTCAATAAATTTTAAACAAAAGAATTCATTTACAAATGAATTAAAATCATTATTTTTGATAAAGTTTCCAAATAATAAAATTTAGTTATAAATAAATTGAAATCATTTTTATTGAAATGAAATGAAATGAAATCAAATTTAAAAAATGTTGATGCCAAACATTAAAGAAATGTAAGGTTCTTATATTGTAATATTTGAATTTCCTTTATGAAACACATATTTGAATGTTTGATTTAAAAATTTTTATTCATTTTAAGTCATAGTTGAATATAGATATTTAAAAGTTTATTAAATAATATTAGTATAATTTTATTCGATTAAGATAAAATCAATACTTTCATTTCTAGAATTATAAAGTGCTAACAAAATTATCCATAAATTATATAAAATTATAATTTCTTCCCTAACTAATTGTCCATGTATCCAATTTCACCCCTTTGTATAACAATCTAAGATTGAAATTATTTGTATAGATCTATGCCAATGGACAGAATTATTTATACGAATCATTATGTAATGAGAAAATTACAACAATTCAAGAATCTTTTTACTAAGAATGGAGTTATTAATTTTTTTATTAATTTATTATTTAAAATTTCCTTTAAATGATTTATATGGTATTTCTCTTACTGAATTCGAAATATTTGAATTTTGAGAGTTATTTTATAGAAAATTTATATAGATTTTAGCAAATAGTTTTAGTTAAATTTATGAATTTTCCACAACTGTCATTAAAGTTTTTAATTTTTTAAATTATTATAGGATTACCAAAAAAGAAATAAAATAAAATAAAATAAAATTGGTAGAATTTAAGAATAAGTGGTGATATTTTGAGAAATATTCAAGATAAGTAGCTTGGATTAGTTTTGTCCCCTAGTTAACTTCCCTTTATTACACCTTAACTTTTTCTTCGAACTTCCCCTTTGAAGTCTTTATAACGAATGGCTGAGATTGAATCAGTTTTGGGTTAGATTTCACCTAAACGACCCCATCTTTCCTTTTGACTCCCTATCTTACCATTTTTTTCCTTTTTTCTTCTCTCTGTTCCCAAACCCTCTCTCTTTATCCCTTTCTTTTTGCTCTTCTTCCTCCTTCCTCCATCAACATTCCCTCTCTCGCCATTATTGCCACATGCCTCCTTGTCCAAATGCTTTTGATTTGACTAGGACTTGCCACGTGGAGAAGAGTCGTGAAACGTGGCTAAGAAGATAACACAAAAAGGTGATTGACCCTTTTCTATTTTCTAGCGTTCTGGTGTGCTCCTATTGTTGTCAAGCTTAGGATAACCTCCTTAAGATAGGGTGGACCCATTCATAGCACAAAATTCTAATATGTTTAGTCTAAGAATCCTAATATTATATCCTCTTTAAGATATGATAAATTAAAATATATTATAAGAAAAGGAATAATTATGATGATTAATGAATTCTATTAAATTAGAAATTTTGAGTAAAAATTATGAAATAAAATAAATTTAATAACTTAATGAATATAGGAATGTAAATTTTTATGAGAAATGGACAAGGCAAATTAAATAAAAATATAAAGTATAAAGTATAAAGTATAAAGTCTTGAATTGATATAAGCAAGTATGTGAGTACGGATAAAATTTAAGGAAAGATTTCAAAAAAATGCCCTTAAGCACACTATTCCTTATTTTTAAGCCAACAACCCCAATTCCTTCTCATTTCTTCATCTTCTCCTAAATCATTCCTTTTCCTTATTCTTCATTAAATCAAGCAAGGGAGCTCTATTCCTTCTTAATTTTTTCATCCAATTAAAGTAAAAATATCATCATCATTGAGAATCCTTCTTGTTTCTTCTTAGTTAGAGAGGAAATTTGAGATTATTTAATTTTCATGGAGATTCCCAAATTGTAACACAAGAACCATCAATTTTTTAAATGATTAGGCTATTAATTTCTTTCATTCTAGATAAGTAAACATTCTAGCATAACTTCATCAAATTGTTAGTTTAGTTGTTTTACAAAATATTGGGTATGGTTTTGCTTGAAATGTGTTAATTTATAAAGTTTAGCATGAATTAAATATATAAAAAAGCTTGTATGGAATGTTAGTTATAGGTATTTTTCATTGGATAATGAGTGGGTGAGTAATAAATAATTTAGAATGGTATTTAACGTTGAGTAATTTTTGCAAAATTGCAATTTATCATATATGAATTGAATGCAAAATTAATTCTTTATGTCTAGAAGGAAATCTAGAATAGGTAAATCGATTTTACAATCAATTCTCCTATTCTCAAAAGTGGGTTTATATGTGAATTGAATGTATAATTAAAATTTCTTATTCAAAAGTAAATCTAGAACATGTAAATTGATTCTACAATCAATTTTCCTCATCCAAAATTGCATTTGCAATTGATTTCCCTAACCTTACTTCATGTTTAAACATTATGAAAATTGAAAGAAATAAAATTGAATAATATTTTCTTGATATTTTTGTACAATAGGGATTTACAATATATAAACTTATACTCATAACTATTTGCCTAAAAAAGGAGTTACATTTTAGATAACAAGTCTAACCTAATAAAAGAAAATAAATCATAAGAAATCTGACCTAATAAAAGAAAATCATAAGAAATATGTACAAATTTGTATAGAATAAACAAGAATAATAAACAAATCCTAACAAATGTACAAAATTAATAATTCTTAACACTCTCCCTTAAGTTGGTGAATGGATATCTATCATCCCCAACTTGTTAATAAAGTCTTGAAATTTCTTTGTAGGAAGTCTCTTAATTAGTACATATGCTAATTGATGTTCCAAAGAAAAATAAGCTATGGTGATTAGTCCACTATCTAACTTTTCTTTGATAAAGTGCTAACTTATCTCTATATGTTTCATTCTATCATACTAGACTGGATCATGAGCAATACTAATAGTTAGTTTGTTGTCACAAGATAATTTTATAGGGATTTCATACGTTATTCTAAGATCATCTAGTATAATCTTCATCCATAATAACTCACAAATTTATTAAGCCATGGCTCAAAATTCAACTTTTATGCTTAACCGTGTAACCAATTCTATTTCTTACTCTTCCATGTTACAAGGTTTCCACCCAAAAACATATAATAACTAGATGTTTACCTCTTGTTAATGACTAATCTAGCATGATCAACATTTGTGTACATTCCAATAGGTAGTTGTCCACCCCTTTTGAGTAGTATTTGTCTTTTAAGTATGGTTTTAAAATAATGCAATATTTTATTCACAACCTACCAGTGTCGCAGCCTTGGATCATGCATGAACTGGCTAGCAACATTGACAACATATGCTATATCTGGTCTAGTATGTGCCAGGTATATCAATTTTCTTATTAACTTTTGATATTAAGTTTTATCAACCTTGGGACTTTCTTCATCATTTCCCATTCTATGATTTTATTCAATTAACACACTAGTAATTTTGTACCCCAGCTTTCCAGTCTCTTTAGGAAGATTAAGGATATATTTTCTTTGAGAAATAAAGATACCCTACTTAGAGTAAGCAACTTTAATTCCAAGAAAGTACTTCAATCTTCCAAGATCTTTCATTTCAAATTGGGTTGCTAATTTCTCCTTTAGGAATTGTTTTTCAACTATATTATCACTCGATATGATTATGTCATCCACATACATAAGTAAAATTGTGACCTTATTTACTTACGAGTGTTTGAAGAAAAGAGTATGATCACCTTGACTCTATTTGTATCCTATGGATACCCTTGCCTTTGTAAATTTTCTAAACCAAGCATGGGGAGATTGCTTTAATTCATACAATGCCTTTTTCAACTTACACACCTTATTCCTTCCATTAGTATGGTCATATTCGGGTGGAATCTCCATGTAAACTTCCTCTTCCAAGTCTCCTTTAAGGAATGCATTTTTAACACTAAACTAGTGCAATTCCCACCCATAGTGAGCAATAAGAGAAAGTAGTATTATGACAGTATTCATTTTTGCTACTAGAGCAAATATTTTCTTATAGTCAATTCCAATATTTGGTTGTATCCTTTTGCAACTAGCCTTGCCTTATGCCTATCTAGTGTATCATCAGACTAATATTTCAAGGTATATATCCACCTATATCCCACTATTCTTTTATCTCTTGGTCTCTTAACAATCTCTCATGTTCTGTTTTTCTCCAATACACTCATCTCCTTATTTATAGCTTGAACTTAATTTTTATCTTTTAAGGCTTCCTATACTAATTTTGGGATTTTAATAGAATCAATGGCTAAAATAAAACTTTAATGTTATAAGGAAAGGTGTTTAGAAGAAACAAATTGAGATATAAGGTACCTAGTACATGACTTTTTTCTTTTTCTCAAAGTAATTAGTAAGCAATCTAGGTTAGGTTCATTATTATTTAGAGAAGTATCTAATTCAAAAGTATGAGTATCTAAAGTTTCATTAATTACCATAGGTGTACGTCGTTAGAGTTACTGTTGAATTAGTTTAGGTTTTCATTGTCTCTAGTATACTAATATTGGTAAACCAGCTTTGGCTTTTGCTAATTCAAAAGGTGTTAATTCTTGTGCATTAGAAGGCAATAAAAGAAATGTAGAAGACTCAAGAAAAAAGAAACTCAATTTCTAAAATCCTCTCTTTTTAAGGTTAGGAACAACTAAAAAAGGATTAAGATTTGTGAAAGGTGATGTCCATAGAAATAAAGAAATGATAACTCAGAAGGTGATAACACTTGTATTCCTTTTTGTTAGAAACATACCCTAAAAAGATACATTTAACAACATGAGGATCAAGTTTGTCACGATGCTACTTATATATATGGATAAACGCAATATAACCAAATATAAAAAATTGTAGACTTTTCATAATAGGAGTAGAAGGAAAGAAAGTTGTCATATGTTGTATAGGACTATCACCATCTAAAATACGAAAAGGTAATCTATTATTAAATAGGTAACAATTAAGACTGCTTTCCTTCGATAGGATCTAGGAATAAATATTTGAAATAGTAGAGTTCTAGTGATTTCAAGCAAATGATAATTTTTTCTTTCAACGACCTTATTCTATTGAGGAGTATCTATACATGTAAGCTCATGAACAATAACATTTTCTTTGAGGAATTTAGAAAAATTTTGGTTGACATACTCCTTACCATTATCTAAATAAACATTTAATTGGTTTTCCAAATTGAGTCTAAATCATTTGGTAAAACTGGACAAAAAGTTGGAATATCTCATATTTATCTTTCATGAGAAACAACCATGTTAACCAAGTACAATCATCAATAAAAGAACCAAATCATTTGGTGCTAGAAATATTAGAAATAGGTGTTGGTCCTTATATATTAGAATGAATGAGATCAAAAAGTTCAACACTTTTATTAAAAGTAAAGGAAAAGGTTGCACGATGATTTTTAGATGATTTTTAGCAAACTCACAAACATCACAATGAAATAACTTAACAAACTTATCTAAAAACAAAGATTGAAACATAGACTTAAGTAAAGTAAAAGGAGGATGCCCAAGATGCTTATACTGATTATACTGAAGCTAAATTTGAGAATCAATGAACTTAGATTTAGTCATGTGACAGAAATGTAACAACTTCTAACCCGTACCACTTTCATTTTTAATGTTTTGGAGATAATAAAACCCTCCTTATTCCTTAACAACTGCAATCATCTTCCCTGTAGCAAGATCTTAAAAAACACAATAAGAGTGAAAGAAAGCTATTGCATAATTTAAATCTTTAGTTACTTTATAAATGGAAATAAGGTTATTAGAAAGTTTGGCGACATGAAACATATTATTTTAAGTACAGGGAAGGCTAAAGTGTAATGTTACCACCACCAATAACAGGGATATGCGACCCATCAACTACAATTATATAATGTTTACTAGAAGAGGGGTGGTAAGATAAAAAATGTGAAACATGGGAGATCATGCGGTCAGTAGCACCAGAGTCAATAATCCATTGATTTTGAGATATAGTATTAGAAGCATTAAAAGATAAGGAACTAAGATTTATACCAATTATTGTAAGAGCACAATTTGTGGGAGGCTTATGAAATGAATCAACGAATGCATGTAATCATTCTAATTCAACTTTACTAAGAGTAAGAAACTCTTCTTCCATCGGTAAAGTAGTACTTATTGAATTAGAAGTGGTTTGATTGGCTTAGTTATGTTGAATACCCTTGAATCCCTTAGTACGACTAAAAACTTTGTCCTTTCTATGGAGTTTGAAATAATTCTCCTTAGTATGCCTAAAAATTTTTGCAATAGTAACACTAGCAACCCTCTCGATTATGCTTGGAGGATTGTTGTTTAAGAATCTTACTTATCACCAAGGCTGATCCATTAATAGATTTTTCATCAAGCATGGTTACTCGACAGCTTTCCTTTCCATGAATAATGTAAAGCACCTCAAAAAGTGAAGGTAATTTCTCCTTGCCCAGAATTTGAACTTGAATAGGGTTATACTTAAGATTCAGGCTTGAGAGAAATTGAAATATTTAATCTCTTTCAATAAATTTAGCTAACATGGCAGTATCCTTACTACATTCTAACTTTAGATTTTGGTACTGATCAAGCTTAATCCATAACCCACCCATTAAGGATCCTATAATATTCTATAACTGAGAGTAAACCTTATTTAGTAGTAAATATTTTTGTCTTCAGTTCATAACATGTGACAACATCTTATTTCATAGAGAAAGTCTAATAAAGGTTGTTCCAAATTTCTTAGGTATAGGAAAAGAACATGCAGTTCCTGTTAATCTCAAGAGCTATAAAGTTTTAGATCCAGGTCATGATCAGAGAATCATCATCATCCCATGATTCAAATTGTGAGTCACCCTTTTTAGGTGTAGTCCCTTCGATGTGGTTCAGTTTTTAATGTCCTTTAAGAGGGGTGTGAATAATCTAGGCCTATTGTAGGTAATTCTTTCCATTAAAGTGATAGGTGAGATGCAAGACAATAAGATAATTAAGATTCAGAGGTATGGTAGGCATAGAATTATGTTGAGCTACTAAGTTGGTAGCAAAGAAGGAAATAGTCTTGTTCCTTATCATAGCAAGGGCTGACAGTTGCTAGTAGTGAAGTGACAATGCAAGCAACTATTGCAATAAAGGTAGAAAGGCTAGAATTTATGGAAGCAAAGTCTCCCAAATCGAGAGCTTTGATACCAAATTAAGAAAAATAAAATTTAATAATATTTTTTAGATACTTTCTATACAATAGGAATTTACAATATATAGACCTATGCTCATAACTATTTGCCTAAAAAAGGAGCTATATTTTAGGCAACTAATATGACCTAATAAAAGAAAATAAATCATAAGAAATTTGACCTAATAAAAGAAAATCATAAGAAATATATACAAATTTGTACAAAATAAAAAAGAATAATAAATAAACCATAACAAATCCTAACAAATCTATATAGAATTAATAATTCTCAATAGTGAGTAACAAAAATTAGTCTTTAAATGCATGTTTATTCATGAAATTGATATAAGAATCTTTAGTAAGGGTTTCTAACTTTTTAAAACATATGCATGGCTATTACATCATGAATTATGTTAAAAATAGAAATACTATGTGACTTATGAAATGAAATAAAATTTAGACCTAATGTGCCATATGATAAATGATGTACTTGATTTTGCTTATGTGAGTGTGCAATGAAATGTGTTATACAGCTATATAAAAAGGCATAAGATGCTAAGATTAAAAAATGTAAACATTCTTAAAACGATACAATGATTGAAGCATTTATGGAATGTTATGTGTTGAATGTGATGATATGGATTATTAAATAATATGATACATGATGCAAATAATTTTATATTGTTATTATGCAATGAAATAAGTTGCATAGTTATGTCTTGAGGCATGGTGTTGTTATAAAACTATGTTAACTATAGTTTGTGGTGTGATATAAAAAATAATTGAACTGTAAAACATATGCCTACATTTAATTTCCATAGTGTTAGCAGGCTGTGAGGCATGAATTAGTGTCAAAAGTCACATGTGACTATCTTCACTAAATGGCCATAATGTTAGAAGTTTATAAAGCTATCTTCACTATATGTGATTATGGTGATGGGGACTACCAAATGATTAATTCTCGATATATTATGGGTGGTATAAGTTTAGCTTAGGAGAAATAAAGATGGAAAGGTGAGTAGGATATAAGTTAGTATAAGAGTAACAAGGTAAAAGTATGTATCTATTTGCTACTTATTGCCTTGAATCATGACATGGACTCAAAATATAATTATCCTTTAAGATTTTTGGGTGGCATACTTATCATAAAAATGTTTAAGGTCAAGCCTCCTGAGGCTACTTAAAATTGAAATGATAATATGATTGATTATATGTGAAGTTTTTACAAGAGGTTAATTTGATGAGTAAGTAATTATTTGTTTAGTTGTTTATTTAGAGTATTAACTCATTGAACCCTAGATTCACTTCTCCATAATTTATTTGTAAATATACAGGTTAAGCCTCTACCATTACCTCCTTAAAGCTAGATTACATGGGAGTTTATTTGGTTTAGTAACATGGTAGTATTAGATATTTTGTTATATACTATCTTTTAGAGTTTTATTTTATGCATAAGCTTGGGTCGAGGACTAGAATATTAAATTCCCGTTTAAGGTTAGCTAGAATGACTTATCTTCTACTAGGAAGACTCTAAGTAACTTTAACCTTTTCACATTCTATAAAACTTTATTAAGAAATGAAATGTTTCTTATGTTAAATGTTTTCTTTCTACTCACTCGTATTTAAGATAATTATAAATTAATAAGATAAATAAATCGAATTAAGCAAGTGAAAATTAGGTAGCGAATTCCATGCTAGTCATGATTGGATTAAAGTCATGGAACCTAACTTAAGTGCAAATTTCTAATTTTATGGAAATAGTCTTAAAAAATGAAATTTATAATCTAGAATATTAAAGTAATGTTTATAACCTAGATGAGGAGTTGTAAGAAAAGAAATAATGATTATGTTTTATTTCATGATTTGTTCTTTTAGAATAATGGATAGCAAATAAAATTGGCAAATTTGGATCTTTAGAGATTCATAAAGAAAAATTATATGTTAAGGTGAGTATATATTCTACTTAACTTTATTAACTTAAAACCTATATCTACACATAACTAGCTACACAAATATTATACTTATATACATAATTATTTATAAATTTTAATGTGCTTGTGAATAAAGTACTTTAGTTATAATTATCTATTGGTGTCATATTTGCCTTGGTAATTGACAGGCATATTCTATGTATATGTGTGTGTGTATTAAGAATATATGTTTTTTGTGAGTTATTGCTAAGTATATTCTGAGCTATATAATGGAGGCATGATAGTGTTGTTACTAATTTTGTGATTTATAAAGTGAGTGTTTGTATGTACTTATAAATAAAATGTATACTCTACTGATGAGAAAAATATTTACTATTTTATTTTTTCCTATTTTATGTCTCTTAGGTGTTACATGTGCTTAATTTTATAAAATCGACTTTGTTTTATAATTTTGGATTGATTTTGCAAGTTTGTGAATTTATTTGGTAAATGCTGAATTTTGATACTATTTTTATTTTTTAGTCATATCTTAGGTTCTAAATGTTGGATTGAGGCAAACTTTATATTAATAGAAAGCTAAAAAAGATATCTACAACTTTGCTGTTGTGGCAAAAACCCAGTTTGGACTCCTTGAAGGTCAAAAGTGGCTGAGAAGTTAAGGCATCATTCTATCCCAACTGAACCAATTTCTATATTTGGACTATATCTGGAGCAACAGAGGTCCGATTAAGATGAAATTAGTTCTCAAATTTTACTAAGACCCAGGCCTACAATCTCAAATTAAAGGATTAGTGAAACTACATCATTTTGGGAGTCATTCATTAGATGGAAGCTAGACTAGTGAGATTTTACTACTAGACCTTCTAGAAGAAATTGCTAAGTTTTATAATCCTAATAGGAATAGGATTAGCAAGGCCTTAATTTTTATAATCCTAAGAGGACTAGGATTAGGATTCAATGGGTTTTATCAAATATAAATAAAGATGAGGGTGGGCAACATATCATACAATTATACAATTCAGAATTACAAACAACATTCAGCCACTAACTTCTTTCTTCTAGCTCTCTTGTTATCCATAAATGAAAGCCTAAATTTGTGGTTGATTCAAGGAGTTAAGGCTCTCATCTTGTGGATTATAAGATTATAATTTGTAATGTTGACCTTTCTTAATTAATTTTCTTCTTTCCCTATTCACTTGTGTTGAATTATTGAGATTGCTTGTGTTGGATATATTCATCTTGTGATTTCTAATTTTTTTTACTATTTTGAAATGAAATTATTGTTGATAAATCATAGTTTTATACATAGGGATAGAGGGTTGATGAATTAATTTAAAAATTTTTAATTTAGTTTCTCAATTCAATTGAATTCTATTTATAAATCAATTTTAATCTAACATAAGAATTATAACAATTAATTAATTCAGGTAATTTTAATTAATTAAATCTTAGGTGATTGTCTAGCATAGAATTCACAAATTATTGTAAGGATTCCAAGCAATTCAAGGTTAAAGAATTAATTTGAAAAAATCAAATCCTAATTGATCTATGATTAATTCAATTTAGGGTTCTCAATTATCTTGAATTGGCTATTTGATTCCATTGATTTCTCTTCTATTTTATTCCTATTTTACTTTTACTTTGAATTTAATTTTGTTCTTATTAATTGTTTAATTCATGCAACTAAAATCCCCCCAATTGTAATTTTGTTCTGCATACAACACGTTATTACATTCTACATTCTGCACCTTGATTCTAATTTTCATTTTGTTATGCATAGCATTCTGTTTTATTACATTATCATTCTATTTGCATTAATTCTTTATATTTTCATTGCATAAATAATTTAACAATTTTGTATATATAGTTAGGAATCCATTTAGGAAAGATAAAATTAAAGGATCACTAAGGGTACGATCTAGTTGTGTCACTATACAACATTATTTTTCAACACATTAGTTTTAATATAATTTAGGTGCATTGTGGCGTGCATATCATCTACTTAAAATTTTTTGTTCTCAAATTCCATATTTTTATGTAAATGTATGTGTGTGTAAATATAAATAATATATGTTGTTATAATTGTATAACTATAATTATACATGGTTTGAAAAGATGAAATTGCCTTATATGAATATGGTAGTATCTTACTAATACAAAGGCTTTTTTAACTCATTATAAGCATTAGAAATATAAATATAATTGTAAATTGCTGTGAATAGCCCTTTTGGCTATGTAATAAAGGCATGACATTGGTACTATTGAGTTTATGATACACACGCACTATTTATATGATTTGGATTATTGTTTTTGAATGGATATTTTTAGCCATGCTATAAAAGCATGGTAGCACTGTTAACTACAATTAGTTAATTGAAAATGAACTATGGTAAGGAATAAAGTATTGTACTATAACGAATTGATTACTTTGATATTGAAAATTGATTATGAATATGATAAGAAGAGCTTATGTTCTTAAGAATGACTTGCATTGTGATTTATGTCATGAATGACAATGATGATGTAAGATGGAGGTGGATATTAAAATATTGTGATTGGTGCACTAGTTGTGTAGGATAAGGTTAATCTTAAAGGGACATGACTAGAGGTTGTGTGGGATATGGTTGATCGGAAGGCACAAGAAGATTTATTTGCTTTATGCCTTGATTATTCTTATAACTTGTGTGATGAATGTAAATGTGTTCATATAATTGTGTAATTGTGGCTATTATGAAATAATAATGTGTAATCGAAAGTTTAAGATACATATAAGTAAATTTATGAAGTAAGAAGTATTAATACTATGAGTTATGGAATCTAGGGTTTGGACTTATTTGTGGATTTCTATTATTCTTGTGCTTAATTAATATTCAATTATTCTTCAATTGACTCTAAAAATGGATTTTAGTAGGTATATGCTCACTAAGTTCTCATAACTTATTCTTTTTATTGTTAATTTTTTTATGTTGAAATTAACTTAATAGGATCTCACTATCCATATGGAGATCAAAGATGGCATTTTTAGAGAATTTAATAGTTAGATTAGGATTTAAGTATAATTATGTCTTTATACTTGTGTCAAAATTTGTTAATTTTTACATGTGTCCTACAATCTCTTGTTTGCTTGAGTTATAGGTTTTAAGTCCTAGGGTAAATGGCCCTTAGAAAGTACCTGAAAATAGGTAAAACTTTGCTTGTCTTTCTTAAAAATAATAAATGCATGTCATATTGCAAATGTTATTTACATAGGTATAATATCAATTATCTTAGTCAAAGTTTGCATAGTTAATATGTAAGGTTTGTGGAAAGTCATTCACATGTGATTTCTTATACTAGTTGCATGCCTAAGATTTGGGTTATGACACATGCTTAGTTCATCTTTTAGAAAAATATTTTCTAAAATATTTTGAATATAATATTTTCCTAAAATATTCTCATATAGGGAAATGGATATCTTATATTCCTATGATATAGAAATGTTTCAATAAAATAAATAGATTATTTTACTCTCTCTTCTATTGAGATTTATTACTATTAATATCTCATTTCATTACTACTTATCATGATTGACTATTGTTAACTACCAATCACTACCATTAACCATCACCTTCATAAATTATCACTAGCTATCACCTATCACTGGTGACTGCAGCTACTACCTATTGTTGGTGATCATTATTAATAACAATCTATTGTCAGCTACCACCCACTTACCACAAGTGATAACTATCATCACCATTTATAAATAGTGATCTACATTAGCTATCGCTCATCATTAGTGGCTGCAACTGCTACCTATTATTGGTGGTCATTATTAATGACCACCTATTGTTAATTATCATTTACCTACCACAAGTGATGACTATCATTACCACTTATAAATAGTGATCTACATTAGCCACCATCAACTACTCATCATGAGTGACTATTGTCACCACCACCTATCACCCGTAACCTCTATTGGCACTACCTACCATTAATGATCGTAATTATTCCTACCACCTACCATTGATGATCGTAATTATTCCTTTCTACTATCACTTACCACCATTGAGTACTCAATTTTCAATTGGGATATTTTTTACAATTTAAAGATATTTTTAAAAATATATAATTTAATTAAAATATAATATTATAACAATTTTATGAATATCTTTAAATAAACTAAATAAATAATGTCACATTTTCAAAAATTAAATTTATGAAAATCACATTTTTAAAAATATTAAAATTCTTGAAAACATATGATTTTAGGAACCAAACATCATCTTTATTATTGCAAAGTTAAAGCAATGACTCCCATGTTAAAGCAAAAGTTGACTTCCTCCTTCAAGAGCATGCACGTGGTTCATATATATGATTTTCCTTCATCATCAATCTTTTCCGTCTTCCAAAGATCAAAACATTGATGAAGCCTGATCATCATTACCATCACCCATTATTGATAATCTTTATTAGTTACAACCCATCATTGAAAATTATTATTGGTTATCACCCAGCACAGATGATCATAATTATTCCCTCCCACCATCACCTGCTATAATTAAGTACTTAATTTTTGATGAGATCATTTTTTATAATCTAATAATATTTTTAAAAATATATAATTTAATTAAAATATAATATTATAGTAATTTTATAAATATTTTTAAATAAATCAAATATAATAATATCATATTTTTAAAAATTAAATTTATAAAAATTATATTTGTAGAGATATTAAAATTTTCATATGATTTTACAAACAAACAACATTTTTATTATTGCAAAGTTAGAGCAGCGACTGCCTTACTCATGCAAAAGTTGACTACCTCCTTTGAGAGCATATAGGTGGTTCAAAATACAATTTCCCTTATTGGAATATTGAAGAAGTGTTTTCTAAATGAGAATTTTTCATTAAAACAAATGCATATTTATTTATTAATTGAAGGCGCGATTCAATTTTTAAGAATAATTGAAGTAGTTGTGCGGGAAGCTGCTTCCACAAGATAAGCGAGTCAAGATTGTCTCTGATGCTTTTCTAACCTTGTTTGCCATTAAAAGATTTTTCTAAGAGACTTCCTAACTGGACGCTCGGCCATTACAATATATTTGATTAAATATTAAAAGTTACACCAGATATATTATCATCCTAAAATTATGCAAATCTTGTACAAACTTTTTATTAAGTTCTTACATGAAACATCCTGTAATATTTATTTGACAAAATCAGAAATTTGCATGTTCAGGATGCAGAGTTTCTTAATGGCCCCTTGAATCCGCCTGAAGAGATTGCGTGTTTGATTTGCCTGGAGGACAATCTCGATCTCCTACGAAGAAAACCGCGTTTGGGTCTTTCATAATTTGTCCCCAACCACTTTGGTCTCAATCAACAGCCTTCACATTTGAAAATGAATATTTGTATTGAAAGAGAGAGAATGATTGACCGGAGTTTTGAGCTTATTTGTCGTTTAGACTTAAAAAGTTAAATAAGCACGTGAAATAGCGCTGTACAAGTACAGGAGGGATCACATCCGTGCGGATTTGAATTCATGTGAACTTATTTATATGAATTAATAAAAAATATGAGAAAAATTTTTCGGACGAAAAATTATTATATTTGTGGGAAGCTTGCAGATGCTTCAGACAGATTATATTATTATTTTTTATGATTAAAAAATAATTATATCACTAAATAATATACACAAAGATTAGAGATTGAATTGTAGAGATAAAAGAAAAAAGATGCTTTTAAAGAATATTAGATTGGATTATAATAATTTTTTTAAATTATAATTGAATAATTAAATTATTTTTATTTTCTATAATAAATTAGTCAAGTAAAGTAAAAAAATTATATTAATCTATTAGATATTAAATTAGATTTAAAAAATTCATGAATAATTAAAGAATCATAAAAAATTTAATATAAAAAATTTAAGCCCCGGACAAATTCCTACCCACACAAATTTACCTACATTAACGCGCAAAAAATACCAATTCCAATATAAAAAGTTCAATTTGCTGTGTCCACAAACTGCCTGCATGATCACTGAGCTTTTATCCCGCTTTACATGTTCAAAACTTAAGGCTCTTTCGTTATAGAAGTGTCGGACTAGGATATACAGAAACTATATAATTATATCCTATTGAGCAAAAATTAGTTAGAAAAGCAGAAACCTACCTCCAACCATTGTCTCATTTGAAATTGTATGGAGAAGTTGCTACAATCTCCTTGTCAAATTGCACCTAAAAGTCACTGAAAATTCTACACTTAGGTATTTTATATGTGCACGATCTTAGCTTCTCCCATCAAAAAAGTTAAGATTTTGGTAGTTTGTTGTGCAGTGAACTGCTTGCTAGTTTTGTGGACCACATTCAACCAATTTGAACATTGGTTTGTTGTCAACATTCAAATGAAAAAACTGTTACATTTTCCCACTTGGTTCGTAAAAACCAAACATATTCACAAGAAGAGAAAACTTAATGAACGGATCATAGTTGTAAATCCTCTATCAGTGAGTATTACCTCCCATGCATCATAATACATTTTATTTTTTTCAACTCACTATAACTTAATGAATAAGTCTTATACTTATTTTGGGTCCTTTTAATGTTATTTTTCTCTAAACATAAACGTATACTTTAAAATGAGAAAAATAACTTAAACTGAATAAGAGCTTTATTACAAATATGTATATATACATTAAAAACTCAATATGATACTAAGTCTCATCCTTAATACATGATTTTTAAACACTGATGGTGGCATGTCTTTTGTTAAAGGATTTGCTATCATCAACTTAGTGTTAATGTATACAATGGTGGTTTTATTTTCCTTGACATGTTCCTAAATGGCTAAGTACTTAATATTGATGTGTTTACTTCGACTTCCACTTTTGTCATTCTTAGAAAAAAAATTGTAGCTGATTTGTCACAATAAATCCTTAATGGCCTAAAAATTGAATCCACAACTCTAAGCCTAGAAATAAAGCTCTTCAGCTATACACCATGTAAAGTTGCCTCAAAACAAAATATGAACTCAACTTCTGTGATAGAAGTAGCAACTAAAGTTTGCTTTGCACTCCTCCAAGATACGATTCCACCAACAAACAAAAAAAATGTACCCTGATATTGATTTCCGTGAATCAATACATCTACCAAAATCCAAATTTGAGTAGCCAACTACCTTAAGATTCTCACTCCATTTGTGCATCAGCATGTAATATTCGGTACCTTTAAGATACTTCATCACTTTTTTTGTAACTCTCCAATGATCCATTCTTGGATTACTTTAATATCTTCCTAACATTTCAATTATGAATGCAATGTCAGGTCTTGTATAAACATGAGCATACATAAGGCTACCAACATCTAAAGCATATGAAATGTTTCACATTTGTTCCCTTTCTAAATAATTCTTTAGCCACTAATTCGAATTGAACTTGTCACCTTTCACAATAGGTGCTACACTTGGTGAGCAGTCCTTCATCTAAAATCTCTTTAAGACCTTATTGATATAAGTTTCTTATAATAGACCCAAAATATCTTGAGTTCTATTCCTATGGATCTTAATGCCAATTATATAAGATACCTTACCTATATCCTTTATGTCAAAATTCTTAGAAAGAAACTATTTCACCTCATATAGCAACCTTTTATCATTGGATACAAGCAGTAAATCATCCACATACAGCACAAGAAAACATATTTTACTCCCACTAACCTTCTAGTATATACACTGATCCATGATGTTTTCCACAAATCCAAAAGAGGAAATAACATCATGGAACTTAAGATACCATTGGCAAGAGGCCTGTTTCAATTCATATATGGATTTCTTAAGCTTGTATACCAAATACTCATTAGCACTAGAGGAGAATCCTTTAGGTTATTTTATATATACCTCTTCCTCTATATCTTCATTGAGTAATGTCATCTTTATATCCATTTAATATAGTTCTAAGTCAAATTGGGCAACCAATGCCATTATCACATAGAGGGAATCTTTCTTAAACATAGGAGAAAATGTCTCTGCATAATCGATTCCTTCTTTTTTAGTGAATCCCTTGCCCATGAGTCTTGCCTTATATCTTTCGATGTTGCCTAATGAGTCCTTTTTTATCTTATAGATCTATTTATACCCAATGGCCTTTGAACCACTATGTAACTTAACAAGATCCCAAACTTCATTAGACGCCATAGAATTTAATTCTTTCTTCATAGCATTGTACCATAGTCTAAATTCTTTATCTCAAGGTCATTTTCAGCTCTTATATTGTAATCAAACTCTTATAAATGCATAGCATAGTCATTAGGAATTGCTAACCTCTTTTCCCTAGTTAATCTTCTTAATGTTAGGTTAGCATCCTCTTAGGAAACATATACCTTAACTAGTTGTTCAAGAATTTTTGGTAATTATTCAACAGCTAGATTAACTAAGTCATGGCCAACTAGTTGTGGATCCTCAATAATTAGCTATTCAATGCCCATTGGCACTTGAGGGGCATGAATCACAACTAATTTATCACTTCATATGGAAGTTTGAGAACCAAGATGATCACATTTAATGTCTAAACATTGAATTTGATCACTCTCATTAATTAAGTCATTTTGAAGAAATTTTACATTTCTTAATTCCACAATCCTAGTGTTATGAGATGGATAATAGAATCTATATCCTTTGGACTTTTTAGCATACCTAATGAAATAGCCACTTATGGTCCTAGAATCTAGCTTCTTTTCTTGTAAATTATAGACCATGACCTCAGACAAACATCCCTAAACACACATATGTCTTAAACTCAGTTTCTAAACTTTAAACAACTCAAATGGTGTCTTTTCAATAGCCTTAGTTAGAACTTGATTAAGAATATACACAGCTATCTTAAGTGTTTCAATCCACAAGGACTTAGGAAACTTGGAGCTGCTAAACATGCTCCATACCATGTCCAATAATATTTGATTTCTTCTTTTAGCTACACTATTTTAGTCTGAAAACCCAAGCATGGTGTATTGGGAAACAATTCCGTGATGTTAAAGAAATCTAGCAAATGGATGTAATACTTGTCCATCTTCAGTGTATCTATCATAATACTCACCACTTCTATCTAATCTCGCTATCTTAATTTGTTATCATATTATTTCTCTATTTCTGCCTTAAACACTTTAAAGGCATCAAGTTTCTCACTCTTATTATTCAATAGATAAAGATATATATATTGCAAGTAATTATCAATAAAGATGATAAATTATTTTGGACTACCAGAGTCTAAATTTGGACTATAAATGTTTGTATATATGATTTCTAAAATGATAGTACTCTACTTAGTACCTTTCTTAGTCTTATTAATCTGCTTTCCTTCTATGTAGTCTATACAAGTTTCAAAGTTAGTAAAATTTAGTGTATTAAGTATTCCATCTTTTACTATCCTTTTAACTTTCTCTATTAAAATATGACCTAGTCTATGGTGCCATAACATAGAGCAATCTTCATTAGTAACATATCTCTTAACACCTATGCTACTAGAAACATGCATTGAGTCATTAGGTATACTATCTTGTAATTGAATTTAGAAAAGACCATGATAAATTATACCATTGCTAACAAGATTAGATTTATAAAATAACTTCAAAATTTGAAAAAAATATCTAAAAGGCAAAAGTTTTGAAATAAAAATTAAGTTTATAGAGAAACTTGATACATAAAAGGTCCTTTCCAATATCAAACTAAAACCATTATCTAAAACTAATCTACAAGTTCCTGTAGCTTCAATTAGTGAACCCATCTTGTTACCTAAATAGATGTACTGCTCACTGTCCACTAGCTTCCTTTGATTTAGAAAATCTTATAAGGTATTAGAGATATGGATTGTAGAACCGAAATCAATCCATAATGTGTGAATTGAGATACCTTTCTCTCCAAGCTAGCTTTTAAATTTCTTATAGTTCTTCTTTATGTGTCCCTTCTTTTTATAGAAGAAATATTTTGACTCTTTCTTTATGCTACCTTGAATGAGTACATTTCCCTTTTCTTTTGAGTTGGCTTACTTGTTATTCTTTTCTTATGTTACCAAATGTGCGCTTTCTCCTATTTCTGCAATAAGCCTCCTTTCTTCCTGTACACACATGGACATAAGTTTATTGATTATCCATTTCTCCTTATGTGTGTTGTAGGAAATCTTGAAAGGTTCATACTGAGGTGGTAGAAAGTTTAGGATGTGATGCACAAGGAAGGATTCAGATATCTCAACTTTAAGCATTTTTAATTGAGCTGTTATATCCCATATCTGCATGATGTGCTTTTACACACTCGTTATGGCAGTAAGCTTCATTAATGATAACCTCGTTATCAGAGTGCTTGCCAAAACCTTGTATGAAGTTTCAAACTATTCATTAATAGCCTTGAGTAAACTTCGAAAGTTCTGATACTCTCCAATAGACCCACGAATGCTAGCAGATATCTTAGTTTTGATATATATCATACTAAGGCAATTTGATCACTCCTAATGCTTATAAAGTACTATTTTAGCTGCACTACTACTATCTATGAGTTTAAGAGATTTATCCTTTCTTATTGCATCATCAACATACATCCACCTTAATTGAAAAAGAATCTTTTTCTTTCATATCTTATAGTTATCACCAGTTAATTTGAAAACTTGAAAATTAGAGATATTCAAAGGTTGAAAAGCTGTATAAGATTTACATGCTACGTTAATAATTTAAGGCAATTAAAAATATTCCATATGACATGTCTTAACAATGCAAAATATATTTATCTAACATAGCCTTAGTAGCAAATAAAATTGCTTGTGGGCTTAGTTTTATTTAATTAGACTTATAAGCAAAATTGGTGAAACTAGCAAATTATATCCTCTATCTTAATTCCTATGGGTAGATTAAGGCAAAGGAAAATTTACTATCTCATCCTAATTAAACATATTAAATATGATAATATTCTTGTGGGATAATAATTATCAGATAAAATATAATTAATTACAATTTGATGCCAACTTATCTCAATATAATTATAACACTTAATGTATAATTTTAAAATAGTTAGAGATATTGTGGCTAAACTTTTATTAAACTAAATTACACTAATCATATGGCATCTTTAAAATACATTATGTGTAAATGATTTTATCATAATGAGAATTAATTAATTAATTAACTAACTAAACTAAATGTGATTAATTAATCAAATCCTCTTATTTAATTTAATTCAAATGTATCAAGATAATGCCTAAAATAATATCTAAATATTAGGGATAAATTATATAACATCTATCATCATTATGATAAAATTCAGAAATTAAAAACCTAGAAAAATCAAACTTTTTCGAAAGCCTTTATATATAACTCTGTGCATGTAAATAGCAAGAAATGTGCACAAGAATAGTGACTAGCATGGCTTTATACTAGCTCATGATGGTGGCTCGAGACCTCATGACTGCAACTTGAAGTTTTTTTCTTTTGAAAGGTAAAGGCTTGAAACGGTGCGTATTCTATTCAATCAATCTAGCAAATTTTTAAATGAAACGATGCCATTTCAATAAGTGAAATGGTGCTTTTCACTTAAACAGGAAGGAGGTCTTTTTCAACCTCCAACCGGGTCTGCTTGACTCAATTTCAACCCATTTCATACTCGAAATCAGAACAAACAAAATCTAATAGTTTTATGCATTTTTCAGCAGGTTTTCTCTTAATTTCGAGCCTAAATCTATTAGAATTTCATGGGTTATTTATTCTTAGTCTCAAAACATGAAAAAATCAACATATAAATAGGATTCAAGTTCAGCAATATCCTCTGTTTTTGTGTAACTGATAACAAGGCAAAAGCATTTACATGCTCTGATACCAAGGTGTAATAACATCTAAGATATACAGAAACCACATAATTATATCCTATTGAGCAAAAATTAGTCAGAAAAGTGGAAACCTACCTCTAACCATTGCCTCGTTTGAAATTACATGGAGAAGTTGCTACAGTCTCCTCGTCAAATTGCACCTAAAAGTTACTAAGAATTCTACACTTAGGTACTTCTAGGTTTTGATTTTTGCTCTTTGATGGTGTATTTTGTTCAAAATAATAATTTAGCAGCCAACCAAACCTTGAAATCTTTTGCATTTCTTTGTATGAAAATTAAATGTTAAAATTTTCAAAAAAAATTTTGATACAATTTTATATATTTATTGCATGTTAAAAAGTTAAGTTTAAATATGACTTTGATCCTTCTAAAATATAATTTATATGATTTACTTTGGTTCTCTTAAATGTTAGAGTAGTGTAATTTTGATTCTTTTGTTTAATTTTTGTTTATTTTTTAAAATCACAAGATGTTTTCCACCTAATAATTCCACTTTATTATTCTAAAATGACCTTTGTGCAAGTATAAAAAGAAATTTTTGTCTAAATTTTAAAATTTCTAAAATTAATAGCTTACATTTGAATTATTTTAAGAGTTATTTTTCTATAAAAATTAAAAAAATAATTTATTCAAAAAATAATATAGTGAATACTTAAATATCAAACAGTAGTTAACAAAAGTTGATAAAAATTAACAAAAATTAATGAAAATAAAACAAAAAACCAAAACTATACCAATTTAATATTTAAAGATCAAAATAAATTATTTTAAATTAGAAAATAAAAATTACACAATTTATATTTTAGAGGACTAAAGTTGAATTCAAGCCAAAAAATTAATAAACAAAGTTCTAATTATTTTATATATAGATAGCAATTTTTATGATAAAATTAAAGAAAAACATTTAAATTCTTTGAACACATACAAAGTATTGTTCTCAGATTACACTTTTTAAACATAGGTAATGTTTGGGCATATACTCAAAATCTTTACAATTTTAAAGAAGGTTTAACATAAAAATAGTAACTCTTTATATAAAATTTTATAATTTTTTATAAAAAGTTAAATTTTATAAGTAACATATGTGCAAATAATTAAAAATTTATTAATCAAAGTTTCATAAAGAAATTTTAAAAAATTCTCATGAAGATTGACCTTTTTATCTAAAATTACAAAAGTACATATTAATATAAATTTTCTTGAGCATGAATTAAAACATTACCCTTTAAATATATCAGAGTTTTCAAAAATAATTAAAAATTAGTATTATTTTTTGAAATATATTTTTTCTGTTATTATTTTAATGTTTATGTTAAATGTTAAAGATCGATAAAACAACAATAAGTAAAACAACTTGCCTAGTGTACATTACTAAATTTTTTTATCGTTTAGTTCATGGAAAATCTTCTTAATATTTTTGAGAAAATTTTACCTCTTGTATGGTTAGCATAGTTAAAAATATGATTTCATTTTATTTTTAAAGGAATTTGATTTACAATTATTATATTAATGACATTTTTATCAATATGAAATTTATCAAATTTAATAAGGACTTCACTAGAATTTATTTTATTTAACCCAAGATATAAATTATATAAAAAAATTATTCTCTTTCTAACATTATATTTATTATAATACTATCAAAATTCATTTTTAATTGAATTTCATGCATTTTTTAATAAATTCCAAACAAAAGAATTCATTTGCAAATGAATCAAAATTATTATTTTTGATAAAATTTTCAAATAATAAAATTTATTTATAAATAAATTAAATCATTTTTATTGAAATAAAATGAAATCAATTTTAAAACATGTTGATGCCAAACATTAAAGGAATGTAAGATTCTCATATTATAATATTTAAATTTCCATCCACGCAATTTTCATGAATTTTAAACTATCAAAGTATATAATTTAACTAATTTGACCATTTTCACATTTATTCTTCAATGTTAGTAATTATTGAAAAGGAAATATGCATTTGATTATTTAATTTAAAATTTTTTATCCATTTTAAGTCATAGTAGAGTATGGATATTTAAAATTTTATCAAATAATACTAGTATAATTTTATTTGATTAAGGCAAAATTAATAATTTTGTCCATATAGTGCTAATAAAATTGTTTCTAAATTATATAATGTTTCAATTTCATCCTTAAATAATTGTCTATGCATCTAATTTTATCCTTCTATATAATAATTCAGGAATGAAATTATTTGTATTAATCTATATAAATAGAAAAAATTATTTGTATGAATCTTTATTTAATGAAAAAACTACAAAAATTTAGGAACCATTTTATTAGTGTTTTATGATTCAAGGGATGAAATTATTAATTTTATTTTTGATTAATTTATTATTTAAAATTTTCTTTGAATGATTCATATGATATTTCTCTTACTAAATTCAAAATATTTAAATTTTCAGAGTGAAAGTTTTATAGAATATTTGTAAAGATTTTAGTAAATTATTTTACTTAAATTTATGGATTTTCCATAACCATCATTAAAGTTTTTAATTTTATTGTTATAGGATTATTGAAAAAGAAAGAAAATAAAATAAGAACAATAGAATTTGGGAAGGAGTGGTTGAGATTTGAGAAATATTCAAGATGAGTAGCTTGGATTAGTTTTACCTCCTAGTTAGCTTACTTTTGTTACCCCTTAACTTTCTCTCCAAACTTCCTTTTGATAGTTGAGATTGAATTAGCTTTGGGTTAGATTACACCTAAGGTATCCTATCTTTCCCTTTAACTCCACATATATCCTTTTTTTCCTTTTTCTTCTTTCTCTTCCCAAGCTTTTTCTTTTTGTTCCTTTCTTTTTCTTCCTCTTCCTCCTTCCTCTACCGGCCTTTCTTTCTCCTTCTAACATTCCTTCTTTGGCCAATATTGTCATATGCCACCTTGCCTAAATGCTTTTCATTTGACTACCACTTGCCAACGTGGTGAAAAGACACAAAATGTGGTTAGGAAGATAACATAAGAAAGTGATTAGGCTTTTTTAATTTTCTAGCGTGCTCCCATTGTTATCGAGCTTGGGGTAGCCTCTTTGGGATAAGATAAACCTATTGAAACTCTAATATTTTTGGTATTTAATGCTTAATGCAAAAATCCTAATATTATATCCCTTTTTAAGATATGGTAAATTAAAATATATTATAAGAAAAAGAATAATTATGATGACCAGTAAATTCTATTAAGTTATTAATTTTGTGTACAAATTATGAAGTAAATAAATTTAATAACTTAATGAATATGGGAATGCAAATTTTTACAAGAAATAGATAAGGAAAATTAAATAAAATTATAAAGTCTTTAATTGATATAAGTATATGAGTATAAATAAGATTTAGGGAAAGATTCTAAAAAATACCCTTAAGCACACTATTCCTTATTTTTAAGCCACCAACCCCTATCCCTTCTCATTTCTTCATCTTTTCCTAAACTTTCTTCATTCCTTCTCCTTATTCTTCATCAAATCAGGTAAAGGAACTTTATTCCTTCTTAATTTTTTCATCCAATTAAAGTAAAAACATCATCATCATCATTGAGAATCTTTTTTTTTTCTTAGTAAGAAAACTTAGGATTTTTTTATTTTCATGGATATTCCTAAACCCTAACACAAGAACCATCAATTTTTGGTGTGATTAGGCTAGCAATTTCTTTCATTATAGATGAGTGAATATTCTAAAATAACTTTATCAAATTATTGAATTTTAGTTATTATACGAAATATTGGGTTATGTACAATTTTACTTGAAATGTGTTAATTTATAAAGTTTAGCATCAATTCAATCTAGAAGAAAGTTTTTATGGAATATTAGTTATAAGTATTTATGATTAGATAATGAGTGGGTGAATAATAAATAAGTTAGAAGGGTATTTAATGTTGAGTGAACAGTAAAACTTTTACATAATTGCAATTTTTCATATGTGAATCAAACATAAAATTAATTCCCTCTATTAGGTGAATTGATCTTACAATCAAATGTATAATCAATTTTTCTTATTAAGAAATCAATCTAAAAAGGTGAATTGATTTTATAATTAATTTTCCTCATCCAAAATTGCATTTACAATTGATTTCCTTAGTCGTACTTCATTATGACCAATAAAAATCAATCTTTAAATGCATGTTTAATCATGAAATTAATATAAGAACCTTATGCATGGCCATTATATCATGAATTATGTTAAGAATAGAATTATTATGTGACTTATGAAATGAAATGAGATTTAAACCTAATGTGCTATTTGATAAATGATATACTTGATCTTGTTTATGTGAGTGTGCAACGAAATGTGTTAGATAACCATGGAAAAAGTATAAGAGGTTAAGATTTGAAAATGTAAACATTTCTAAGAAAATACAATCATTGAAGCATTTATGGAAGTATGGTAATGTTATGTGTTGAATGTGATGATATAAACTGTTAAATAATGTGATATATGATGCAAACAAATTCATATTGTTGTAGTACAATGAAACAGGTTGTATAGTTATGTATTAAGGCATAGTGTTGCTATAGATCTATGTTGACTATAGTTTATAATGTGATATGAAAAACAATTGGATTGTAAAATATATGTTTGCACTCAATGGCTATAGTATTAGAAGGCTATAAGGCATGAATTAGTGTTGGAAACTGCGTATGACTATCTTTACTAAATAGCCATAGTATTAGAAGTTTGTAAAGCTATCTTCACTGTATGTGAGGATGGTGATGGGGATTACTAAATGATTAATTCTCAGTGCAATGTGAATAGAGTATAAGGTTGATCCAAGAGAAATAAGGATAAAAAAGGTGAGTAAGGTATAAGATTAGCTTCAGAGTCATAAGGTAGAGGTATGTATCTATTTGTTATTTATTGCCTTGAATCATGACATGAACTTAAAATATAATTGTTCTTCAATATTTTTAGCTAGCATACTTATCATAAAAATGTTTAAGTTCAAGCCTCTTGAGGCTACTTAAAATTGAATTGATAATATGATTGATTACATGTAAAGTTTTTACAAGAGATTGATCTAATGAGTAAGTAATTATTTGCTTGCTTGTTTACCTAGATTATTAACTCATTGAGTCCTAGATTCACTTATCCATGATTTATTTTGTAGATATAGAAGTTAAACCTCTACCACTATCTCATCAGAGTTAGATTATCTAAAAGCTTATTTGGTTTAGTAATGTGGTAGCACTAGATATTTTATTATAGACTATCTTTTAAAGCCTTATTTTATGCTTAAGCTTAGGTAGAGGACTAGAATATTAAATTCCCACTAGGGGTTAGCTAGAGTGGCTTATCCTCTATTAAGAGGGTTATAATTAACTTTAATTTTTTCACATTCTGTAAAACTTTATTAACATATGATATATTTCCTTTGTCAAATGTTTTATTTCTTCTTACTTATATTTTAGCTAATTATAAATCAATAAGATAAGTAAATCAAATTAAGTTAGTGGGAACTAGGTAGCGGATTCCATGCTAATCATGATTGGGTTAAGGTCATGACACCAAACTCTAGTGTAAATTTCTAGCTTTCTAGAAATAATCTTAGGAAAAAAATGAGAATATTAGAATGAATTGTTTAGAACCTAGATAAGGAGTTATAGGAAAAGAAATAATCACCATGTGCTACTTCAAGATTTATTCTTTTAGAATAATGGATAGCAAATAAAATTGGTAAATTTGGATGCTTTAGATATTCATGAAGAAAGATAATGTATTAACATGAGTATATATTCTACTTAACTCTAGTATATTAAAACCTATATTTACACATAACTAGTTTCCTAAATATTATACTTATATACTTATTGTTTATAAATTTTAATGTGCTCGTGAATAGGGCATTTTAGTTATAATTATCTCTTGGTGTTGTATTTTCGTTGGTAATTGACAGGCATGCCCTATGTATGTGTGTGTGTGTATTAGGAATATATACTTTCTTTGAGTTATTGCTAAGTATACTTTGAGGCTATGTAATGGAGGCATGATAGTGTTATTACTGATTTTATGGTATATAAAGTGAATGTTTGTATGTATTTATAAATAATATGTATACTTCACTTAAAATTTACTATTCTTAAGTTCCATATTTTTATGTAAATGTGTATACGTGTAAATATAAATAATATATATATAGTTATAATCATATAACTATAATTATACATGGTTTGAAAATATGAAATCGCCTTATATGGATATATTAGTACCATATTAATATAAAGGCTTAATTAGCTCATTATAAGTGTCAAAAATATAAATATAATCGTAAATTTTGTGAATAATCCTTTTAGCTATGCAATGAAAGCATGACATTTGTATTATTTAGTTTATGATGCATATATACTCTATTTATATGATTTGGATTATTATTGTTGAATAGATATTTATGGCCATGCAATAAAGACATAGTAGTGTTGTTAATTACAATTAGTTAATTGAAAATGACTATGGTGAGGAATAAAGTATTGTGCTATGAATTAGTTACTTTGATATTGGAAATTGATTATGAATATGATAAAAAGAGCTTGTGTTCTTGAGAATGACTTGTATTGTAATTTATGTCATGAATGACAATGATGATATAAGATGAAGGTGAATATTAAAACACCATGATTGGTGCATTAATTGTGTAGAATAAGGTTAATCTTTGAGGGACATGATTGGAGATTGTGTAGGATAAGGTTGATGGGAAGGTACAAGAAAATTTTTTGCTTTATGCCTTGATTGTTTTTATAACTTATGTGTTATGAATGTAACTATACATAATTATGTAATTATGGCTACTATGAAATGCTAATATGACATGGAAAGTTTAAGAATAGGTGAATTTACCGAATACGAAGTATTAATACCATGAGTTATGGAATCCAAGGGTTGGACTTACTAGTGGATTTCTATTATTTTTGTAATTAATTAGTATCCAATTAAATGTGAATTTTAATAAGATATACTCATTGAATTCTCATAACTTATTCCTTTTATTATTAATATTTTTCATGTTGAAGTTAACTTAGTAGGATCTTGCTACCCATATGGAGATTAACGATGGCATTGTCAGAGAATCTAATAGTTAGATTAGGACTTAAGTACAACTTTATCTTTGTAATTGTTGTGTCAAAATTTGTTTATTTTTACATGTGTCCTACGATCTTTTGTTTGCTTAAATTATAGGTTTTACATTTTATGGCAAGTGGCTCTTGGAAAATATCCAAAAATAGGAAAAACTTTGCTTGTTTTTCTTAAAAATGATAAATGCATGTCATATTACAAACATTGTTTACATGGGTATAATATCAATTATTTTAGTCAGAGTTTGCATGATCAATATGTGAGGCTTGTGGGAAGTCATTCATAGGTGGTTTCCTACACTAATTACATGCCTAAGATTTAGGTTATGACATATATTTAGTTTAACTTTTAGAAAAATATTTCTTGAAATATTTTTAATTCAATATTTCTTTAAAATATTCTCATAAGAAAAAGTGAGTATCTTATATTCCTATAATATGAAAATGTTTCAATAAAATAAATAGATTATTTAACTCATTTTTCTATTAAGACGTTATCACTATTAATTTCTTATTTCATCACTACTTATCGTGATTGACTACCACCAAGCACTAATCAATACTATTAACTATTACCTTTCACAACTTATCACTAGCCATCACTATCACCAATGATTGCAACTGTCACCTATCATTAGTAGTCACTATTAATAACTACCTATTGTCAATTACCACATATCACAAGTGATAACTATCATAACCACTTATAGCTGCGAACCTCTACTAGCCACCATCTGTTACTTATTATGAGTGACTATCGTCGCTATCACCTATCATCAATGGCCTCTATTAGTCATCACTCACCATCGATAGCCATAGTTATTCCTTTCCACCATCACTTGCCATCATTGAGTACTCAATTCTCGATTGGAATATTTTTTGTAATGTAAAAATATTTTTAAAAATATATAATTTAATTAAAATATAATATTGTGCAATTGCATGAATATTTTTAAATAAATCAAACAGATAATATCATATTTTTAAGAATTAAATTTATTAAAATTACATTCCTAAAAATATTAAAATTCTTAAAAATATATGATTTTACAAACCAAACATCATCTTTATTATTGAAAATTTAGAATAGTGGTTGCCTTCTTAAAGTGGAAGCGGACTTCCTCCTTCAAGAGCATCGGGGTGGTTCAAAATACAATTTCCCTTCATCATCAATCCTTTCTATCTTCCAAACATCAGAACATTGATGAAGCTTACCACGAGTAACTATGGTCACCATCACCTATCATCAGTAAGTCTTGTTAGCCATTACCCACCATCAAAAATTACTATTAGTCATTATTTATTACGAATAATCATAGTTATTCCCTCCATCCATCATCTGCTATCACTGATTACTCAACTTTTGATGAGATTTTTTTTTCTTTTATAATCTAACAATATTTTTCTAACCTTGTCTGCCATTAAATGATTTTTCTAAGAGACTTCCTAACTGCCTGCCCAGCAATTACAATATATTTGATTAATATTAAAAGTTGCAGTAGAAATATTATCATCCTAAAATTATGCAAATCTTGTATAAACTTTATATCAAGTTCTTACGTGGAACATCCTGTAAAGTTTATTTGACAAAATCAGAAGTTTGAATGTTCAGAGTTTCTTAATGGCCCCTTGAATCTGTCGAAAGAGATTGCGTGTCTGATTTGTGTGGAGGACAATCTCAATCTCAATTTCCTATCAAGAAAACCGTGTTTGGGTCTTTCATAATTTGTCCTCAAGCACTTCGGTCTCAATCGACAGCCTTTACATTTGAAAATGAATATTTGTATTCAAAAGCAATCTGGATCACGGAAAACATTAGTCAATGAAGATTGATTACAAAGACAGAGAATAATAGACTGGAGTTTAGAGCTTATTTATCAATTAGACTTAAAAAGCTAAAGGCTCATTTTTAATGGATGTATCAGATTGCCAAACGCATTCAATATTTTGTGTTTGATAAGGGGGAAAAAATCTCGAAAGCAAGAATTGGTGCAACTGTAAGTAAAGCCACTTTTTATTATAAAAAAATTTATAATGCACCACTAAACAACACTAACACTAAACATTAATATTCCACCAAATCCAATAATTAATAATATCTGAGGATATGTTATAGGATAATATATGAACGCTTGATTCGGTAATATATTTGTACATGATACACCATAAATTTATCCTTTTATTATTTCTTCTCCATAATAAAGGAGGGTTCATTATCTGCTTCACTTTATTCCTCCCTAATTTAATATGTTAAAAACATTTCATTTATTCCCTATTTAACAAAATTTACAATTAATAATCGATTAGTTCAATGAAAGCAAATTAAATTTCAAAACATTTTAAGTTTGATAATTTATTGTTGGAGACGACTTTAATAAGATGAATTTATAGTTTACTTCCATCGAAGGTATGGAGATAAGAAAAATTTACAAAAAGGTTCAAAGTTTAATTCAAAATATGTTACGTTGATTTATAAGGGAGATTTTTTGAAAAAATAATTAAATTAATTTTACTTTTGCTAAGGCTGAGAGTGAAACGCAGAAAAAAGGTCATGCTTCTGTTGTACGGCTTGGCTTTACGTGAGGATGAATGCGAGGAAAATATTGTTATTTATCAAATTTAAAAATTAAAAAAATAAAAAATTACCTTGGGAGTTAAAGTTTGAATTTAATTTACTGTTAATATAAAATATTTTATATTATTACTGAATAAGAAGAAAATATCTCATTAAAAAAAAATAGTAATTAAGTATTTTTAATAGTAGTGAAGGAATTTTAATAATTTGAATTTTAATAATTTTTAATTAATATAGTAATATATGACTAAATAATAGTATAAAATTATTTTTACCTTGATAGTGAATCAAATTTAAATTCTTAAATTATTCATTATAGTTTAAGGAAAAAAATAAAAAAATTATAAACAAAGAGAAATTATTATGGGATAATTAATATGAATTTAAATTTAATATATTATTAGTATAAATTGATTCTATATTATCACTCATTCATGTATTGTTATATCAATAAAAAATTATTTAAATCTATTCAATGCAATTAAAAATTCTTAATTATTTCTACGTTTTAATGACATTTTTTTTCTCATTCAATATAAAATATTTTACATAAGCAGTGAATTAAATTTAACTCAATTAATATATATATATTGAATAAAGATGGGCAGGTATTATTTTCCGATTAATGTTTAATGTGCCGTTCGTCTAACCACCTTTTGACCAGTTGCAAGAATACCAGGACTTTCTTGCTTTTATTATAGCTTTCCTTACCCAATGGCCATCGAAGCAAAATGGTCTCCATGTAAATATTGGACATAGAACCCCCACACTAACAAATCATTAGTCTGTAACATCTTAATCTTAGGAGAATGGCTATGGTTTCTTTCAGACTGCTCTCTATATTTTGTTCATTTGCCATTCTCATATCTCAAACCACCGCCCAACCAGGCTTCCTCTACCATTTTTGCATGAATGACAAGGGTAACTATACAGCAAATAGCACCTACCAGACCAACCTCAATACCCTTTTGTCCAATCTCTCTACCAACACGGAAATTGACTATGGCTTCTACAATTTCTCATATGGCGAAAACTCTGATAGAGTAAATGCAATTGGGTTGTGCAGAGGAGATGTTAAACCAGATGATTGCCGTAGCTGTCTTAATGATTCTAGAGTCCTTCTCCCACAACTGTGTCCAAACCAGAAAGAAGCAGTTGGTTGGTATGACAATTGCATGTTACGGTATTCAAACCGCTCAATATTTGGCATCATGGAAAGTTCCCCCACTTTCTATATGTGGAACTCGAATAATGCAACAGATGTGAATCAGTTCAATCAGGTGCTCCAGAACTTGATGGGTAATCTGACAGATATAGCTTCATCTGGCGACTCCCGGCGTAAGTTTGCAGCAAGAAGTGCATCAGAAGGCTTTCAAACTATATATGGTCTTGTGCAGTGTACGCCTGACTTGTCTGAGCTAGAATGCAGTGACTGCTTGGTTGGGTCTATCTCTCAAATACCATCTTGTTGTAATAACAAGATAGGTGGCAGAGTAAATAGCCCAAGCTGCAACATAAGATTTGAGACCTATCGCTTCTATGATCCCACTGCTGATGCACCAACACCCTCGCCACCGCCACAAGTGTCTCCTCCACCACCATCCACCAATAACACAAGCTCTGAAGGTAGCCAAAGTCAACCCTTTTGTCCGCCTTACAAATATCGAAAATTTAAATTCATTTTTTTATTTGATGGAGGGAAAGGAAAAGCATCTGGTAAAATTTTAACGGCAGGATTCACAAAGTTACAAAATTTCAAGATTTTTGTTATTGTTGGCCTTTTCTCCATTGCTTATTTTTAGGAATTATTGATAGATTATCATTCCCAATCTATGAATATTCTTTCAAACTACTGAATTCTGGTTTTTGTAGGAAAGAGCAACACAACACGGATTGTTATTGCCACAGTTGTGCCAATTGTTGCCATAATTGTACTGCTTATCTTCATCTGCATCTATTTAAGGTTCAAAAAGTCAAAGAAAAGTATTATAGGTAAGTCTTAATGTGGATTTACTGTGATCTGTTATTTGCCAAACTGTGCCTACCTTGTTCAATGAACTTCGAAAAAGAAAAATCGGTTTACTTACCGCCTTGTATAGGATATTTTCTGTATAGCTATAGAAAAAAATTCATAAAATTTTTAGAGGAATTCCTTCAATCACTTAAGCCTTCTTGCTACCCTGTATCCACTAAGGACACTGAAGATGAAACTGTCACTATGATTCAGAATCGAAAGAATGGGTAGATCACAGTGGGATAATTACATTGGAAAATGATCACTCTGTTTTCTTTCTAGCCCACTAAATTGCTGCAATCTCTCTCTTAGAGTTGTTATTCTTTGTAGCTCAAGATGATGCTGATGATGAAATTAGATCTGCTGAGTCATTCCAATTCCACTTCGACACAATAAAAGCTGCCACCGATGACTTCTCTAATGCTAATAAGCTTGGACAAGGTGGATTTGGGGCTGTTTATAAGGTAAGATAATGAATACTATAGGTTGAGTCATTGAGGTTAATACACACTCTTTGTCAAGAAGTAGTACAGTTAGCCATTTATTAAAGAATGAAACTAATGAATTCTGATATATTTTCAGGGTAGGCTCACTAATGGTCAAGAAATTGCTGTCAAAAGGTTGTCAATAGATTCTGGCCAGGGTGATACAGAATTTATGAATGAAGTGCAACTGGTGGCCAAGCTTCAACATCGAAATTTAGTAAGGCTGCTTGGTTTCTGTTTGGAAGGACGTGAAAGGCTACTAATCTATGAGTTTGTACAAAATAAAAGCCTTGACTACTTCATATTTGGTAGGTTTTAACATCTTATTTGAATGTACTTATATTATTTCATTTTATGGATAATGACAAACAAATATTGCAAACATAGTTTAAAGGATTATAATTTGGAATGGGTGTACATGTAGATTCAACCAAGCGTTCACAATTGGATTGGGAAAGGCGCTACAAGATTATAGGAGGCATTGCTCGAGGCCTTCTTTATCTTCATGAGGACTCTCGACTAAGAATTATTCATCGTGATCTCAAAGCAAGCAATATTCTCTTAGATGAAGAAATGAATGCAAAAATATCAGATTTTGGCTTGGCGAGATTAGTTGTAGTGGATCAAACTCAAGTCAATACAAACAGAGTTGTAGGCACCTAGTAAGTATTATAATATCCAAGAGCCAATTTGTACAAAAGCCATCATCTCCATTTGTGTTATAATCATAAGAGTTTAATAGGACAGATAATGAATATTACACGATTGTAGAAAGCTACTAGTATGATCTAATATTTCTGATTTAGCTTTTTGCAATGACATGCAGTGGATATATGGCACCTGAATATGCAATGCACGGACAATTCTCGGTGAAATCTGATGTCTTTAGTTTTGGTGTATTGGTTCTAGAAATTATAAGTGGCCATAAAAATAGTAGCATTCGTCATGGAGAAAATGTCGAGGATCTATTAAGTTTTGTAAGTCTAAAATTTTAATTTCCTAATCTTTCTTACTTTTAGAAGTCTAGTATGAAAATGTACATATAATTAGTTAAAATGAAATTGTAGTTGTCAAAACTTGTAATTATGGAATAGTATTTTCTCTTATTGAGCAAATTTATTGCAGGTTTGGAAACACTGGAGAGCGGGCACAATTTCAAATATCGTAGATCCTACATTGAATAATGGTTCTAGAAATGAAATGCTGAGATGCATTCACATTGGGTTGCTTTGTGTTCAAGAAAATATAGTTGATAGACTGAACATGGCCACCGTTGTACTCATGCTCAACAGCTATTCTCTCACTCTCCCGGTACCTTCAGAACCTGCATTTTTCATGGATAGTGAAAGTTTATCAAACATAAAGTTAAATTCAGGGACGACAGGATCAAGAGAATCAAAAAATATATCTGTTCAAGAATCAATAAATGAGGTATCAATTACTGAGTTGTATCCTCGCTAGATATCAATTATTGAAGTGATATCTAGAAGATTACAAAAGCATTATCAATTTTGAAGTCAAATTTCAATGTCTTGAACTCTTGTGATTTTGTTATAAGTAGACTTAATTTGCTAAAACGAATGCTTATTGCTTAAATCATGATAGGATCTTTGAATATAGACTTCAATGGAACTTGAGAGAAAGAAAAACATTTTATAAGAAGTAAGCATTGCAACTCAATAATGTGTTTGTGTATCTATGTATTTGTTTTTCTCTCATAAATTTAATGGTTGATACTTTGCTTGCTTTTGGTCAAATGTGACAAAGATACATATTCTCTTTGATGCACACAGAGGATCACAACTAATAAGCAAGCTTTTGTATATTGTAATTGTTAAGCAATGATAGTGAAGAAGTTAATTTTTTATTAACTACAATAATATTATGTAATGTATGTGAAGATAAAATTTAAGTCAATACTCATTTTTTATTTTGCATTTGGTCATTGATTTAACTCATTAATGAATATTATAAAAATTTACATTATCACACATTACACATAAATATAAATATAATAGATTTAACAATTATCATAGGACTTTTAAAAGAAAAAAATAAAGATATGAACAAATTAAAAGAGATAAAAATTTAATAAATATTATCTTTTTATAAATTAGGAGGATTTGGATTAGAAAATTATTTTTTAAAAAATATATATTATTTATTATTGTGGAAAATTGTAAAATAACAATTCAAATAGTTACTCCTATTAGTTAACTTAGAAAATAAAATAAATATCAAGATAATTAGTTCAGTAGCATTAGTTCATGGACTTGTCTTAGAGATTATGAGTTTCATGGATTTGACTTTAGAGGATCCAAATATTTATTTACTTAGTTTTTTAAATTGTAGAATTAAAAGAAATGAAAAAAAATATTTTGCTGTATGAGGCTACATGATATGAATCAACCACCACAATGCATTAAGTAGTAAGAAACATAATAAGTAGATAAAACTTACAAGTTCTTAGGCACTATAAGGAAAGAATTTAAACTATCAAATTTGATATTTTAATTTTAAAATTCATAATATTTCTTAAATGCTTTATCCAGTCTCCCTTGATCAATAATCACATATCTCTACTATGAACTCATTGGAGGTTGTCCGATGACAGCCGCAAAAATAGACAATCAGCGATGCAACAAAGTCATTGTTAAGCATTTGATGCATTACGCCCATTTGAATTCTTCAAATTCAAGTGATGCTCTGAATCTACAATTACAAGGAAAGGGAAAGCAAACATTACATATTGAAAAGTGGTCCCCATGGATTAATTCATCCATCCAGTACTCGTGTCAACGATAAAACTGGTCAAAGAGGGCAGTTATATTCTACAAACAAGAAAGAGATGCATCTTCCCTCTATGTGATTCAATCAATTTTTTCATACTTTCAATATCTTGCAGCAAACTGACCACAAACAAGCGAATGGTGACAATGCGTAAGAAACTGAGATTTTTTTAGATATTTTATGCTAATATTAGACATCTTTTGCTTGTTTTTGTTAAAATCTGTTTTGGTAAGTCAGGTTAAGTGAAAATGTGCGTTGACCTTTATTTTAAGGAAAGATAGCTGCAATGTTAGCAAATGAATAGTTAAAAAAGAGTGATAGTCCTTATTTTTCAGAGGATTATATTAGTTTTTTTTTTTAATGCTGTACCATTCAGCAACCCAAATTAATATATTTTGGTCATATTTGTAATATATATATATATTTAAGTTCTGAATGTATGAAAGCTAAGATTCCATTTTTTTTTTCTGGCCTTCAGCACAGTACACTTCTCTGTATGTCTGCTGTGTGTTTCTTTTTGTAACACAATGTTTCTCTGTCACAGCTGTTTAGTTTTCCTTTAGGTTTTAATGTCAATTTTCACCCATAATAATTCCCAGCCAACATTTATTTACAATTACTGTCTTGACACCTCTAATAGCACAGATGAAGCAACTTTCCAATCCAATTTCCCTTCCTTTTTGGATTCTTTATCTTCTAAATCTGCTATTGCAGCTTCTTCAATGATTGTATTTCCAGTGGTCTCTATGGCCTCTTCCTCTGCGGGGGTGACGTTTCTGGAGACAAATGCCGAAACTGTACTAAAACTGCAATACAAGAAACTAAAACTTGATGCGGACGCAACACAACTGCTATCATCTGGTTACCGGTTTGATGAATGCATGTTTAGATATCCCAAAGACAAATTCTTTGAAGAGCCCCAAGCTTCGCCGGCAGTATTCATGTATAATATAAACAACAGAACAACACCGGATCAATGAACCTAACATTGATGCGACATCTTTGATATATCCGCTAATTAAGGATGCCTCAATTTCAGCTGTGTTGTTCAATGCAAGCAAGTAGGGAGGCGGCTCTCAGAACAACTATGGGTTAGTGCAGTGTATGATTCAGGGGAATTTTCATATATTTTTATTGAAATGAAATGAAATTAATTCTAAAAAATGTTGATGCCAAACATTAAAGGAATGTGGGATTCTCATATTGTAAAATTTGAATTTCTTTTCAAGCAATTTTCATGAATTTTAAAGTTTCAAAGTATATAATTTAACTAATTTGGTCATTTTCGAATTTATTCTTCAACATCAGTAATTATTGAAAATGAAACAAATATTTAAATATTTAATTTAAAATTTTTATTCATTTTAAGTCATAGTAAAATATGGATATTTAAAATTTTATCAAATAATATTAGTATAATTTTATTTGATTAAGGCAAAATTAATAATTTTGTCCATAGAATTATAAAGTGCTAACAAAATTATTCATAAATTATATAAAGTTACAATTTCATTCCCAAATGATTGTCCATACATCCAATTTTGCCCCTCTATATAGTAATTTAGAAATAAAATTATCTATATGATTCTATATGAATGGATTAAATTATTTATATAAATCATTATTTAATGATGAAATTACAATAATTTAGAGATCATTTTATTAGTATCTTATAATTTCGTGGATGGAATTATTAATTTTTTTATTAATTTATTATTTAATTTTCCTTTGAATGATTCATATGATATTTTCCTTACTAAATTCAAAATATTTAAATTTTGAGAGTGAAAGTTTTTATAGAATATTTGTATAGATTTTAGCAAATTGTTTTATGTAAATTTATGAATTTTCTAAAACTTTTATTAAAGTTTTTTATTTTATTGAATTATTATAGAATTATTGAAAAAGAAAGAAAATAAAATAAAAATGGTAGAATTTGGGAATGAGTGGTTGAGATTTTAAAAATATTCAAGATGAGTAGCATGAATTAATTTTACCCCTTAGTTAGCTTACATTTGTTACATCTTAACTTTTCCTCCAAACTTACCTTTTGAAGTTTTTGTAATGAATAGCTAAGACTGAATCAGGTTTGGGTCGGATTACACTTAAAGTACCGTATCTTTCCCTTTAACTTCATATCTCTCCTTTTTTTTTTTCCTTTTTCTTCTCTCTCTTCCCAAGCCCTCTCTCTCTTTATCCCTTTCTTTTTCCTCCTTTTCCCCCTTTCTCTAGCAATCTTCCCTTCTCCCTTCAATGTTCCCATTGCAACCATTATTGTCGTATGCCACCTTACCTAAAGGTTTTTCATTCGACCACTACAAAGCTTACAACATCATTATCAATTTTTGTAGATTTTTTCTATTAAAATATTTTTTTTTGTATTTTTATTTTGAAGTGGTAGTGCCGCTATTGCTACTTCTTCCTTATCTTCATATGCTATCCTTTCTAATTTCAACTACTTTCCACATATTATGAGCCTTTACATAAACTTTTATATTAGCTATTATATGGAGAAGTTAACTCCAATGGAAGTAGAAGAGAATAGAGTAGAGAAGTTATTTAAAACTATGAACAAACACTCTGTTTTTAAGATTTTTATAAAGAGGAAGCCTTGCTAATTTTCTCTCTTTTTTTCACATCCCACTAAAATCATTTAAGCTTTGATACCATGTTAGAAAATCAAAACTGAATCAAATTTTATAATATGTTGAAGAACCTAAGAAGTACAAGGAAAATAGAGCAAGAAATGTAGAGGAGCTATGGCAGTAGAAAGGTTCACAACAATATATCATGATATTATATTTTTTACTAAGTGTTGTTACACTTGGAGAATTTTCTCTCTTTTTATGAGAGCTCCATTTACAAAAGGCTGAAGAATATATATTTATAGATATTCAATGCTAATTGCAACTTAAAATATTACATCCCATATTTTACAAGTTAACCAAACTTAACATACATTTCTTTTCTTTTACTGCATATCTTCACCAACTCTTTCCTCTCATTTGATAGAATGTATATGATATTTTTCTTAATATTTTTTTTAGATTAGGTATTTCCAACACATACACTCCACAGGTAGCCAAAGTCAACCCTTTTGTCAGCCTTCCAGTTATCAATAATTTTTATAATATATTATCAAGTAATTTGACAGGAACATTTCAACCACATATTGTTGTACCCTTATGCTCCCTTATCCGAAGTCGGCCGGCCAAAATAGACAATCAGCTATGCAACAAAGTCATTGTTGTGCATTTGACGCATTATGCTCCTTTGAATTCTTCAAATTTAAATGATGCTTTGAATATATAATTACAAGCAAAAGAAAAACTAGCATTACATGTTGAAAATTCATTCAGTACTCATTTCAATAATAAAACTGGGGAAAGAGGCGGTCATATTCTACGAACAAGAAAGAGATACATCTTCCTCATATATGATTCAATCAAAATTTTCACACTTCCAATATCTTGCAGCAAACTAACCACAAAAACAAATGGTGACAATGTTTCTCTCTCGCAACTGCTTAGTTTTCATTTTGGTTTTAATCTCAATTTTCACCCACAGTAATTCCCAGCCAACATCTATTTACAGTTACTGTTCTGACCCCCCTAATAGCACAGATGAAGCTACTTTCCAATCCAATCTCACTTCCCTTTTGGATTCTCTGTCTTCTAAATCTGCCACTTACAAATTCTATAATGATAGTACTTCTAGTAGCCTCTATGGTCTCTTCCTCTGCAGGGGCGATGTTTCTAGTGACACCTGCCAGAACTGTACTAGAACTGCAATTCAAGAATCCAAAACTCGATGCGGACACAGCGCGACTGCTATCGTCTGGTACGATGCATGCATGCTTAGATACTCCACAGACAACTTCTTTGGAGAACTACAAACTTTGCCCGAGTACTCATGTATAATATAAACAGAACAGCACCACCAGATCAACCTGACATTGATGCACTATCTTTGTTGTATCCGCTAATTAATAATGCTTCAAATTCAGCTATGTTGTTCAATGCAAGTGAGCAGAGAGGCGGCTCTCAGAACAAATATGGGTTGGTGCAGTGTACTGCAGACTTAAACGGTAGTTCATGCCTTTCTTGTTTGACTCATTTGATGAATATCTCACAGCAGTGTTGCCAACAGAAGATCGGGTGGCGGATACTTGTTCCAAGTTGCAATATAAGGTATGAGAACTACAGCTTCTTTGCTTCACCAGCACCGGCAACAGATGGAACAGGTAAATTAAGGATGTGCAGAAGTAGATGGCAATTGACTTTCATTTTCTCTATGATATATGATAATTGTCATATGTTATTCAATCCTCATTTTCCTTTAACATGGTCATAGGATAAAAGCCATAAAATTCAAAGAACCAGGAAGGGGTTTTTGAGTTTTATTTCATTTACTTCAAGCCTGAAATTTATGTGTATGTGTGACAGAAAGATAGACACTACAAGTTCTATTAAGAAATTTTAGCTTGTCCATTTAAATCATGTGGTTTAAGCCGGTTAACTTTTGGCAATTAGCATCAAAATCAAAATCATAGATAACATTTGGTCTATAAAACTCTCACACCTGACACGACAAAATTCTATTGAAGTTTTTTCTACTCATCTGTCACTAATTTTTTCTTCTTTTTACCAGGAGGAGGACGAGGAAAAAATACCACAAAAATTATCCTGGCCACCGTAATACCAACTACAGTTGTAGCAATCATGGTCGGTTTTCTGTATCATCTACGTTCACGCAAGAAAAGACAAAGTAGCAGCACTGGTGAAGCCTCTGTATCTTCAGTAAAATATAATTAGTTGTTTTGTTATTTTTTCTGGAACTTTGTAACAAGTTTTTAATTCAGGGGAAGAAAAAAGTGGTGAAATTCTATTAAGGAATTTGGGTTTCGATAGATCAAATTCGAGGACCGTACACTCACCAGAGCAAGGAATGAATGCAGCAAATGAAGATAACAATGGAGAAGTGCATTACTTTAGCTTGATCATCATCAAAGCTGCCACGAACAATTTCTCTGATGAAAATAAGCTTGGGGAAGGAGGATTCGGGCCTGTTTACAAGGTTTTGTAGCCAACTTTCTTGTTTTCAATTTTCTTTTTAGATACCAATGCATAAAATGCAAGTGGCTTTGATTAATTTAGGACAAAAGTTATTAGGCAGGGAACACTTGGTTTACATTTGCAAGCCTAACTCGGGGTGCTCTCATACCAAGCTTGATTGACCAAGACAACTGTTAGGCATGATCCTGATGAAGATTGGTGATGTGACTGATAATTGTGATGCTATTCTGATGCAGACCATGCACCAATTTTTTGTCCTTTTGTTTTTTGAATATTTTGCAATGTATTAGAAGAAAATACTAGAGTGTTGAATGAAATTGTGGTGGAGCATATTTTTTGGCTTTAGTCAAAAACAAATCTCCTTAAAATATGGAGATTTGGTTCTGACTATTGATTTTTTGTACTTATATAAATATATTCTTGAAGGAATGAAAAAGTAGCTCCCACATTCACAAAGATTTCCAAACTTATTTTATAATATACATCAGAAAACCTTCAACAACTAGCATTAGAGCTTTTTCTAATCTTAATGGGACTGTGCGTAAGAGAAAACAAGTAAGGAAATCCTTACAAAAAAGCCTAAAGTCTGAGTGGTCTCTGTCATGGCTACAAGTAGTAGTATTTTTGCTCCTTCTCCTCTAATCTTCACTAGAGAAAATTATCTCGTTTGGTCTGTGAAGATGGAAGCATATCTCAAGGGCTTGCTATTGTGGGAAGCTGTTGAATCAAACTTTAGAGCCAAAATGCCAAAAAATCCAACTCTAAATCAACTCAGAGTGTATGAAGAAGAGGTCTCTAGAAAATACAGAGCGTTGAGTACACTCCATTTAGCAGTAAATGAGATTATTTTCATAAGGATCATGGCATGTAAGACAGTAAAAGAAGTCTGGGACAAGTTAAAGTTAGAATTTCAAGGCAATGAAAAAACAAAACAGATATATATCTTCAATTTAAGAAAGGAGTTTGAATTTCTCAGAATAAAAGAGATTGAGAATCTGAAAGAGTACATTGATAGAGTTATGAAAGTTGTTAATCAAGTAAGGCTGCTAGGTGAGGACTTACCAGAAAGAAGAGTTGTTGAAAAGGTGATAGCAACTTTTCCAAAAAGGTTTAAGGCTAAGATCTCTTCACTTGAAGATAACTGGGATCTGTTTCAGCTCACTCTCATAGAGCTTGCAAATGCCTTACAAGCTGTTGAGCAAAAGAAAGCTTTTGGAAAAGAAGAAAGCTCAACTGAAAATGCATTTATTGCATCCCAAAAGGTAAAAGTGCAAACTAATGAGGCAAAGAAAAACTCTCATTCAAAGGGAGGTAAAGGCAAAAAATTTAATCAGAACAACAAATGAACAAATAGAAGAGGCAAGTATCCACCTTGTCCTCATTGTAAGCAGACAAATCACATTGAAAATTACTGCTGGTACAGGCTTGGAGTTCAATGCAGAGCCTACAAGCAATTTGGACATGTTGAAAAGGTTTGTCGAAGCAAAGTTACCCGAAAAACTCAAGCTTAACTAGATCAAATCAATGAAGAATCTAAAGTGGAAGAGGAAAAACTTTTTTGTTGTTACTGGTGAAGAATGTTTTGCTGCAACTCAAACTAATGATGTTTGGATGATTAATAGTGGATGCACTCATCATATGTCAGCAAATTTGGAATGTTTTAAAACTTTGAACAGAGCATATACTTCCAAAGTGAAGCTTGGTGATAGAAGACTTGTAGATGTTAAAGGCAAAGGTCTTGTAGTTGTGTAAACTTTGTCAGGTACAAAGCTTATTTCTAATGCGTTATTTGTACTTGAGATTAAACATAATTTATTAAGTATTGGACAATAACTGGATAAAAATTATTCAATCAATTTTAAAGATAAAATATGTGAAATCATTGATCCTTCTAGCATAAAGCTTTTATTTATTAGAAAGCATAATAGGAGATTTAATATTGATTGGAAAAGTGATAAAGCCAAAGCTTTTGTTAGTATTGAATCTAATCTTTCCTTGTGGCACAAGAGGCTTGGTCACAAAGATTATTATGCTTTAAAGATGCTTCAAAAAGGAAAAATGATGAATGATTTGCTTAATATGGTTATGTTCTCTAATGTTTGTGATGTTTGTCAAATTGGGAAACTGAGCAAGACTCCATTTCCAGTAAATCAAACATAGAGAGCAAATGAAAAACTCCAGCTTGTACATACTAATATATGTGGGCCTATGAGTGTGTCCTCTTACAGTGGCAGCAAATACTTTCTCTTGTTCATTAATGATTTCTCTAAATACTATTAGGTTTATTTTCTTAAAAATACATCTAAAGTGTTTTTCATATTTCAAAAGTTTAAGGCAACAGTTGAAAATCAAAGTACTTATAGCATAAAGACCTTGAGGTTTGATAATGGTTCTGAATACACTTCTACACAATTCCAATCATTTCTTCAGAAGGTAGGTATTCATCATCAACTAACAGTCACTTATACTCCTTAGCAAAATGGTGTAAGTGAAAGGAAAAATAGATTGATCATGAATATGGCAAGATGTTTGTTGTTGGAGAAGAATTTGCCAAAGAAACTTTAGGTAGAGATAATAAACATTGCTGTGTATCTTTAAAATAGACTTTTGACAAAGGCTATTGATGGAAAAACACCTTATCAAGCATTGTTAGGTGTTAAACCATCATTAGATCATTTGAAGATATTTAGAAGCATATGTTATACACATGTTCCTGATGTGAAAAAGGATAAGCTTGATTATAGAGCTAAAGTTAGTGTTTTTGTTGGATATAGTTCTATATCTAAAGGATACAGAATTTTGAATCCTAAAATTGAAAATATTTATATGAGCAAAAGTGTAAAGTTTAATGAGAATGGTGCTTAGGATTAGGAGAAAATGATTGCAGAATCGATTAATCAGAAATTGTCGATAATGCACCTCATTTATATGATGAAAATTCTAAGGAGAAGCATTCTGATGATAACCATTATGCAATTAGGGGTACTAGAACTCTACAAGACATTTGCAGTAGATGTAATGTAATTGTGTTTGAACCTGTAATAATTGATTAAGCTTTGAAATTTCCAGAGTGGAAAGAAGCTATAGAGGGAGAATTTACAATGATTGTCAAAAATAACACTTGGCTACTTGTTGATAGACTTGAAGAATAGCAAGTAATCATATAAGGTGAGTGTTCAAACTAAAGCTGAATCATGATGGTTCAGTTAACAAATACAAAGCCAAACTAGTAGTGAAAGACTACTCTCAACAGTAAGGTATTGATTTCACTGAAACTTTTGCTCCTATGGTCAGATTTGATACATTTAGATTGTTACTTGCTCTTGCTGCTTAAAAAGGATGGAAAGTTTATCAACTTGATGTTAAATCAGCCTTCCTTAATGGTGTACTTGAAAAAAAATTTACATTAAATAACCTAAGGCTTTTATCATTGAAAATGCTGCTGATAAAGTTTATTTGTTAAAAAAGGCATTATATGATTTGAAACAAACTCTTAAAGCCTAGTATGCAAAAATTAACAGCAATTTGCTTGGCCTGGGATTTGAAAGGAGTATTAATAAAGCAACTCTTTATGTGAAGCAAAAAAATACTGAAATTCATGTTAATGATATTCTTGTCATTGGAAGTGATTCAAAGTGAGTGAAAGAATTTAAAAAACAAATGGAAAACATATTTGAAATGAATGATCTAGGATTGATGTACTATTTTTTAGGAATGGAAGTGTCACAAGTATCAAATGGCATTTTAATTTCTCAAAAGAAATATGCAACAAAGTTATTGAAGAGATTTTCTCTATCAGGATGTAAAGCTATAAGCACACCTGCAGTTTAAGGATTGAAGCTGAAATCCGATGATGGCTTAAAATTGATTGATCCTTTAATTTTCAAAAGCATAATTGGTTCTTTACTATATTTATCAACCACTAGACTTGACCTTATGTATGCCACTAGTGTCCTATCTAGATTTATGAACATGCCTACTAAAAATCATCTTAAAGCAGCAAAACGAATCCTGAGATACATCCAAAGTACTATTTCTTTTGGAGTATTCTTCAAAAAGTGTTCAAGCTTGAAGGTTATTAGTTTCACAAATGAGCACTTTAGGCTATTGTTTTTCACTTGGTTCAAGGGTCATTAGTTGGAATTCAAAGAAGCAGGGCTCTGTTGCTCAATCCATTACTAAGGCAGAGTATATTGTTGCTTCTGCTACAATTAATCAAGTTCTGTGGTTAAGGAAAATGCTGAATGATTTGAAGATCAAGCAAGATAAAGTTACTGAAATTTTGTGTGACAACAAGTCAGCTATTGCAATGGTTAAAAATCTAGTCTTTCATGGCAAAACAAAACATATTAAAATCAAATATCATGCAATTAGAGAAGCTAAAAAAGAAGGTGGAGTTTTCTTAATCCATTATCCAGCAAAAGAGCAGTTAGCTAATATCTTCACTAAAGGATTGCAGAAAACCAGATTTGAAGAACTTAGAGATAAACTTAGTGTTGTGCATAGTTCTTGCATCAAGGAAGAGTGATGAAGATTGGTGATGTGGCTGCTGATTGTGATGCTATTCTAATGAAGACTATGCACTAGATTTTTGTCCTTTTGTTTTTTTAATATTTTGTAATGTATTAGAAGAAAATACTAGAATGTTGAATGAAATTGTGATGGAGCATATTTTTTGGCTTTAGTAAAAAACAAATCTCCTTAAAATATGGAGATTTGGTTCTAACTATTGATCCCCTATACTTATATAAATATATTCTTGAAGGAATGAAAATGCAGCTCCCACATTCACAAAGCTTTCCAAACTTCTTCTTTTATATACATCAGAAAACCTTCAACAAATCCACAAGGTCTAAAATATTAGCTAGAGTTGTCTACATAATCAAGCTTGTTACCTTTTATATCATACTCAAATTTCAAATCTAACTAATGTAGGACTTTACATATATAGGGGAAGCTAGCTAATGGTAAGGAGATAGCAGTTAAGAGGCTTTCATTCAAATCAAGGCAAGGCCTTGAAGAATTCAAGAATGAGGTGACAATGATTGCCAAACTTCAACACAAAAATCTTGTGAGACTTTTGGGATGCTGCATCGAGGAAAATGAGAAGCTTCTTGTCTATGAGTTCATGATCAACACTAGCCTCGATGCCTTTCTATTTGGTACGCTCCTACATTCTTTATATCTCTTATTTCTTCAACATTTAGGAGGAGTTTCCTATTCCTAATCCTAGAGAATTTCATTAACTGGTTTTTCTTCGGAAATGCAGATCCAAGGAAAAGGAAAGAGCTAGATTGGCCTACACGGGCGAAGGTTGTTCATGGAATTACAAGAGGCATTCTATATTTACATGAGGACTCACGGCTGAAAATTATACACAGGGACCTAAAAGCAAGCAATGTATTATTAGACGAAGAGATGAATCCAAAGATTTCAGATTTTGGAACTGCTAGAATTTTTTATGACAAACAAATGGAAGCTAACACAAATAGAGTTGTTGGGACATAGTAAGTGCTTTTATTTCCCACTACTTCTGTTACTTTAGCTGATAAATGCATAATTTCTGCTGACAAACAGAAAATTCTTCATATTATTGTTTAACATCTGGCATGCTAATCAATACAACCGTAACTTCTAGCTTATGTAATGCTATCAATCACTTTGTACAGAACCGACATCCCATACAGGGAAATATGAAGTTTGAAAAATGGACACAAATAGGATCAGCAAGGAAAAACGAGAAAATTGTGAATTTCACATCAACTACTGTATTATCACCAAATATACTACTTGCATTCATTGTTTTGCTCGGTTCATGCTTACTTAAGTGCATATTTTCCTGTTCTTGCAGCGGTTACATGGCACCAGAATATGCATTAGAGGGATTATTTTCCATCAAATCAGATGTGTACAGCTTTGGTGTTCTGCTGCTGGAAATTTTAAGTGGGAAAAAGAACAATAGCTTCTATGTGTCAGATCACGCACAAAGCCTTCTCTACCATGTAAGTTTACCAATTCTAAATCTAAAATTTCTGCTTTTAGATGAAACTGTTAAGCAAGCACTTTATTGTGATTGTGAAATTGGAACTGCTCATAATGGTGAACAGGCATGGGTACTATGGAGTGAAGGCAGGGGATTGGAACTGGTGGATCCTGAGATGGTGAATAGTTGTCAAACTGATGAAGCTATGAGATGGGTTCACATTGGGATGCTGTGTGTGCAGGATGATCCCAATGATAGGCCCACCATATCATCAGTGGTTCTCATGCTCGGAAGCAACATAAATCTTCCTACACCATCTGCAGCTCCATTTTCTGTAGCCAGATTTTTCGCCTCCGATCAATCTTCGAGTACTGGAAATGATGCTGGGTTCCTAACATCTTCCACTGCCTCAGCTTACTAGTCATAAGGTTTCATAATACCACAATGGCCCAATTGATCAATGAGGCTTATTTTGTTCATTATTATCCTAAACCTTAGACTGTGAAGGCTTTGTTCAGTGAAGAGGGCGAGGGGGAAATTCCTTTTGAGTCCATTTTTCTATCTTGGTACTTAAATTATAATTAATGATACATGTGAGATTATGGTAAACTATTAATGTAGTGAGATATTAATAAACTAATAGATTTGGTTACATATCAAAAATTTTTATTCCTAAAATCAAATCTGACATACTATATAAATAATATATCAATGGTCAAATTTAGTAATATACTAATATATCAGTACCTTAGGAATATTCCATTGTTATCTTCTTAATGATATATATTAAAGGAAAATAATATTTGTACTTTATTTTCTATGCTATTGTTGAGGAGGAGATTATAGTACACTATTAATATAGCAATGTACCACTAGATCACACATTAAATTTATTTTTTTAGGTTAAATCTAATACATTATATAATAATGTATCAATAATTAAATATAATAATATATTAATATACTTTTATATCAACAATGTACCTTAGTTGTCTCCAATTCTTAATGAATGTATATTGTGAAATTCTTGTTGGTCTCAAAGGCTTAACATGTTAACTGACAGCTGATTTCAAAATTAAATTATTAGATTCGAGAACAGCTTTATTATATTTCCCCATAAAGTAATGGGAAAGCACAAAAATGCAGCATACCTTAATAATAATGAGAAAGTGACGCAATTACATTATTTTTGTCTTCGGAGAAAAAAACCTAGTTATAAAACCGGGGAATGGACGAGAAAATTAATCAATTGGTATTGGTGTTCAAGTGCAACCAGAAGAAGTATAGTTCAACGAGAAAGTTACAAATGTCCTTAACATCCGAACAACATATTGTTGCAAATAAGGAGTAAATTTTGGAAATGAGATGAGGGGAAATTTTTGAAAAGAAAGGAGGCTTTATTGAGATGATTATAAGGTGGATATTTTTATTAATAATTAAAAATGTTTTTATAAAAAATAATAAGTATTTAATTTTAATAAATAAATTTATAATATAAATTTTATTAATTAAAATTATTGAGTAAATTAGATGAATAATTTATTTTAACAAATTTAATAAATAGATAGATTCTAATAGTACAAATTGCCATCCCAACTACACCCATAATTCCATTCCAAAGCCAAGTGCCACATGGAAATTCCAATAACTGTGATAGATTTTTGTCTCGTAAATATTTGCCTGCAAATCATTTGACCCAAAGTCGCAAAGTCATGAAGGATGCAAATAGGCCAAGCAGCGTACAACTTAATTTACTTGAAGCTTAATTTACCTGACTTATTAAATAAGTCAAACTTAAGTTAATAAATTAACCTTTTTAAGTAAATAAATTAAATTTTTTTAAGCTTGATTTATAGGTTTATTAAGTTAGCTTATTTAATTATAAATATATTGATAAATATTATAATGCAGTATATATTATACATACAAATAATATAAATATTTTAATATATATAAGCAAATTTAAAAGTTCATTTATACAAAAAATTCTAAATAAGCTAATGGACCTAATCATATTTTTTTAATAAGTTAGGTCCAACTTAAATTTTATCCTATATAGAGTAACAAGTCAAGTTCAGATTAATAATTTAAAAAATAAATTTAATCTATTTAGAATAAAGGTCAGATCCATTCAATTTACACCTCCGCGTAAGGATTCCGTAACAATTTTCCAAACCAGCCTGGTAAGATACGCCCGATTTCAATATGAAATTTTTTAAAGCCCAGTCCACCAATCTTTTCTGGTGGCAAACCTGATCCAGCCCACAGAGGTATAGTTATTTTCAATCACATCCCACCAGAATCGTCTTTAAGGCGTCGAGGGTGAAACATACCGATGTTGGAATTGGCATGATGGCCATTGGATATATCGGAACATGTTCAACCGCGAAAGTGACTAAAGTAGTACGTCCAGCCCATAAACGAGTGATCTGCTATCGACCTTGACGCCCATTTTGCACCTTATTAAATAAAAATTCAGAATATACTTGAATATATTTTTTTATTTTTTAAAAAATAATTTTTAAATTAAAAAATAAAAAATTATTAATATTATAAATAAAGAATATTTTATTTAATTATAAATTGATATTTAAAATAAAAAATAAGTTTAAAAATAATTAAAAATTATTTTTATTTTTTAATTTTAAATTATATATTTAGAATTATAATTTTTAAAAACATATTATTAGATTCTTTCATTTTAAAAAATAAAAAATTATTTTTAAAAATAATAAATAAATATACTCTTAAAATTCTTTGTTTTATGCTTAGACAGGAGCATTGGTATTCCTAAACAGGGGGATTCTATGTTACCTACGGGGGTTTCAAACTCATGGGTATGTGGTTAAATTGTAGCCATTGGATGAGTTGATCAAATTAATAGTTTCACTCATCCAATGACTCTAATTTAGCCACATACCTATGAGTTTGGAACCCCCGTAACATAGAAAGCACCAAATAAATATTTGGCATCTGCATTTATCGCACTTAAACACAATACCTGAGATACATTCTAACAATCCCTTCTAATTGTGTTTGGGGAGTAGAAAACGCCAGATTTTTATAGCATACTTATGTAAGCATTCTCCAAGATGATATACCTCAAAATTTATTCACGTGTATGAACAGAATAATATCATCTGCGAGCATAAAATAAGTTATTAATGGTGCTGCTCTTGCCTTTTTAATTGATTTAAAACTTGCTGTTCAACTTAGAAAAGTCAATTTAATTATTTTTCAGAAATGTATTTTATTAAAAAAGTATGTTTCATATAATTTAGTTTTTCAATGAAACAAATGGACCTAAAGATAGATTTTTATATCTAAACTCCTTCAGGAAACCTGGAGGTGGGATTAAGGTGAAAATGCATTTTGGAAATACCCCTTTTTATTTCTTATACTTCACAACCGTTACAACAATGCATTTGAACTTTTTTTTGAGGTAAACATCTTCATATATTTAAGAAAGTTTAATTATAAAATCCATAATAAATAAATCATTAAACCATGTTTAAAAAGTATGAATTATTTTAAAAAATTATACATGTCAAAATTTCATCAATTTAAATAATGACTATTCAATACATTACAGGCACGAAGTTCTTAGCCTTGATTTTTCCCAATCGCGTCGGCTTAACATAATTCAATTAAGAGACTCCTATTTTGTTTACATTGCCTTGTAGCGCAACATGTAGGAATAGTATATGAAGATTTAGCAACTTCTATTCTGCACCAAAACATAATTCATAAATTTTCTTTCATTTTATACATTTTTTCCGACTAGCCTAACATCACTAAGCAATGTTCTACATATAGGATGAGTTAAGAACATTCACAATTTTTTTTTCCGATTCTACTTATTGACTTGAATTAGTCTTAAGTACTTCCTTTGCCTTTTTTTTTTCTTAGGAAAAAATGAGGTATGGCAACCAATAACCCTTTTTTTTTTTGGGTTGCATTAATGTCCACTTAGTAAATATCTGGTTTACCGTAGCGGTCTTGCTTTAGATTTTTGCCTGCCCCTACGACCTGTCGCCCTACATTAATCTTCCAAGACTTTTCTGGAGGTGTTTCTTGGTAATTGCCTCTTCGAATCGATCTATTTATAGAAATGTCTTTAGTACAGTTTCTCTTTAATATATTTTTATTTATTTTATTTTTAAAAATTATTTTATAAAAATATTTTTTATTTTTAAAATTTACTTTCAGATTTATGAAAAATAAAATATAGAGAATAAAATAAATTAAGAAAATATTTAAAAACCATTTTTATTCTTTATTATTAAATTAAATATTTGAAATTATAATTTTTATAAGTAAATTAAAAAAATTCTTAAGCAAGTAGGAACTTTTATTTTTAAAAATAATAAATTAATTATAAAATTAATAAATAGAAGACCACTTATCGTTTTCTATTAAATAACATATTACCCCCATCAATAATAATCTTATACCAAATTGATAGGAGCATGACTTGTACTTTGACTTGATTTGTACATAGTTTGAATAGTCCAACAACTGGAAGCAAAAACACGTTTTAAAGAAAACCAACCTCCCATGATCAGTGGAATAGTTCTAGGTTGAAGCATCATGAAAACACTACTGCACCCAAAAAAAAAAAGGCCACTTCACATTTGCATGCCCTTCGCATATATATACATAGAACCTATTCTTTAATTAAGCTTCAATCCTGCCTTATATCTGCGTTTTATTCTTTTTTCTCACAATGGCTATGGTTTTCTTAAAACATTCATTTCTTTGCCTCCTTTTCATTCTCATATCTCAAACCGGATGATTGCCGTAGTTGTCTCAATAATTCCAGAGTTCTTCTCCCACAACGTTGTCCAAACCAGAAGGAAGCAATTGGTTGGTACGACAAGTGCATGTTACGCTATTCACACCGCTCTATATTTAACAAAATCGAAGGTGAGCCTTCTTCCTGTCTGCCAGGTGATACTAAAGCTTCAGATGTGGATCAGTTTAATCAGGTTCTCAACAACTTGATGAACAATCTGACAAGGAAAGCTTCATCCGGCGACTCTCAGCGAAAGTTTGCTGTAGGAAATGCAGCAGACCAAAACTCTCGAATCATAGATTTAAGTTGGAGTTGCGGTCGCAGTTTTGTTATGATGCGGACTAATACGAAAAAAGACAACTATAACAATTTAAAATTGCAGAAAATTGGGATACAATCTGCCTCAAAAACACAGGCCATTTTTTAAATCCTAATCTCAAATTATATATGGTCTGGTGCAGTGCACGCCTGATTTGTCTGAGCTAGAATGCAATGAATGTCTGGCTGAGGCTATCTCTAAAATGCAAAATTATTGCAACGGCATGACCGGTAGTAGGTCTCTTAGACCCAGCTGCTATATTAGATATGATAACTTCCGCTTCTATAATCCCACTGCTGATGCACCACCACCCTCGCCACCGCCTCCGCGCTCACCCCCTCCTCTGCCACCATCTACTAATAGCACTTTCAGACACGGTATGTACCAGTCATTTTAATATCAACAATGACAAGTTACGAACTAGCTAGCAAATCAATCATGCAGTTGGCTTCAGCATGCATGCACTTTACGCAAACTTTTTCCTTTTATAAAGCTGGTTTTTCTCTTTCAAATTCTTTATATAAGTACATAATACAGTGCTATCTACTTTTCTGTTTTCGTAATATTTTAGGCTTATTATCCTAAATATATGTGAATATATCCTAATCTACAAATTTTTGCAGGAAAGAGCAACACGTCAGGAACAGTTATTGCCATTATTGTGCCAATATTTGCTCTTGTTGTACTGTTCACCCTCATCTGCATCTATTTAAGAGTCAGAAAATCAAAGAAAAAGTTTGACGGTAACTGCATATCTTAATGTTCTTACTAATTTGTCAAAATAGACTGACATTGTTTCAATGAGTACTGTCGGTGACATCCAAAGGGAAAAATTATAGATAATAATAGAAAGAAATCTTTCTTTATTGGTGTAGTGTACAAGATATTACACAGAAATAAAGTTCATTATCAAATTATATATATTTTAGTTTATTAATTAAGCAAATTAGCTAACCAAGAGTTAATTGCATTTCTAGGCTCAGTTGGAATCAGATTTTATATAGATGAATTTAATTCATTAAGAAAAATAATTATTTCGATTTAATGATAAATACGTTTTGATATTTGAAGTCAATTTTTAACAAGACAAATTTATTTTATTATCTTGTAAAATTTTCTTTAATACATTTGTCATTTTAAGATATTGCGTTTATGTTTGAATAACTCACTTGATTAAACATTTTCCCTGTTGTGGCAGAAGAAAATGATGAAATTGGAACATCTGAGTCACTGCATTTCGAGTTTGACATGATAAGAGTTGCTACGAATGACTTCTTAGATGCCAATAAACAAGGACAAGGTGGATTTGGAGCTGTTTACCATGTAATTTCAAACTCCTAATTTTCTGGAAAAAACATGGTAATTTCATTTATTAATTTGGATGATAGTTACCTTTATCCAACGTTACTATATTTTCAGGGAAAGTTACATAATAGAAAAGAGATTGCTGTAAAGAGATTGTCATAAATTCTGGTCAAGGAGATATTGAATTTAAGAACGAAGTATTATTACTGGCTAAGCTACAACATCGAAATTTAGTTAGACTGCTTGGATTCTGTATGGAAAGAGGAGAAAAGCTATTTGTCTATGAGTTTGTTCCTAACAAAAGTCTTGATTATTCCATTTTTGGTGAGTTTGAACATTAATTTGGACTTTACCCCTTTTTAATTTATTTTTGAGGAAAACCTAAGGTTTATATCCAAACATATTTTTGAAAAATGATAATCTAGAAAAATTAAACTTGATTAAAAAAAATTTATAAATTATAAGTTACGAAATGTCCTACATGATATTTTTTTGAATATTGGTAATAGATAAATATGCTATTAATAATGTTGAGTTAAATATGATAAAGGGATTAGAAAAAAAAATCTAGAAATTTAGGGAAGTGCCTAATATTTATTTTTTATAATTGGAGTTCTCACATGAAAATATGATTCCCCAAGTGCATTAATATTTGTAGTGAAATATTTATCAATGATATCAAGAATCGATCATTCTTCAATTTCCAACGGTTTATTCATTGACTTAGTATATATCTAGATCCAATTAGGTGTGCCCAGTTGGTTGGACAAAGTATTACAAAATTTTAGGAAATATTGTTCAAGGCATTCTTTATTTGCATGAAGATTTTTTATTATGAATTATTCATCATGATCTTAAAGCAAGTAACATTCTTCTAGATAAAAATATGAATGCTAAGATATCATATTTTGGAATGGCAAAACTTTGTAATGGATCAAACCCAAGGCAATACTAGGAACATTGCAGGCACCTAGTAAGTATTGGAATACCTTAAAGCGTATATTTTAGATAGCAATTATATTAGTTCATTACCAACAGTCCCATAGATTAAAATAATATAACATAAGAAAAGTATTCAAAGATAATTTTCATGAGAATTTAATTGAACTTGATTTTGTGACATGCAGCGGATATATGACACTTGAGTATGTAACACATGGACATTTCTCAATTAAATCAAATGTCTTTAGTTTTGGTGTATTAATTATCGAGATCATCACTAAATGCAAAAATAATAGCATTTTCAGTGGAGATTATGCAGAACATCTACTCAGCTTTGTAAGTATGCTTTCTCTTATTATTCATCAGTGTAGAGGGAAACAACTTGACTGATATTCTTGGAACTGATTAAATTTTTGCAGGCATGGAAAAACTGGAGGGAAGGGACAGCCTCAGATATTATAGATCCCACATTAAATAATGGTTCACAGAATGAAATAATGAGATGCATCCACATTGGATTGCTTTGTGTTCAAGAAAATGCTGCAGAGAGACCAACCATGGCTACTGTGGTGCTCATTCTGAATAGTCCCTCTTATGCTCTCCCAGTGCCCTCAAAGCCTGCATTTTTTATGCATGGAAATTTGTCAAACATGCAGCCACGGGAATACAATTCAGACCAAACAGGATCAAGTGAAACAAGATCTGTTCAAGAATCTATAGATGAAGCTTCCATTACCGAGCTCAATCCTTGGTATGTTTCATCTTGCATGCTAGGTGGCATTACGCGTATATTGGATTTTGAAGAACAGGACGATCAATTCTTCAAAGAACTCAATTTGATTTGGCCGTGCCTTTAAACTTAATAGAACAACATGCTTTTCTTCGTAACACTTAAATAGGATCTTTGATTTATAACCTTAAACAAGTCTTCAAAATATAGGCCACGTAATGCTGCAAGTGCCACATTTAGGTTGCTTTCTGTATCAATATAACTTTGTTTAATTTAGTTCCTGTTGATAATTTGATTTCACTTCGAGGGACTCTGATCCTCTCATTTTGTTAGTCAATTCATGAGAAAATAAAGACAAAAATTTATAGCGCATCCTTTTGTATAAGAAGAATATCTTTCCCAGAAATTTACACCTTAGGGAATGCGAGAATCATGATCCTGTATTTCCTTCTTTGCAACCACTGACTTTCAGTGATCCATAAATACATGTCACTGTGAATATTTGTGTTAGAAGTTAGAGAGACTTATCTCTTCAACATACTGGCTTTGAAAGTCATTACTTAATCATCTAAAAATTTTACATATGGCATTACCTAAAAAACACCAACTGGTTTTACAAGAATCATCACTATATCATTAAATCAGCTATGACACCACTCGTCGTCAACGAAAAGTTTTCATGCGTTATCTGGGAGCAAAATAAACACATCAGAACCCAAAGAGTAGCAATGCTAACTTCCCTTTGGCAGGCTGGTTTACTTCATTTTATAAACCAAATAGTGAGTTTCAACTGAATTGTATTATCGAAAGCTTCATTCTAAGTTTACTTTTACTGTCCGCTAACTCAATACATAATTATTAAATAAATTTTATTCTTCTTTTCCATACTAGTTATATGGTCTTAGGGTCTGCTAAAAATTATAAGTAGAAAAAAGGACAGTCGCTTCTACCAACCAGAGCCAAGTCAAAACCTTCTCTTCCACATAAGTTTCTCTTTTTCTTTTTGCCCATACCCTGTCTCTATACATTCAGCTATTTTATTTATTTATTTTTAAAAAAAACACTATATTCACGATGTTTATAGTTTAATTATAACCTCACACATTATAGAAATTGAACAGGCATGAAGACTCTGGAGTGAACGGACTTTGAGATGCATTCCTATTGTGCTCAGGAAAACCACAATGATAGGCTCACCATGTCAGCTGTTGGTCTCATGCTAGGAAACACAATTCTTCCTAAACCATTTCCACCTCCTTTTTCTTCAAGCTGCTCTGGAGGCTGGATTTCTCCCTGCTTCCAAGGATTAGCAATTAGCAGTGCCTTGTTTATTCTGCAATGTTTGTAAATTAACTAAAAAAAGAGGACAAAACATTGATTGAATCATTGGCATCCTGTAACAAAAATACCCATACATATTCCAAACATCTAAATTCATATCCAGCACAAACAATTTTATGTTATATAAGAAAAAGAAGAAAGATGACAGCAACAAAGTTAAAATGCAGCAATCAACAATTGGAATCTAGCTGTGGGAGCAACTTATATTTTTAACTTGAACATACAGAGTTTTACAATATAATCAAACCATGTGGCCTTACACTGTCCAAGATTGTCCTCGAGTAATGTCTACATGACAAAATAATTTTAAATCCTCACTGCACCATTTGACTGATGTGGGCTGCTACTTTTGTATCCTCAACACAGCCAATTGTGTTTTTTAGGAATTTCCAAGAGTGGTTGTGAATATGCATTTTGATTCTTGTAGCAACCATTTTTGTAAGTCAGTCTCGAAACAACTAGCCCATCCAATCTCATAGTCCCATGTCCCATTAGACTTGAGTTTTATGAAAGCTTAATTATCTTTGGCCGCTTCTTTGGATGATGATTTCCCTTTTGTCTGCTGGGGGTATTATCTTCCCCAGAGAGAGAGCTCCTAAAAGGAGATGGCTCATTAATCTCACTGTCACCAACATCTTCATCATCCCCACTGCCTTCATCAGCACTGCTTTCATCTGAATCTGTTTCACTGATGTCAGCAGCCAATGAAATCACTGGGTGACAAGCGGAAATCGCAGATTCAGCAGCAGCAGCAGCCTCAGGTGTATGAAGATCAGCAACACCAAGCATGTTCTTAAATTACATTTACTTTAGCCACACAACTAATTTGAAAATGAGAATGATGTTAATAATGTTTATCATTAACTCCGTTTATTTTTCTATTTTAATTATAATTCAAAATTTAAATGCAAACAATAAATCAGCTATGCAACAAAGTCAATGTTGGGTATTTGATGCATTACGCTCCTTTGAATTCTTCAAATTTAAGTGATGCTTTGAAGTTTGAATCTACAATTACAAGCAAAAGAAAAGATGACATTAAATATTGAAAAGTGGTCCCTAATCCCTATGGATTTATTTATTCAGTACTCATTTCAATCTATCTTCTTCTTGTTGGAGTCTTGTTTGTTTCTGGTTTATTTTCCAGGGTCCTTCTTGGTTTTTTACTTGTTTTGTCTTGTAGTTCTGTTGGTTTGCTTTGGTTTTGTTTGTTTTGTTGCTGTGTTGGTTCCGTGGGTTTTTCTTTCTCGTAGTCTGTTCAGGTCAAAGAAAAAAAAATGATAAAACTGGTCAAAGAGGTTATATTCTACCAACAAGAAAGAGATACATCTTCCCTGTATATGATTCAATCAAATTTTCATACATGCAGCAAACCAACCACAAAAAAAAAAAAAAAAAAAAGGTGACGATGTTTCTCTCTCACAACTGCTTAGTTTTCCTTTTGGTTTTAATCTCAATTTTCACCCACAATAATTCCCAGCAAACATTTATTTACAATTACTGTTTTGACCCCCCTAATAGCACAGATGAAGCAACTTTCCAATCCAATCTCACTTCCCTTTTGGATTCTCCATCTTCTAAATCTGCCACTTACAGCTTCTACAATTAAAGTATTTCTAGTAGCCTCTATGGTCTCTTTCTCTGCAGGGGTGATGTTTCTAGTGACACCTGCCAGAAGTGTACTAGAACAGCAATTCAATAATCCAAAAATGCGGACCTAACACGACTGCTATCATCTGGTATGATGAATGCATGCTTAGATACTCCACAGACAACTTCTTTGGAGAGCCACAAACTTCGCCGGCACTACTCATGTATAATATAAACAACAGAACAGCACCGGATCAACCTGACATTGATGCAACATCTTTGATGTATCCGCTAATTAAGGATGCGTCAAATTCAGCTATGTTGTTCAATGCAAGCGAGGAGGGAGGCGGCTCTCAGAACAAATATGGGTTGGTGCAGTGTACTAGAGATTTAAATGGTAGTTCATGCGTTTCTTGTTTGAGTCAGTTGATGGGTCAAGCAAGAAAGTGTTGCCAACAGAAGAGCGGGTGGCGGATACTTGTTCCAAGCTGCTATGTAAGGTATGAGAATTACAGCTTCTTTGCTCCACCAGCATCGGGACCAGATGGAACAGGTAAATTAAGCATGTGCAGAAGTAGATGGCTATTGAGTTTCATTTTTTCTATGATATATGATGATTGTCATATGTTACTAAATCGTCATTTTTCTTTAACATAGTCATTGGATAAAAGCCAAAAATTCAAGGGAGAACCAGCAGGGGGTTTTCGAGTTTCATTTCATTTATTTCAGGCCTCAAATTGTATGTGTATGCGTGACAGAAAGATAGACACTACAATTAAGAAATTTTAGCCTGCCTATTCAGATCATGTGGTTTAGGCCAGTTAACTTTTGGCAATTAGCATCAAAATCATAGATAACATGACGCTTGGTCTACAAAAATATCACACATGACGCAGCAAAATTCTATTAAGGTTTTTCCTACTCATTTGTCACTGATTTTTTCCCCCCAGATGTTTACATTCAATTCTAATTCCTGATGTTAATACTGATGCCTCCGTTGGATAGCAGCTGCAACCCCAACACCAAGAGGAGGAGGAGGAAGAGGAGGAAAGAATACCACAAAAATTATACTGGCCACCATAATACCAACTGCACTTGTAGCAATCATGGTCGGCTTTCTGCATCATCCACGTTCATGCAAGAAAAGACAAAGAAGTAGCACCGGTGAAGCCTCTGCATCTTTAGTAAAATATAATTAGTTGATTTGTTATTTTTTCTGGAACTTCGTAACAAGTTTTTAATTCAGGGGAAGAAAAAAATGGTGAAATTCTATTGAGGAATTTGGGTTTGGATAGATAAAACTTGAGTAGCATACACTTATCAGAGCAAGGAATGAATGCAACAAATGAATATAACAATGAAGAAGTGCAACATTTTAGCTTGATCACCATCAAGGCAGCCACAAGTAATTTCTCTGATGAAAATAAGCTTGGGGAAGGAGGATTCGGACCCGTTTACAAGGTTCTATAGACAACGTTCTTATCTGCACTTTTCCTTTTAAATACCAATGCATATAATGCCAAGTGGCCTTGGATAATTTGTGACACAAGTTATTAAGGAACACTTGGTTTGCATTTGCAAGCAGCTAATTATTCTGATAATTGATTAGGAAAGAGGACTTCATTTTGCATGATGTAATAGTATTACATAATCTAGATGAACTGAGACAATGTATATCTGCAGCAAAGTTCTCAAATTTCTCATTTCTGATAGTGCTAGCGGACTAGTTACTTTTGTAATTCAAAATTTCCGAAATGTTGAACTCTGGCGTGTATGTAGGGGAAGCTAGCTAATGGTAAGGAGATAGCAGTTAAAAAACTTTCATTCAAATCAAGGCAAGGCCTCGAAGAATTCAAAAACGAGGTGACAGTGATTGCCAAGCTTCAACACAGAAATCTTGTGAGACTTTTGGGATAATGCATCGAGGAAAATGAAAAGCTTCTTGTCCATGAGTTCCTGATCAACATTAGTCTTGATGCCTTCCTGTTCGGTTTGCTCTTACTTTCTTTGTCTCTCTTATTTCTTCAACATTTTGAAGGAGCTTCCTATTCCTGATCCTGCAGAATCCCATTAACCAATCTTTCCATGGCAAAAGCAGATTCACGGAAAAGAAAACAACTAGACTGGTCCACACGGGCAAAGGTTGTTCATGGAATTGCAAGAGTCATTCTATATTTACACAAGGACTCACGGCTGAAAATTATCCACAGGGATCTAAAAGCAAGCAATGTATTACTAGATGAAGAGATGAATCCAAAAATACCAGATTTTGGAACTGCCAGGATTTTTTATGGCAAACAAATTGAAGCCAACACAAATAGAGTAGTTGGTACGTAGTAAGCACCTCAATTTCCCACCGTCTTTTTTCTGCTACGTTACCTATGATTTATAAAATGCATAGTTTCTACTGACAGACAGAAAATTCTCCTAGTCTGAAGTTTGAAAAAAGGACACAAATAAGATTAGTGAGGAAAAAGGAGAAAATTATGATTTTCACAAAATGTAGCAGCACCATATACATACTACTTGCAGTCATCGTTTAACCCCGTTCATGCTTACTAAAGTGCATTTTCCTCACTCCTCCGGTTGGCACCAGAATATGCCATGGAAGGATTATTTTGCATCAAATCAGACGTGTACAGCTTTGGTGTTCTGCTGCTGGAAATTTTAAGTGGGAAAAAGAACAATAGCTTCTATGAGCCAAATCGTGCGCAAAGCCTTATCTCCCATGTAAATTTCCCTGTTCTAAATCTAGAATTTCTTGTTTTAGATAAAAACTGTTAAGTAAGCACTCTTTTGTGATTATGAAATGTGAACTGCTCTCTATATATATAATGGTGAACAGGCATGGGGACTATGGAGAGAAGGCAGAGGATCGGAACTGCTGGATCCTGAGATAACGAATAGTTGTCAAACTGATGAAGCTATGAGACGGGTTCAAATTGGGATGCTGTGTGTAGAGGATGATCCCAATGATAGGCTTAATATTTGATGCTGTGTGTAGAGGATTGTATTAATATTTGATTAATGGCTCTTCTTAAGTGATAGGTTTAAAGTATGAATAATACAACCTCACCATTCATGATTTAATAATTATATTAGTGTCTAATTTTTTCGATTGTTACCAAAAGTATCTTTATACATTTTTTATTAAGTGTAAAACTAATTTCTATTCAAAATACGAATAAAAAATAGTAAATCCATGAACTTATAAAATTGAATTTAGGACTTTTTATTTAATTTTTAATCTTTTTTAATAATAGCTTTTAGTTTTTTTAATTATTATTGCATTGCAATGCTTTGATTTTCACTAAAGCTTATTATATGTATCTTTTAACACAAAATTCTCACATAATATTTTTTAACTATTATTATTAGAACTCACATAAAATTTTAATTATTTGCAATAAAAATGGGGGCTTTGTTTAGCATAAAAAATCTAACATCAACTTGCCTATATTATTTACATTATTTTACAATTTTCACTAGCTTTGTTTAGCAAGTTGCATTCCATCAGGAAGCTACTAGAATGCTACAGTAAAAGAAATTACTTTGTTATAAAGTAAGCTTGGAAAGTAGAGTGAGTGATAATCATCATTTTTTTTTAACAATCTTCCACTACTTCAACTCACTAGCTATAAGGTTACATAATACTGAAAAAAAATTGTATGAAAATATTATTTGTATATATATTAATAAAAGAGTAATATATTATTTGCATTGGTAATTAAAAAAAATAATATGTAGATGCATAATGAAAGAAAGTAAATTTATTTTTAAAATAATTTTTTTCAAATTCTTTATATTTAACACTGAAAAACAAAATGTTTTCTTACCCTAATATTTTATAATTATATTTTGTTAACATTAGCCCCTTTCAAATTGTTATAAATTGATTTTATGTTTTGATGATGTCAATATCATTTTGAAAATAATGTGTTTCTTAGAGGGTTTAATGAAATGTTGTATGGCTCCAATCTTGAAGAAAAATGTTACTTATGAAGATTTTTTATTGAAAAATGGTTGAAGTCTCCTTAAAGATCAAGTTGAAGATTAGTTTAAGATTTTAGGAGAATTTATGTACATGATTAATCTTAAGGTTTTGTAGCTCAAAAGGTTTTTCAAAATTATTGTTAAAATAGATGTTTTATGCCTAAAAGTTTTAAATTCAAATTGATTTCAAAAAAGGAAGTTTTTATGGAAAATTAATTCTTTAAAAATTAAGTCTTATTTTAGAAAATGCTTTTCATCTAACTATATTCGAATATTAAGGTCCAAAGGCAAAACTCATGACCTATATTCAATTACTATACTTAAATATGGAGTTTGAAAGGTGAATCTCCAGACTAATATTCAAATACTATATTAGAATAGTGTGGTCTAGAAGCAAGCCATAAAAACCATAATTGAATATCATATTCAATTATATAGTAGCAAAACCAAACTCTTAGCCACATAATTGCATATACTAATTAATTATACATTGAAAATTTGAATTGTTGAGCTATATATTGGAATACCATATTTGATTATAAGCTTACGAATTTTGAACTTTGCTAACTATAAATTAGTAATAAATTAATTTTAAAATTAACTCATATATAAATGTTTTCTAACTATTTTTTAAATTTTAAAAAGGTATAAAAACCTTAGTTTTCTCAAAGTTCACATCCTGCTTTCATCTATACAATCTTGCTTTAGCCATTTAAGTAATTCTTTTTCAGATTAAATCATTTTAGCCATTTCAAGCTGTATTTGTGCAAAGGTGCACTAAATACTACTTTCATCTAATATTTCTAGGTTTTTGTATTAGGTAGGGAATCCCAATGGATTTTATAGCATGATAGCTTTAAGGAGTGATTCTTGTGTGAGAATAAAACAAGGGAGGGTTGTATCAATCTAAAACTATTGTAAGGCTTCTTAAAGGCCATTAACCTTAAGAAAATTTAATACACTACCTATAAAATTGAAAGGTATTTGACTTTGAAAAGTTGAAATACATGAGAAGTGGTTGTTCTTCTTTGTGGTACCACTATACATTATTTGCAATTCTCTCAATCCTATCTCTTTTTAATTTTCTGCATTTATTTTGCCTCTCTTGCATATTTGAATATCAATGCATAAGATATAAATGTTAGATGATATAAAATTTGTGAGCTAAATTCTTTGCTTCCAAATTATAAATGATGTTTCTTTCATTTGTATTCAAGAAATTTTTAGAGAAACCCTAATTCATCCTCCTTTTGGCATATCCATCCCTTTGCAATTAGTATCTAAGTTAGATCTTTTATTTTTATGTTTAATAGTCCTAAAAGGTTCCTCAAAGTCCACCTTTGAATAACCCTTCCCCCTCCCCGACTTTAATGGCTAAAATTACACTCTTTGAAAATAAAGAATGAAAGACTTCCTAGATGCCACAAACACTGAATTATAGAACTTTGTTATTAATGGTTATACTTCACGAACTAGTGTTGTAAACAACATGCAAGTGGAAACTCCTAAAGAGAACTTAAATGAAACCAAAAAGAAGAAATTTGCAATTACTTGCAAAGCTAAGTGGATTATAACTAATGCATTTTATCATAGGGATGAATATGAAAAGGTTTCAAAATGTAGAACCATTAAAGAAGTATAGGATTCTTTAGAAGTTGCACATGTTGGAAATTCATAAGTGATATCTTCCAAGGTTTATATACTTACGTCACTATATGAATCGTTTAGAAAGCAAGAAGGTGAATCAGTGAAAGATACAATACAAAGGTTCACCTATCTTGTGAATTAACTAACTATTCTTGAAAGAACTTTTAATAATACTAAGCAAGTTCACAAGATATTACACTCAATGTCCATAGGGTGATAACTTAAAATTACGATTATCAAGGAAGCAATCAAGATCAAATGTCATCCTTTTAAAATTGCTTGGAAACCTTGAAAAGCATGAAATAGAGCTTAAAAGGTTCATAAAATCTATTAAAGATGATAAAAGGAGCAAGAATTTGGCTTTTAAAGCATTAGGGTTTAGGATTTAGAATTTAGCTCCAATGATGATGAAAATGAAAGTCAAGAAAAAGATGATAACAACTTCTTAGAAAATGATCTTGCTTTTCTCTCCTAAGAAATATAGAAGGTTGTTAAAAATCTCTAAGTTTGGAAGGAAAAAAATGTCAAGTACAAAATGTCAAAAAGTTTTCCAAATTAGAGCATAAAGGCTTTAGTTCTCTTGCATGCTATAAATGCTATAAACTTGGATATATCAAGTATGATTGTCATGTCTACTTAAAGAAATAACTCGAAATAGAGAAGAAGAAAAAAATGTTCATCAAATAAGACTTACATGGAAACTTGAGAAGAGGATGACGATAAATCAAGTTATAAAAATGAGAAAGATGAAGAGGCACTACTTTGCTTAATGACTATTGGAGATGACTATGAGGTATATCTTACTAATTGCAATGATAATGAGAAGAATCCAATGGTATATTAATGGATTTATATGAGGAATTTATCATAGCTAACAAAAAAAATCTATCTTTTAAAGAAAATCATATCTATTTTAAAAAATAAAATTAAAAATTTAAAGCTTGAGAATAATAAGCTTTTGAAAGAAATTAAAAATCTTAAGTAAGTTTCTTAAAACTATACTTCTTATGAAATTCTCAAGAAAAAGATCAACAACTTAAATAATATTCTTGAAAAATTCAGAAAAGGTAAAGATACACTAGATATTTTACTTAGAAACAAAGGTGTTCGACTAACAAAAAAGGTCTTAGTTATTTTTCAATTAAAAAATTTGATCTTTGTTTGTAAAAAAAAACTTGAAATTTGATCTTTCTTTTAAGGAACCACAAAATCCAAGCCAAAAGCATTAGCATTTAATAGTGCCTTGTTTATTTTGTGTTATTTATAAATTAACTAGAGCAAAAAAAGAATGAAACATTGATTAAATGATTGGCATCTTGTAACAAAAATACCTATATATATTCCAAACATCTAAATTCATATATAGCACAAACAAATTTATGTTATATAAGTGGATAAGGAAAAAGAAAAAAGATGACAACAATAAAGTTAAAATGCTGCAATGTAACAATTGGAATCTAACTATGGGAATAACTTATATTTTTAACTAGAACACACAAAATTTTACAATAAAATCATATCATATGACCTTGCACTCTCCAAGATTGTCGTTAAATAACATTTGTTTGGTTACTTTTTTTGAATGATGATTTCACATTTGTTTGCTAGGAGTATTATATTTCCTAAAAAGAAAGCTCTTAAAAAAAAGATAACCGATCAATCTCACTATCACCATCATCTTTATCATCCTCGCTACTTTCATAAGCATTTTTTTCATTTAAATCTATTTCACTACTATCAACAGCTAATGGACTAGTGGAAACTACAAATTCAAAGGCAGTAACAACCTCAAATGTATGAAGATTAGCAACCCTAAGCATTAAATCCTTTAAGAATATGAATCAAAACTCAAAAAGTAACCCACCAATTGCAAATACATATTATTAATGTAGATAAATTTGCAAATGGATTACAATTATAATTATATAAAGCAGTAGGAAACTAAATTACCATTTTAATAACTTTAGTATCATAATTTTTTAGATTGTCCTACATTTTATCAATGTAGGCATCTAAAATGAAAAAAAAAATAAATAAATATTTATGGTTGCAAAGTAGTAAAAGTTATAGCTATAATAAGAATGCAATTTGTAACCTTTGCATCAACCTCTAGTTATTTATTAGCATTTGACATCACTCCTAGGAAGTTTTTAACTTTTCTTAAAATTGCACGAACAAATATAAATTAAGATCAAAGCTAGAAAAGCATTTTTTTTACCATCTTCATTGTGTGAAGCACTATTTAAATTTCAAATGATAAATAAAATTCAATGCTTTTCGCTTAAAAATATAAGATAATGCCCAATTTCACAGTGAAAAGTTAATGCACTATATATATATCTAAATATTCATTTATAATAATCTTAACCTCTTTCTTAGAAAAATGAAGAATTTTTTAAGTATTATAACTAGCAGTCATTCTAATATTAAAAAATAAGTGAAAATAAAAAAAGAATATAGAATAAGTTTAAATTGAAATAGTACGATGGTTTAAAGGGATCGGGGTAGTCAACAAAGACCTATAATAAATGGTTCTTTATAGATAAGAATTGCGGATTCTAGAAACATGAACTATTGGTAAATCGATAAATTGGAGAATTAAGTACCAAAATAAGGATTGATGCAAAGAATGCTTAAAATAAATATGAATGCAATTCGAGTAAGGATGAAGATGATTAAAAGACCTAGGGATCAGACTTCACTTAACAATTTCGGATTGAATCATCTATCTACACTAATCCAATTTTAACTTCCTTAATTGATAGTCGAGTTTCCCTAAATTAATTACTAGCCTCTTCCAGGTCAAGTAATTCTATAATTAATTGCCAATTCACTATATTCCTATGTGAATTGGCAACAACTAATCATGCATTAGGATTTATGGAAACTCATTAAGACTACATAAACCATATGAATATATCCTATTTTCATATGCAATTACGGTTTCAATTATAGGTTCTACACACATGTATCTCCTTCCGGTCTCAACATGCATATTGAGTTCATTCAAAAGGTGGCCAATCAATCGAAAGCATTAAGATCAATAATTAAAACTCAATCTAGGAAATAAAAATGAAATTAGTTTCAATAGACTAGAATTCAATCCATTATTATCAAGTTACGCCATCACCCTAGGAGATAAAATTAGAACATAATGAAATTAAACACAAACATAGAATAAAAACATCATTCACATTCATGAACACAAAATTATAATTACAAATGCATGAAAATAGAAATACTATCCATCCATAGGAGGTAGAACCGTCCATGTAGGAGGAGAACATAAGGATATAATTACAAATGCATAAAAACGAAAATACTATCCATCCATTAGGAGGTAGAACCATCCATGTAGGAGGAGAACCTAGCCTTCCATGTAGGAGGCAAACAAGAACTAAAAATTGCATAAACTAAACTACTATCTAAGATGCATGAATGAATGATCAATGCTTGGGATGCTGAATGCTCTCTACTTCCACCTATTTATAGGTAAATAACCAGCTGCAAGCCATCCAATTTGACAAGTTGCTACCAATCACACGCAGCCAACATTTTTTTATTTTCGCAGCACAAGTTGTTTCACTTTTGTTTGGCAAACTTTTGACCACCGAAATGGCTGATTTACATCTTTATGTGAACATAGGAGTTGTAGGGCTGGATCTTCTATTCAATTTGCATATAAAGAACTCCTAATTTTGGACATATCTAGCTCAAGTTGTGATTAGATTAGTAGCCATATGTCAGATTCCGTCAGAATCACTGTTTCATCTTCCAAGCAGAATTTGAGATCCTTAGGTCCCGAACTGGGCTTTTCTTAAAACATGAAAGTTTTAGGGCTTCTTCTTAGCTTTCCATCCATATAAAGAACAGCCCAATCGGACATCCAGAACTCCAGATATGGCCTAAAACCTGAAACAGTGTCGGATTACAGCATTATCTAAAATATTTGTTTTCATCTCAAATTCAAGATCCATTCACCAAATGCAACTAAATTTATTTAATTTAACAAGATAACATCCAAAAATGCATCATACAAGGGAAAATAAGTATGTAAATATTTTACGTATCACTTGTGCTCTAGTTTAATGTAACCACAGAAAGGATAACAATAAAGAGTTAGCTAAAAGAATCAAAGGAAAGCTTTAAGGGTCAATTTAAAGAGCTTCAATGCTTGAAGAAAGGGCTTCAAGGAGTTTTAAGGAATTAAAATAAATGTATATTGTGTATTTCAATTAAGTATTTGAATATCATATTTGATTACTAAGCTTAAAATTCATCTCTATTTGCTAGTAATTGAGTATTGTATTCAAGTGCTACCTTACTTTTTAACATGTTAATCAAGTATCATACTTGACTACTATAATTGAAATTCATTTCTGCCTAATAATACTTGAATACAATACTTGAGTATTTTACAAGTTAATACATTTAATTTTAAGTTTTATTTTGTTTCGCCTTTCACTTTCATTCATATTTTGGCCTATTATTTTAGTATGTTATTCTAAACATTTAATACTTTATTTGTTGCCCATTTTAGGTTAACTAGAGTGTTAGCTTTATGCTTAAGTTAGTCTAATTAAAGTCTAATATTTTTAGTTAACTTTTTAACTTTCTAGCCTATATAAAGAAGGTTATTTCTTATAGAATTTAGCTTTAAAACTTTTAGCAATTTAAGAAATAGAATTGGCTAAGTGTTTTCTTTATAAAAGTATGTTCTCTTTTGAGTTCTTAATAGAACTTATGACTTATTAAAAGAATCCACCTTTTATGGTATTGTTCTTCACTAATCAAGAGTCCATCCTTATGGCATATTTTTTTTCACTCATAAAAAAATTTACATCTTTTATGGTATATTTATCATCACTTCCTGCTCCCATATTTCTTTTTTTGAAATATGGTGTGACTATCCTTCTTATTTTTGATTTAATCTGCTGAATTTTAAAACAATACATCATATATTTTTATCATTAATTAAACATTGTATTCAAATACTTAGCTAAAATACACAAGACACATCTATTTAATTCCTTAAAACTCTTTTAAGCCCTTTTTTCAAGCATCCAAGCTCTTATTTGATTCTTTTAACTAGTTCTTTGTAGTTTCTCCTTCCATGATCACATCAAGGGTTATCTACTAGCCAATTCCTTAATTTCTTTTTTACAACTTTTCCTATTTAATCTTTTATAAGGACTCAAGCTATCCCACCTTACAATCCAAGGATTTCTAACTTAATCTTTCTCTAGGACTCAAGTGATCCTACCTCACAATTTGAGCATTTCAACAAATACTTTATTATAAGATACAATAACTCATAGCTTTTAGGACGTCACTAAAAAAGAATTTCACTTTTCTAAATTTCACTATTTCTCTTAATCTTAAGCTAGTGAATAATGGCAAAGAAGGATTTGTCTCAAAGAAACTATAATGATTTTAAATTCTTTTCCTAGAGTAGAATAAAAAGCTTAATAGATAAAAATATATGACACTTAAAGCTCTTAGCTTGAATTCTTAATATTTTGAATGATAACTCTCTTGTTGCCTTCAAGGGCTCCTCTCTTATCTTTTTAAAGATAAGGCTTTAATAATGTTCTTTACAAGTTTTTTAGAGGCAAGAACATTTCTTGCTAGCCAAGAACACTTTCTAATTAAGTTAATCACATTTGGCTTAGTCTCCATGTCTTTTCCTCAACTATCCTACTCCTTTAGGTGAAAGTAACAATCTAACTTGCTCCTTTAAGATAAAGAAGTAATCTCTCATTCTAAAGAAATAGTCTAAAAGATAATTTGCAACTTAAATAAAACCTATTGTATGCCACTTTAACACATAGGTTAGGTTCTTTTTAAGCATGTAAAAGGGTTGTCTAGCAATTCAAGCATTATTTCATATAAAGACAATTTTAACCTTTTCCAAAAACTATTCCTTTTTTATAATAGAACTAAACCTTATCTTTTCCAACATCATTTTAAACCAAACTTGGACTTTGCAAAAAGCATGTGATCACTTTATGCAAAAAGGAAATTCATCATCAAAACATGAAAAAGGAATATTCTATTGTAATACAAATGAATATTCTTTTGGATCAAAGCCCAATGGCTTCCATTCTTATTATTTTTGGCCTTTTCTCTTCTATTTATATTTTAGACTAACATTGATAGTTTATCATTCCTAAACTAGAAATATTTTCTAGACAATTGAATTATAGTTTTGCTCGAAAGAGCAACACATCAAGAATTTTTATTGCTATAATTATCCTAGTCATTACCATAATTTCATTGCTTATCTTCATTTGTATTTATTTAAGGTTAGAAAGTCAAAGCAAAATTTTGAGGGTAAATCTTAATGTGGATTTAGTACGATTTATTACTTGCTAAACATTAAAGATTTGTTTATTTTTTGAAAAATAATTTTTGTAGGAGAATCTTATATGCTCATATATAAATATGGAAGTGACATATTATTTCTATAGCTTATTACTAAAAAAATGTCTACATAAAGTCATAATAATAGGAAAAAAAATTTTAACAAAGAAGAAATTGTCTTCCATCAAACTTCCTACATATGGAACATATAAAATATTATTTTACCATCTTAACAATTTATAATTATATTTCTATGAAAGATGTCTTCCCATTAAAATAACTAAAGAGATTTATTTAACACCATATATAGGAATTTTTCTAGATAGCTACAAAGAAGGATTCATATTTTTAGCAAATCACATAGGCCTATTTACTATCTAATATGTAGTAAGGATATTGAATATGGAATTATTACTATAATTTAAACATGAAAAATTTGGTAAATCACTAGTAAAAGTGAACAAAGACAATAACTAAATTAGGATATGACCTCTTTCTATGTAATTTTTTTAGCCTATTGAATTAATGTCATCTTATTATTGAGCTTGTTATTCTTTTATAGTTATAAATGACGTTGATGAAAAAATTAAAATAATAGTTAATGTCATCTTATTGTAATTCCACCTCAACATAATAAGAGTTGCAACAAATAACTTTTCTATTGTTAATAACCTTGGACAAGGTGGATTTGGAACTATTTATAAAATACGATACTATTATTAATGAGCTGAGGCTAATACATTTTGTTTCTCAAAAAGCTATATAGCTAGGTATTTTTTTTTCAAAAATGAAGGCAAATTAACTTTGATATGTTTTTACGGTAGGCTCAACAATGGACAAAAAATTGCTGTGAAAAGATTGCCAAAGGATTCTGGCCAAGGTGATATAGAATTTAAGAAGAAAGTGCTACTAATGACCAAGCTTCAACTTCAAAATTTAGTAAAACACTTCTTATTTATGAATCTTTTCAAAATAAAAGCATTGACTACTTCATCTTTGGTAAGTTTTAACATTTGCTTATTTAGAATGTACTTCTATTACTTCATTTACATTTCATGACAAATAAGTGTACAAGTAAATCCAACTAAATGTCCCCAATTGGATTCGAAAAAGCACTAAAGGATTAAAATAGGCATTTATTGAGACATTATTTATCTTTATGAAGACTCTTGATTAAGAATTATTTATTGTGATCTTAAAGCAAGTATTATTCTCTTTGATGAAAAAATGAATACAAAAATATCATATTTTGGCAAGGCAAGATTAGTTGTAGTGAATCAAACTCAAGTTAATACAAACAAAATTATTGGCACCTAGTAAGTAATATAACATTCAAGAGTTCATCGACATAATTAATATAATATTCAAAAAAGTTTAACAGAACAGAGAAAGGTTAGGAGATAATTGTAGAGATTTGGCTATATAATTTAATTCTAATTTAGCCTTTTACAATGATACAATCAATATTTATCACCTATGTATCTATTGCATTCATTATGGGGAGAACGTGAAGGATCTACCAAACTTTGTAAGTTTGCCATTGTAATTTTTTTGTTATCTTTCTTGCCTTCAATAGTATAAAAATTTATGTATAGTCATTACAAATGAAACCATAGGAGCTAAAACTTATTACAATGAACTAATATTTTCTTTGACTAACTAAACTTTTTGTAGATATGGAAACACTAGAAAGATGGGATCATAGATCCCACATTAAATAATGGTTCAAGAAATGATATGCTGAGATGCATCCATATAAGATTGCTTTATGTTTAAAATGATACATGTGATCAACCAATCATGGCTACTATGTACTTATGCTTAACAACTATTCTCTTACTCTCTCAATACCCTCCCAACCTACATTTTTCATGCAAAGCAAAAGTTTATCAAACATGACATCAGAGGAGTTTAATTTAGGGACAACAACATCAAATAAATGGAAAGGTGTATGTATTCAATAATTAAAAAAAATGAGGCTTCAATTACTAAGCCCTACCCTTGCTAGATTTCAATTATTGAAGTGATATCCACTAGCTTATTCAATTTGAAATCAAATATCATGTCTTGAACTCTTGTAATTTGGCTATCTATAGAATTATGGGAACATTGTAAGAATATATTTTTAGTTGCTATGTTTAGTTAATCTTTGTCTTATTTTCTTGGATAATGCTAGAAGTGGTTAAACTATTAGAAAAATACACATAAAGTCTTGGGATTGAATCCATGATGTGGAGGGAGGCAAAACCTTCAAATAACATTATATGCCACTTGAATTAATATTCTTAACAATGAATCTTTATCTTTAACTACTTAATAAGTGCAATAAACATTTTATATGGTAAACTTCCTATCTAATTATGCTTGATCAAACTATTGAAATATAGTGGTTACATCAATTATTATAGATCTCAAACTGAATGATTTTTCAAGAAATGAAATGAAATAAAATAATGAGATGCATCAAATTGGGCAGCTGTGTTTGAGGTGTTAGGGTTTTGACATAAATCCTATTTTTATTGAATAGGATAATTACCTATTTTCATTTTCATCTTATTCAAGCTTGAATTTTTGAAGGATTTGGATTTTGATCAAATTAGATAAATAATCAAATTAGATAAAATTTATTATTTAATATTAGAATCAAATTAGACTTATCCTTTTATAAAGATTTTAATTTATAAATATTTGTATAATACAAGATTTATTTTATGAAGAGAAGAAAGATAAGAGAGTCTGTACTTGTCACCCTTATGAAAGTGACTTGAAATCCTATAATTAGTTCTGTAATTTTTTTAAATTAGTTAATTGTTTCTCACCTTTACTTTGTATCTTTCTCATTTTTATACTTCTTTGATCATATATTATATCAACGCACTTCTACATCATTATAACCATCCAGGAAATTTTTCCAACAAGATGCAACAAGAAGATCAAGTGAATCAAATAGTCAATCACCTCAACCATCGGTACGAAACGAGGCTTCAATTATAGAACAACATTTGCTAGTTAGATTTTTCTCATAGAGCATGTCAATTACATTAAAAAAATTAAATAATACTGAACTTGCAGTTTATCGAGAAAATTTATATTCTGGGATGTAATAAATATTGAAATATTTACTTTTTTTAATTTATGTACCGCTTGAAAAAAAAAATTGGCTGAAACATCAGACAACAAAACACAGAAAGCAGCAAAGCAAAAATGCCAAAACAGCAAAAGAAACAAATAGAAGAAAACAACGGACTAACACCAAAAGAAACAAACGCGGAAACTTAACGAAACTTTCTGACGTCGTTTTTCTAATGTTACCCGCATAATAAAATATTCTTCTCCAGGAAGGACCTTAGCCATTGAAATATTTTGGATTAATATTAAAAATCGAAGTGGATATTATAATTGTGAAGTTATACAAATCTTCTACTAATTAACTTTATATTAGGTTATATGATATATCCCCTAATATTTACTGGGCACCGTTTGTTTGGGAGGAAAGAAGGGAAAAAGGCTTTAAAAATTAAAAAAAAAAAGATTTATGGAAAAAAAAGTTTGGTATGAAAAAAAATATATCCTCCGCCACTTTTGGCGTGTAAGCCCCCTGCGTGCCACATCAGCCAATTCTGTTAATATTTGGACAGACTAAAATGGCAGGACCAATATTATTTATGCATACTAAATATTTTGAGGGATCAAAAAGTGAAATTTTGTAATTTAGTGAATCAAATCGATCAAAACGTAAATTATAATGATTAAAAATACAATTGAACCCATATTTCAACTGCCGGATGCATAAGCTACGATATCTGGAATATATTTAAACTTAAATTTTAATAATATGTTCGAATTTGAATATTAAAATTAATAATTCAATTATTATAGCTGAGAACTTTAAGCTATCAAATTTAATATTTTAAATTCAACTAAAATAGATATTTTTTTAGTAATTTTTACATTTACTTTTAAAATATTATATTAACTATCATTCCTCATTTATAAGAATTAAGTAAAATTATCATTTTCAATACAAAATTTTAAAATTTCTAACATTTATTAAATGCTTCATCCAAACACAAGGGAAGGGAAAAATCAAAATACTTCCTTCAATTTCAAAATGATTGAATTTTTCCCTTTGATATTTTAAAATTTTGAAAATAATCATTTTAAACTTCACAAAATTTGGAATTACACATATTATTAACTTAACCAACTATTTTATCATATTACATCATTTTTAATAAATTTGTAGATAAGAATCACAATATTATAAATATACTAGTTTATCTTATCCTTTTTCCACATAATTCATTTTTTATTATTCAATTAAAGCCTTATATATTTAATTTAATTCTTATTAATTATATAACATAGAAAATATTTTAAAAAATGATAAACTAACACACTATAATATTGTAGTTCTTGTTTTAAAATATTATAAAAATATATATAATATGATAAAATGATAAATTAAGTTGATAGTAAGTATTAATTTGATTTTTTATATAGTTTAAAAAATTAATTTTCAAATTTTTAAAGTTGAAGAGGATAATATCCAACCATCCTAAAATTAAATTGGGTAAAATCTAACTATCTCAAAGTTTTGTTGCCATTCTTGTTATTGTTGGGGTTTCCTCTGCTGCTATGTTTTTAGATTTATAATAACGATGATAGTCTTAGATTTTAGACATGTAATGGCAGTTTATCATTCCCAATCCATGAGGTACTTCTCAAATGATTGAATTCTGGTTTTTGCAAGAAGAAACTGCACATCATGAATTGCCATTGCCATGGTTGTGCCAATCATTGCCATAATTATATTGCCCACTTAGGCATCAAATGTAAGGAGAATTCTCGATGAAATCTAAAGTCTTTAATTCTAGTGTACTAATTATAGAGATTGTAACCTGCTTAAAAAATAGTGACATTCAACATGAGAAGAACGTGAAAGATCTACTAAACTGTGTTAGTGTACCATTGTAATTTCTTGGCTGTGTTTCCTCAAGATTGTTTTGCATTTTAAATCTCTTATTATAATTTCTTCTTTTAATTATTCGAAATATATTATTTTTTAGATGTCAAAATACAATTTCATTAATTAATAAATGCTTAGATTTTCATGGACTACAATCTAATTCTTGATTAAACTGTATGAGTTAAAACATATAACTGTGATTGAGCAATTTCGTTGCTGGTATGGAAACATTAGCGAAAGGGGACAATTTTAATCATCATAGATCGCATATTGATTAATGGTTCAACAAAAGAAACATCGAGAATTACTCCCATCAGATTGCTTTTGTGTTTAAGAAAATGAATTGACAGAACCAACCTTAACTACCGTTCTACTCATGCTTAGTAGTAGACTTATTCATAGGACAGGCTATCTCTCTCATCTACTAAAAATTTTCGGCTATGAATTATTCATTCTCTACGTAAATCGAGCAATATCATGTTTGATAAAGAGACAAATACCAAATATCAAATTTTGATTTGGTAAGATTATTTGTAGTAAATCAAATATAAGGAGACATCAGTAGACATCAGTGCCTTGAGCCCATTTGAAGACATTTTCGTGTTTGATTTATTCAGACATCAACCTCAATTATGGCAAAAAAGAAAAATGAAAAAAAATCTCAATTTCCTAATTAAAAAAAAGGGGGTCGGGGCTTTCGCAGTTTGTCCCCAAACACTTCCGTCCCAATCAATTCAATGCCTTTTATATTTTAATAAGAATATTCGCATTGAAAACCCAGGCAATCTGCACCAGCGAATCAATTAGTCAATGAAGAAGATACAACCACAGAGATCAAGAGAATAAATATTTTTTTGGGGGGAAGCTATTCTTAAAAATTAATTTTAAATATTTTTTTCAAAAGTTATTTTTGAATTAAAAAAATAAAAATAGGGAGTGATTGATTTAACAAATAAAAAGAGAATGGATCCGCTCTATTTTTAAAAAACGGATTGGATTTATTTTCCAAAAAATAGATTAGATGAATTTCAGAAATATATAGTTATAATTTTTTTTATCTGAAACCGTATATTTTAGAATAAAAATTATATTTTTATTCCTGCAAAATTGATAGAAAATTGATAAAAAGAAATGAAAAGAATCTGAATGCAAATGAGAAAAAATTATTTAATTATAAAATTGTCGTCAAAAGAACTAAAAAATATTTAAGAAGTTATTTTTATTTTTACTTTTATATTTTTAAATTATACATTTAGAGATAATATTTTTCAAAATAGATTAATAAAACAGTGAATTAAATAAGAACTTTTATTTTGAAAAATATAAATATGAAAAATTATTTTTAATTTAGCAAGGAAACATTCTTTTCAATGAAAGACTACAACCCAAGGGCTAAAGCTACCAAAAAAATCCAACTTAACAAATTATTAATACATACAAGATTATGGGATTGATACTCATCAAGTGGAGAAATTATGATATATCATGTAGGATGCATCAGTATATTATTATATTTAATTATATATTAAATCTATTTTTTAAAATTAAATTTTATACGTTATTTAATAATATATTAACAATTAAATCTAGTAATATACTATAATTATTTCTTTGTGTCGCATCAGCCTACCTGCTTGAACATGTTAGCGTTGCACTAAGCCAAAAAAAAAAGTTTTTGATTCCATTTCGTACTAAGTTAGTTTATAACTTTTTGATAAGATATAAATTAACCTTTAAAAATATTTTTCACACTAATTTATAAACTACCTAAAATAACTTATAAATTTTAATTTAATAAGTTACCTCGAATAACTTATAATTTACAAGCTATTATTTTTTTAAGTTCCATTCAAATCTAACTTTATTTTTTTTATTAATTTACAACTTTATAACTTTTATAATATAAATTTAAATAATTTTTTATAAAATATAATTAATTTAATTTTAATATAATTATATCTTAATTATAAATTATAAATATATAAATATATATGTAAATAAATAATATCATAAAATATAATTAATTATATTTTAAGTAATTATAATTTTATAATAGTTTATAAGTTACCTAAAATAACTTGTAGGCTTTAATTTAATAAGTTATTTAAGCTACTATTTCTTTAAATTCTTTTCAAATCTATCCTTATTTTTTTATTAATTTACAACTCTATGCCCTTTGTAATATAAATTTAAATAATTTTTATAAAATATAATTAATTAATTTTAATGTAATTATATCTTAATTTTAAATTATAAATATATAAATAAATATATGTAAATAAATAATATCATAAAATATAATTAATTATATTTTTAGCAATTATAATTTTATAATAAATAATAAAATAAAAATTATATAAGTAAATAAATATAAATTTATAAAATATAATTAATTAAATATTAAATATTGTACTTTTATTTAAACTTTTTAATTACATTAATATAATTTAATCTTTAAATAAATATAAATTATTTAATTATATATCTATTTTTATTAATATGTTCTTTTATGTTATTTTGTAATTTCAGCTAATTCAACAATTAATTTTATAAAATACTTCAACTAACTTATTAACTATCAGTTATCAGTTATCATTTAATTTATTAATTACCAATTAAGCTATCAGTTATCAATTAACTTATCAATTATTTACACAAAATAAAGCCTTCTTATCGGTGTATTATTAAATTTAATTATTGATATATTATTATATAATATAAAAAATTTGACTTAAAGAAAAAAATAAACCTAATATACGATTAAATTTAACGATGGACTAATATATTTTAACTTAAAGTGAAATTTTTATGATATGAGTTCAAATGTGAAGTATGCCTAAATGATGCAAGAGATAATCACTCTCAATGAAAGGAAAACCTCTTGAACTTGTTTTTTTCCTCATTTTATTGTAATGATATATCCATTTTTATTTTTTTCTGTTCACCTCCTCATAACTGTAATTGGACTCCATGGAGAGCAGAGTGCGCGAAGGGTTTATCAACTCAATTGAGGCGTAACTATGTGGCAAGGGTCGTTGACCAGCTGCAAGTAGATTAGGACCACCTTGTTTTTAATATTTTCGGGGCACCGTTTGTTTGGGCGGAAAGAAGGACAAAAGGTTTGAAAAAAAATGAAAAGAATTGAAAAAAAAAAGATTTATGAAAATAAATAAATAAATAAATAAGTTTGCATCAGCCAATTCTGTTAATATTTGGACAGGCTAAAATGGAAGTACCAATATTATACATGCATATTAAATATTTTGAGGGATGAAAGTCAAATATTGTAATTTAGGGAATCAAATCGATCAAAGTGTAAATTATAATGATAAAAAAAATACAATTAAACCTACATTTCAACTGCCGGAAGAATGAGTTACAATATCTGGAATACATTTAAACTTAAATTTTAATGTTATGTTTGAATTTAGAAATTAAATTTAATTATTAAAGAATTTCAATTTTATATATTAAAATATTTTATTTAATAATATGCAGATAAAACTTATGAATTACTTAACTGCTTGTTTGGATTGGTAGAAAAGGGCAGGGAAAGAAAATTGCAGGGAAAAAATATCTTGGAGAATGCAATTTTCTGCTATTTGGATAGCGGAGAAAATATAGGATAAAAGCAAATCGCATACAAAATAGAAAATAAATGGTAGGACCGAAAATTTTCTCCTCTGTTTTGCAAAGAAAACTAAGGAGAAATTATGCATTCTCGCACACTCGACCAGCACTCCTCCATCTGCCGCCGGAAAACCAATTCTGCCCCATCTCCTGTACCAAGCCGAATCTCAGCAAGTAATGGCATCTTCTTCCCTCGCGGAACCGTGATTCTGTGCTTGCTTCTCTCTCCTTTCCTGTTGCTTTTTTGCTGTATCATTGCCGTGCTTCTTGCAGATCTGGCGAAAAGAGGTCGCCGCTGGCACGCCTTCCGGTGCCGGCCACAGATGGGACAGGGCCGGCGAAGTCGTCCAAACTGTGGTGGGGAGCCGATCCGCTGTTTGCGCCTGTCGGACATGGCCCCTTGCTCCGATAGGATGTCGGGTCTGTGTAACCTGTAAAATATTTTCAGCATCTGGGTCTTTATATTGTTTTTCTAATGAGATGAGATGGAGCTTTGGACTTGCCATTATTTCCAGCAGTGGTGCGGCCAGGTTTCATCCACATTGCTTCCTCGTGTGTATCTCTCCGGAAATATCGTTCAGTTCTGCATGGCTCTGTATTATTGGCACGGCGGCCTCCATTTTGGCATGACCTAATTTAATTGCTCACACGCGTTTGAAAAGACTATACCAAATTGTCAAGAAAGAAAATTAGGGAGACAAAATTAATAATTTCACTCTTTAAATTATAAAATATTAATAAAATAATTTTTAAATTATATAAACTTATAATTTTATTCTTATATAATAACTCATATAAATAAATTTATTTTTAATAACTGTGTTAAAAAATAAAATTATATATAAATTACAATTTAAAAATAAAATCAAAATTTAAATTTTATATAATTTAAAAACAATTTTATTGATATTTTATAATTTTAAAGATCAAATTATTAATTTTTTCGAATAAGTGATTCAAGGTGCCATTGAAAATTAAGAACGAATCTGTGACAGAGGACTTTCCCTCCTTGAGTGGGGAAGGCATTACTCTCAAAGCTCAAAAAGAGCCATTTGGAAAATTAAGATGGCTAGTCATTTTTAAAATGAAAGTTACGTAATATATAATTAATTTATATAAAATTTTTTGTATTGTATTTTTTATTTAATAATTGAGTTTATATCAATTTTATTTTATGTAAGTTTAAAATATTGATAATATAATTAATTTTTCATATTAGGTAGAGAGAGTTTAATATTTATTTTATTATAAAAAAATATTTCTTATCAATTTTATTTACATTCTAATAAAATTAAAAAAAATTCTTCTATTTTCTTTCTCACTTATTTTCTCTCCAATTAAATATAATCAATTTCTCTCCTATTTTCATTTTCTCTTATTTTCTCCTACAACCAAATTCAATTAAAAAAATAATTTATTTCCTATTTTCTTTCTCTCTTATTTCCTATTATAAAAAATTTTATTTCTTATCAATTTTATTTATATTCAAATAAAATTAAAAAAAATTTCTTCTATTTTCTTTCTCACTTATTTTCTCTCCAACTAAATACAATCAATTTCTCTCATATTTTCATTTTCTCCTATTTCCTCCTACAACCAAATACACTTAAAAATAATAATTTCTTTCCTATTTTCTTTCCTTTTCATTTTTTTCTCTCTTATTTTCTTCTCTAACCAAACAGAGCCTAAAAGACTCACAAAATTTGGCTCCTCCATTAAAGAGAAAATGAGAAAGAGAAAAGAATTTTGTTTTAATTTAAATTACAAATGTAAAGGAAAAAATTTTGAAATTTAAAATAATTAAAAAATTACAATTATACATTTTATTTTTAAATTTTTTCCCTTTATCTGAATAAAAAATAAATTTAAAATTTTTTTCTAGATCTATTTTCTTTATCTCAACCAATGAAAGCCTAAGGTTCTTTTTTCCTTTCCATTTTAGGATGTTTAACGAATAGATTAGATTGGATTGAGTCAAAACTCAATTTAAAATGGGCCTAAAAAATCAATCTAGTCCAATTTGTTAGCCTACCCAATTTTTATAGGACAATATGTTGAATTTAGCTCATTTTGAATTTAATCTCCAAAATTAATTGAAAATAACATAATTTTATGTAAAAATTGCACAGAATCAAATTACGAATGTTTCTACCAATTGCGTTTGCCAAACTAACACTTTACTACATAAAAATATAAGTTATATTAATTTAAGAACAACATATTACCAAACTAACATTTTACTACATAAAAATATAAGTTATATTAACTTAAAGACAACATATGTCTAGTTGTCAACTCATATAACATATTCCATTTATCACAAATTCAACATGGCTAGACGCTCAGTGTCTATAAATCAGTAAATGCCACCCATAATGGAGTTATCTTATTCCCTTGATCATTTGCTATAATGAAAGTTATGTAATATATATGCATGGACATGACAGAGGACTTTGCCTCCTTGAGTGGGGAAGGCATCACTGTCTAGGCTAAATTAAGATGGCTAATCATTTTTAAAATGAAAGTTACGCGATATATAATTAATTTATATAAATTTTTTGGTATTATATTTTTTATTTAATAATTAAGTTTATATAAATTTTATGCAAGTTTAAAATATTGATAATATAATTAATTTTTCATATTAAGTAGAGAGAGTTTAATGGTTATTTTACTATAATAAATTTTATTTTCTATCAATTTTATTTACATTCAAATAAAATTAAAAAAAAATTATTTTCTTTCTCACCTATTTTCTCTCCAACCAAATAAAATTAATTTTTTTTATTTTCCTTCTTCTCTATTTTCTCCTACAACCAAACACTTAAAGAAAATAACTTCTCTTATATTTTCTTTCTTCTTTATTTTCTTTCTCCCTCATTTTCGTTCTTTTATATTTTCTTCTCTAACCAAACAAAGCCTAAGTGTTATAAGTAAAAAATTTGAGGTATTTTAAATTCAATAAAAATAAATATCATTTTATAAATTTCACATTTACTCTTAGAATACCACATTGACCATCATTTATCATTTATGAAAATAAATTAAAATTATTCATTTTTAATACAAAATTTTAAAATTATTAATATTTGCTAAATGCTTCATCCAAACATAATGTAAGGGAAAATCAAAATACTCATTGCAATTTCAAATTTTTTCTTCTTGTATTATGAAAATTTGAAAATAACTCTTTTAAACTTCACAAAATTTGAAATTTACAGCCACTATTAACTTAATTAATTATTTTATCACATTTCATCATTTTTAATAAAATTTTTAAACAAGAATAACATATTATAATATATTAATTTATGTTATTCTTTTTTAATATAATTTCATAATTTTTTATTATTCAATTAAAATTTTATATATTTAATTTAATTCTTATTTATTAAATAATATAAAAATTATTCAAGAAATGATAAATTAATATTATAATATTGTGATTCTTGTTTAAAAATATTATAAAAAATTATATAATTTAATAAAATGATAAATTAAATTAATGATGAGTATTAATTTCAAACTTTATGCAATTTAAAAAATTGATTTTCAAATTTTAAAAATTGAATAAGGCAAATTTCAACCACTTTAAAATTAAATGGGTAAAATCCAATTAGCCAAATGTTTTATTATCATTCTTGTTATTGTTGGCGTTTCCTCTGTTGCTATGTTTTTAGACTTGTAATGGTAGTTTATCATTCCCAATCTATGAGATATTTTTGAGATCATTGAATTTTGGTTTTTGCAAGAAAAAGCTGCAAATCATGAATTGCTATTGCCATAGTTGTGCCAATAGCTGCCATGATTATATTGCTCGTCTTCCTCCACATCTATTTAAGAATAAAAAAGTTTGAGAAAAATTTATAGATGATAGTAGGGAATTAACATTATGATCTAACTTTAATTTAACCTTTCATGATGATGCAGCAAATATATGAAACTTGGGCATCAGATGCAAGGACAATTCTCGGTAAAATTCGAAGTCTTTAATTCTGATGTAGTAATTTTAGAGGTTATAACTTACTACAAAAATAGCAGCATTCGACATAAGGAGAATGTGGACGATGTATTAAACTTTGTTAATTTGATGTTGTAATTTTTCGATTGTATTTCCTCAAGATTATTTTACTTTCTAAATCTACTATTATAGTTTCTTGTTTTAATTATTAGAAATATATATTAATTTTTAGGGATCAAAATATAGTTTCATTGATTAATAAATGCTTAGATTTTCATGGGTTACAATCTAGTTCTTGATAAAACTATATGAATTAAAACATATAACTATGATTGAGCAATTTTGTTGCCACTACAAGAAAAAGAAGTAACAACGACGACACTCACTACAGCAAAAAAGACTTTTAGCGGTGACATTTGTCGTCGCTAAAAAGTTCTTGATCGTCGCAAAAGAAAAAGTCATCGTTAAAAATGTCGTCGACGTAGGTCCGTGCTTGAAAAGGTCATTAGCGACAATAATTTGTCGTCGCTAAAAGTCAGGCCTTTTGCAATGACAATGTCATCACAGAAAATAATTTCAAAATTTAAAAAATTTTGAAATTTAATTTTTAGTGGTGACAATTGTCGTCGCTATAGGGCAAAAGTCGTCGCTGAAAATCTAACTTTCAGCGACAAAGTCGTCGTTGAAGATCAGACTTTCAGCGACTGATCTTCAGCGATGACTATTGTCGTCGCTGAAGATCTAACTTTCAGCGACAACAATAGTCATCGCTGAAAGTCATTTTTAGCAATGACTATTGTCGTCACTGAAAGTCTATCTTCAAGTCATCGCTAAAAGTTAGATCTTCAGCGATGACTTCTGCCCTATAGCGACGAAAATTATCGTCGCTAAAGGTTTTTTGAATTTTTTTAAAAAATTTTAAAATCAAATTGTCCTATATTTCAAATAATATATTATCTAATATATTCATTTTAATTAACTTGAGTTGTTTAATAATTTTTTTAAATTTAATTTAATATAAATTATACAATTATAATATATCAGTAGTATTATTAATAATGTCTAACAATTTGATCCAACATAAAAAATTAATACTCATAAAGCAATGGTAAAAATAATATGCGCCTCCAATGTTAGTAATGTCTGGAATATTAAATTCACACACTTTTTGCATGGACATCTTACCAAACCCCTTTCATCGGCAAAGTTTTTGGCTTTTTGAACAAATCTTACTACACCATTCCAATACTCATCCGACAATCGATTTGGTAGATGTATCCAACTTTTATCGACAGACATTGTATCACTGAACAAGAAGGAAATTGCTTTAGGTGAAATAAAGTGTGTTGATTAATATTTGACAGTCATCCTAAATGCACCATATCACTCCAATTTTGAAGGGTAGGGTCCTATCCCATTTGAGATATTTCTATAGTTATTATTTTCTCCAATTTATCCACACTTACCGATTGATTCGTGCGAAACTTCGGCAGCATCTCCCTATGGTTCTCCAAGTGCCTAAACTATACGCTTGTATAGTTTATACCCAGAGAACAGTTAGGATGCTAAGATATTTCTACAATATCAAACAAGAGCCCGATAAATTGTTAATAATAACTACATGATAATATCCTAAACTGTCCAACTTTTCAGGACAATTCAAGGGTTGATTGATGTTCAGAAAACAACCAACCCTTGAACGGGTCTAAGCTTAACATTTAAATGCAAATGTAGTTCTATTTTAAATTATTATAAAAATATATTTACAATAATTAAAATTAACAATATAACAATTTATGAGTATCGTTGTTTAAGTGTCAGTACTGTTATTTACGTAACTTATTATGTAGATTATTGATTTTTTTTAATATTCATAATAACTGTTATGTTTCACAATAAGCTTGTAGGAATTCAAAAGTATAAAATGTGGTACCATATTGATAAGGTGCACAATTCAACTTCTTTATAGAGATGTATATACTATGAAAACGGACTTCCTAGTTGTAAATTTAAGTAAGTTTAGTTTTATAAGATATATATTATTTATAAGATACACAATTCAGCTTCTTTATTTAAGTAAATGTAGTTTTATCTAAGAGGGGGTGATTTTTATACGAACTTCCTAGTGTTTTAAAATTTTTTATTTTTATGTAATGTAAATATCATAATTTGGATTGTTAGGGTTTTATTTTTATGTAGTCTCTAGTTTAATTGAATTTTTCTTAGTATGTGGTGTAAATAATATAATTTAAATTATTAAGTTTTAATCTCAATTAAAATATGGACTATATTACTGTAATCGCTTACTTTCTAAGATAAATTTATATATTTATTGTAATTATCTATCTTACATTATTTCATTGAATCTAATAAGTTTGAAGTTTCCTAAATTGCATCACAAATTTTAGATTTTATGAATAAAATATCATAACTATTTTATCTTACATTAGTCTAAATGAATAATCTACACATATATTGTATACTTCAAAATTATAAATTGAGGGATGCATAATAATAATCAAATTTATATTTATAAAATTAATGCTAAGTTAAATTTACATAAATAAATTTAAAATTTACAACATACAAAATTAAATAATACAAAATTTCATATTAAATTAAACATACTATCAATTCTATTAATTCATTGCAAACTATTTGAGTAAATTAAATATATTAGTACACACAAAAAATTATAATTTTTTATTTACATACCTCAATGGTAAAAATTTACTAATTAATTCTGAATACTCTTCACAAACTAAGCTAAGTGCTAATAATAACTAACAAATTAAAAGATACAACATACAAAATTAATACATTTCAACATATATAAATAAATAAATATACTAAAATTAAAAAAAATTAAAAGAGAGAGAAAGTTTAGGAACTTACCTCAGGTCCAGAAATTTCAAACGCACAAATGAGGAGGGAGGAGGCGTCGAGAATAAATAGCCTCTGGCTTTTAGCGACGACACAAAAAATTTAGTTGTCGCTAAAGCTTTTATCGATGACATTGTCGTCGCTGAAAGTCAGGCCTTCACTGACGACAATGTCATCGCTAAAGCCTTGCCTTGGAATTCAAACAAGGCTTTTAGCGACAACACTGTCGTCGCTAAAAATTGGGGACTTTTAGCGATGACTCTGTCGTTGCTGATGGTTAGCCTTCAGCGACTACTCTGTCATCGTTGAAAGTGCCAATTTTCAGTGACGACAATGTCATCGTTGATGGTATACCCTTTAGCGACGACAGAGTCGTCACTGACAATTGGACACTTTCAGTGACAACAGAGTCATCGCTGAAGGGCAAAATTTTCTGCCGTAAATTTTTAGGCCTTCAGCGATGACTGTGTCGTCGCTGATGGTGCACCCTTTAGTAACGACAGTATCGTCATTGAAAGCCTTGCATTTTCAGCGACGACTGTGTCATCGCTGAAAGCCAAATTTTCCTGCCAAAATTTTTTTTAGGCTTTTAGCGACGACTTTTGTCGTCACTAAAAGCCTAATTCTTCCCACCCACGTTTCTATTTCTCTCTAAAAAGTTTTACCTTTTTTACCAACGACTTTCTCGTCAGAAATACCTTTAGCGACAACCAAAATTTTATCGCCGCTAAAAGTGTCGTCGTTGTTGCTACTTTTTGTTGTAGTGACTTTTAGTGATGACAAAAATTCAATCACCACTAAAAGTATTTCCAACGACATTGTCATCAGTGAAGTCTAAATGACTTTTGGAGGGAATCGAAAAACCACGGCAGGAAAAAATTAGGCATTATGTCGTCGTCAAAGAGCCTAAAAATATTTCAGCAGGAACACTAACTCTTCACCGATGACATATGTCATCACTGAAAGGTAGACCTTTCAATGATGACATATGTCGTCGGTGAAGAGTTAGCCTCAAAAATTGAGGCAAGCCTTCAGCAATGACAAAATCATCAATGAAAGGTCCACCTTTCAACAACAATAAGTGTTGTCGCTAAAGGCTTGCCCCAATTTCCGATGGACACCTACAGTGACGACATTTGTCGTCATTGAAGGCTTCCCCTAATTTCTGAGACAAACCTTCAGCAATAACATATGTTGTCAATGAAAGGTCTACCTTTCAGCAACGAAAAATGTCATTATTGAAGGTCTGTCTCACCAAAGAAAAGGAGGCCTTCAGCGACGACATTATCCTTGCTGAAGGTTAAACCTTCACCAATAACCAAGTTTTTTTGTTATCGCTAAAGAATCTGTCTATATATACCATCGACACCTCCTCACCTCTTATTCGCACAGTTACAAAAGAGAAGCAGTGGACCTAAGGTAAATTTCTCTTATAATTTTTTATAATTTAGTATATTTATTTTTTATATATGTTTATGTGTATTAATTTTGTATATTTTATATTTTAATTTGTTAGTTATTATTAGCACTAATCATTATTCATAGGGAGTATTCAATAGATTTTTGCTACTGAGGTACGTGAATTAAAATTTATAATATTTTTATTGTAAAATATTATATGTGGGATTAATAGTTTGTAATGAATTAATAGAATTAATAGTATATTTCATTTAATATAAAACTCTGTGTTATTTAGTTTTGCATATTATAAATATTAAATTTATTTAAGTAAATTTAACTTAACATAAAATTTGTAAATATAAATTTTGTTGTTATTATGTATCTATTAAATTATAACTTTGTAATATATAATATATGTATAGATTATTCAATTAAACTAATGTAAGATAGAGTTGTTATAATATTTTATCCACAAAATCTAAAATTTATGATGTAATTTAGGAATTTCAAAATTATTAGATTTGTTGAAATAATGTAAGATAAAAAATTAAAATAAGTATGTAAAGATAACTTAGAAAATAAGAGATTATAATAATATAATCTCTTTCTTAATTAAAATTGAAACTTAACAATTCAAATTATACTATTTACACCACATAATAAGAAAAATTTAATTAAACTTGAGACTACATGAAAATTAAACCTAACAATCTAAATTATACTATCTATATTATATAGAAAGAAAAATTTAATTAAACTTGAGGTCACATGAAAATCACCTCCTTTATGAATAAATTAAATTTACTTTTTACTTTTAAAAATAATAAAATTTATAATTGATCAATTTTTAAAATTTATTTGTTAAAATTATTTTTTAAAGCTAGACCTTAAACATAATCAAAATAAATAATATTTATATATTTTTTAATTATATTTTATTATTTTCAATGTTAATTTTGTTATTAATTAATTATTTTTTTATTTATAATTTCAATTGCTATGTAATTTTATTTTTTTAATTAGATTAAAAATTAATTTTCAAAATAAGGAATATAAATTTTTGAAGATTTTGAAACATTTCTTAATTATTTTAGAAAATATATGTTATGTTTATAATTCTAATAACTAAAATTACAATAACATTACATTAATAAATACCTTATGAAATTAACAATAAATGTATGATGAAATATTTTTTAAGCTCAATCTACTGATGCTATAATCTCTTAGATATTAATTTAGTGTTATTTATTCTAAAGCTTCTTAGAGTTTGCTAAAATTTAAATAAAAAAATAGAATTATAAAATATTGAAATGATAAAAATTATTTAATTTGTTTAGTATTAGATTAAAAGAAATATTGATAAATAATCTTTTCCTATTTTGTGAGTAGAAACTTACTTTCTTTCAATGTTATAATGATAAATGTTATTATTTAATTAAAATAATTTATGACATATTACACTTGTATAAAAATATATATAATATTTCTTATGAAAAGACTTCCTGGCAAAATAAACAAAACGATCATACAATAATAGAAATTTGAAAATTTTCCTCATTTGATAATTTACAAGTATTCATAAAATTCACGTCTCTCTAAAGAAGCTGAATTATGCACCTTATAAATATAGTAGAGTAGGTTACACATTTGAATTCTCACAAATTTATTGTAAAACATAACAATTGTTATGGATATTTAAAAAAATTAATAATTCAAGTAATAAGATACTTAAATAACAATACTGACATTTAAATAACGATTCTTATAAAATGTCGTATCTTTATTTTTAATTATTGTAAACATATTTTTACAATAATTTTAAATAGAACTACATTTGCATTTACATTATAAGTTTAGACCTGTTCAAAGGTTAGTTATTTTCTATACATCAACCAACCCTTGAATTATCTTGAAAAATTGGACATTTGGAGATATGTCCTGTAGTTGTTATTAATAATTTATCTAGCTCTTGTTTAATTTTGTGGGAATATCTTAACATCATGACTATTCTCCGGGTATAAACTATATGGACGTATAGTTTAGGCACTTAGAGAACCATGGGGAAATACTGCCAAATTTTCTGCACGGAGCAAATGATGAATGTGGATAAATTGAAAAAAATCATAATTATAGAAATATTTCGAATGGGATAGGACCCTCCCTTTAAAGTTAGAGTGATATGATTCATTATTGGGTACATTTCAAATATTAATCACAATACTTTATTCCATCTAAAGCTATTTTCTTCCTGTTCAGTGACACAATGTCTATAGATAAAAGTTTGATACATCTATCAAATCACTTGTCGGATGAGTATTAGAATGGTGTAGTGACATTTGTTCAAAGAGCTAAAAACTTTATTGATGAAAGGGGTTTGGTAAGATGCTAATGCAAAAAGCATGTGAATTTAATATTCCAAACATTATCAATGTTGGAGGCACATATTATAGATAATGGATTTCATCCATTATCCATAAATTGGATACACTATGATGAACCAGATGTTTCAACTTCTAAAAGAACTTAGGAGGCATCTCCCAACAATAGAGATGAGCTGACGAATATTATACACGATTTCATCGACCTTAATGTACTTGAAGACGATGTTTGCAATGATGTGGAAAGGAGTGAGAATGCGGCTGACAGAAACATTAGAACAAATTATAGTAGTTGCAATAACCTGTTCAAGCAAGTAGAAATAGAATTGTATTCAGGATGCACAATGTTTTTAGCTTTGAACTTTCTAGTGAAACTTATACACTTGAAGGTTCTACATAAGTGGACAAATAAATCATTTGATACTCTTTTACGATTGTTAAAAGAGGTATTTCCAAATGATAATAAATTGCCATAGTCATACTATGGTGCAAGGAAATGGCTCAACAAGTTGGGATTAGGGTATGAATCAATCTATGTGTGCAAACATGATTGTACACTTTTCTGGAAAGAACATGCTCCTGAGAATAATTGTCTAATTTATGGAGAGAGCCGATGGGTAGATAAAAAAATGAAAGGAAAGAAAATACCTTAAAAAATGGTTCGATATTTTCCATTAACTTCTCGGTTAAAGCGTTTGTATGGGTCAAGATATACTGGGAAGAATATGATATGGCATCACACTGAAAAGTTAAAAGAGGAGGGGGTAATGTGACATCCCGTTTATGGAAAAACCTAGTAGGAGTTCGATAAGAAGTATTCTAATTTATCCGCTGACCCACGAAACATTAGGTTGGGTTTAAGTTTTAAGTGTAGATAGATTTAATCCTTTTAGTGATAGAAACTTATTATACAGCATGTGGCCAATTGTGATGATCACTTATAACTTGTTACCATGGATATGCATGAATCAATCTTTTTTTTATGTTGACATTATTAATCCCAGGGCCGCAATCACCAGGCAAAGCTATTGATGTCTTTTTATAATTGATCGTATAAAAGTTTAGGCATCTTTGGGAGAGAGAAGTTGAAACTCGAGATGCAAATACAAATACAGTGTTCAACATGCGGGCAACTTTGTTATGGACTGTAAATGATTTTCCTGCTCAAAGTAGTCTATTTGGGTAGAGCAAACAAGGATACAAAGCATGTCCTACATGTAATCTGGATACTCTATCAATTCAAGTTAGAGGAAAAATAGCTTATATTAGTCCTCACCATTGGCTTCCAAGAAGTCACATATGGAGAAACAGGAAAAAATTCAATGGAAGGTTGGAGAAGAGAGCCCCTCCTCATCCTTTTACCAGCAACATTATCATGGATCAATTGGGAAAGGTGGCACAGAGACTTCCTGGAAAACATGCTTAATTTGGTGATTTAAAGCGAAAAAGGGGTGCCGACGAACTTAGAGCAAGAGAAGTATATTTTTTAATCTCTTGTATTGGTCGACAATGAACTTAAGATATAACATTGATGTGATATATGTTGAGAAGAATGTATGTAATAACAGTCTGGGTACATTATTGGATATTGAGCACAAAATAAAAGATACGAACAATGCAAGACGAGATTTAGCAGATATGAAGATAAGGCCCAACTTACATCTATATGAGTAAAGGGGTTAACTTTTGAAGCTGCATGTTACATATATGCTTAATCAGGAAGAACGAAAATGATTTTGCCAATATATAATGAATGTGAAATTTTCAGATGGGTTTGCTAGGAGTCTCTATAAGAATGTAATAGATCGTGATATGAAGTTGAAGAGGCTGAAATCACATAACTGTCATGTTATAATGTAAAGACTATTAGGACTAGGAATTCGGGCTTTTTTCCTAAAGGAATTATCATATCCACTTGTTGAATTATGCAACTTTTTCAATCAAATATATGCTAGAACTCTCAATAGGAAGGATATTCTGCAAGCTAAACAAGACATTATCATTATTTTATGCAAGCATGAGAGGATATGCCCTCCAGCATTTTTTGACATAATAGTTCACTTGGTGATGCATTTGCCAGATGAAGCATTGGAAGGCGAACCTGTTCATTTTCGATGGATATACCCATATGAGAGATATATAAAAAATTGAAGGATTATGTCCGAAATTATGCTTAACTAAAGGATTCAATTGCAGAAGGGTAAATTATTGATGAGGAATTAACATTTTTCTCTATGTACTTGAAATGAGTGAAAATTAGATTTAACCGGTCTAATAAAAATCAAGATGTAGCACCTAGTCAAATAAGAAGGGTATTATCGATGTTTCGATCCCAGTGTTGACTAGTAAGGAAGAAGATTATTTCTCACTTCAATAGAAAGGATCAAGATGTTGCAGTATGGTACATCTTAAATAACTGTATTGAGATTGAAAAGTATCTCTAGTAAGTATCTATGGTCATTTGTGTTTTTCTCCTTTTGGTGATTATAGTAGATTAAGATTCCTATGTTCTATAGTGAGCACCGACTGGAACTCGAATGAAGTGGTACTAAAAATATTGACAACTTACAGAAAACCAAATTCCCCTCGTGATTTTACTCAAAGGTAAGGGTTTGTTCTTCCCAAATCCATTAAACCAATATCCTAAATATTTTTCATTACTCTTACTGATCTTTCAATTTAATTCTTGAAAAAACTGTTACTTTTTTAGATGTATCATTTACATAGGAACAGTTCTCCGAAGGATACCGAAGAGCTATTATCATTAACCTCCAATCCTAGTTTTATTATCATGATATACTCTGTGTGTATTGTGAATGAAGTACACTTTTTAGTCGAAACTCAAAATGCGAAGCATAAAACACAAAACAGTGGCATTTCTATTCCGGGTACTGATGGTAACATGTTTTATGGTGTACTTGAAGAAATCATTGAGTTGACCTATTTAAATAAGTGCAGTGTGACTTTATTTAAATGCAAGTGGTATGACACTAATCCTACAAAGAAGAAACTTTATATTGACAAGAATATCACGAGCATCTCCATTAATGGATATTGTACAAAAATGATCCTTACATACTTGCTACCCAAGCAAAACAAGTATTTTACACTGAGGATCTCCTTAATGGATCAAATTAGAGGGTCATCCATAATTTGGTGCATCACGACATATAGGATCTATCCAATGATAGAGATAGTGCACAAAACTTGTTATTTCTGTAGGATAGTAACTTATCTAATTTCAACCTCACAATTAATCTTGGAGATTTTCATCTAGTAGATCTAAGTAATGAAAGAAATGGTCCTTCAATCATTCCACATTTTAAGAATGTTGGATCTAGCGCTTATGGAGAAGACACCTTTATTGATGATGACAATAGTTTCAAAGACAAAATGATTGATGATTATATGGATGAGGGGCCTTTACAATTTGATAACGAAGGAGAAACTGATGACCATGAGTCTGTTAGGTTCACCGACACTGATTCAGACTAGGGATAAAATAAGATATTTGAACTATAACTTGTAATCATGTAAGCATGATTGTTTAAATAATTAATATGATTGCAAAAAGTTATGCCCTTTGATCGTTCAATTTGACTATGGATTCTCCATTAACTACTTGTATAATGTGTATTATTTTAGTTATGGCGGATGTCAAGGCACGACACCACAAAGGTGACGTTAGAGGCAACCCACCGCAACAACCCACCCACATTCTATCACAATGCGAGGGATCAGGTATTTGTTCTTAACTGTGCATACCTGAGATTGATTAAATATCCTGTTTATGGTATTGATATTTTTCTTTATTATTGAAGTGGCAACTACGAGAAAGAAGGGTCCGAATAAAACCTTCCGACTGCACGAGAAGATAGGTAGGGTGGAGGGAAACTGGTGTCTATACAGTTCGATACGATTGTTACATGGCATGTAGTTGGTGAGAATGCTAGCCATCTCTCTCATGATATTAACAGCATGATTCAAGCCCACGTGCCATCTTATTATAAGTCATGGCGGGCTATACCTTAGCAAATTCGAGATAGAGTTGTGTAGAAGGTTTGCGTAAGTATCTATCTCCTCATTTTATTGAATTAATCCTTCTGAGATTGAAATTTCTAAATATATCACTCATAAATTTGTTAAATATCTTCTAATGTAGTCCCACTTCGAGTTTCAGGTCATCTCTAAGGGTGACCGGGATAGAGCGATCTCTAATTTGATACGAACTGCTGTAGACTTGTATAGAAATTGGAAGTACAGGTTGAATAAGCATTTTTTAGAGTATGAAGGCAATTGATACTGGGACTATGATTTGGATCATACTAGACATTATGTGCCCTGATCTATCTCACTACAGACATGGCAAAGGTGCGTGGACTTTTTTTACAGTGACGAGTACAAGGTAAGCATGACATTTTAAAGGATTAGGTCATTATTTCACATATCTAAATTGTAAACATAAAAATTTAATACTATTTTTTCTTAATTTACAGGAGTTGTCTAGAAGGAATGCAAATAATAGAGTACAGAAAGTTGTGAATGATCGACATGGGTCAAAGTCTATTACTGCACATAATTTTGATAAGGTAATTTAATTTTTTATTTTTTAAATGTATCCACTTGTTAGATAGCTTTGCATCATTATTTATTTATTTCATCCTTTTTTTCTCTTACAAAAAATGAACAGAGAAACAGAGATACTAGTGAGCTGTAGTCAATTCCTGAGAATTTTAAGGACCGACACACGTATAGGTTGGGGGAGTGGGTGCATTCGATCCCTCAAGGGCAATATGTAAGCTAGTTGAATTTTATATTTTAAATAGAATTTTATGAATATATTTTATAAGATCTATTATTGAATTTTATTTTAATAATTTAAGGCGAGGATGACTGAGCTCGTGACTTAATACGCATAGTTTAGTGTATCATCCACTAGCTTGCCTACGATTTCTATACAGATAGATGAGGCTACCATCACCAATGAGGTGCTTAGCACTCACCGAGGGTACAGAAGGGCTATTGGGCGTGTGCTGGCTAGTTAGTCCTATCATTCGGCGGGCACTTCTAGCACTGGGGCAAGCTCACAGTCTATGTCTCAAGCTAGTGAGTTGTAAGAGTAGTTACAGTAAAGTTAGGAGCAATTTCAACAAAGCTAGAGATTGATTCAGGAGCAGTAGTAGCATATTACACAGTAGCAGCAGCAGATGCAACAACAACTTGGGACTTACTTTACTGAGATGACCTCCATTATTTGACAGTAGGGTATTGTCCTACCGTCGCCTCCATTTGTTGCTGCTACACCGCTTGAGCCGAGTAGATTATGACTGCACCTGTTGCTCAGCCACTTAGTTATTCTCAACCACCACCATCATTTTATCATCCTTGTTGCCAGGATGACAATGATGATGATGATGATGATGGTACTGATAAGGATGCATCAACATATTTCCACCTCCTTTCCCCGTAGCATATTATGTATATTTATCTTTATATTTTTCATATGTACATATTTACATGGATTATGTATATAGAATTTATCCATATAAATACTGTTTTTACAATTGCTTTATGAGTATTTATTTTTTTTATGTTGGATTAAATTGTTAGACATTATTATTAGTACTATTGATATATTGTAGTTGTATAATTTATATTGAATTAAATTTAAAAAAGATAAATATAATTCAAATGAATTCAAACAAAGAATATTTTAGATTATATTGTTAAATATAATATATTATTTGAAATACACTTAATTATAACGATAATTTCAATTTAAATTTTTTTAAAAAAAATAAAAAAACCTTTAGCGGCAATATTGTTATTGCTATAGTGCAGAATGTTGTCGTTGAAGCCAACTTTCAACAATAACAATGTTGTTGTTGAATCACTGACTTTTAGCGATGACAAATATCATCGCTGAAGCCTAGAATTTAAGTGACAACATTATCGTCGCTAAAGCTTGAGCTTCAACGACGATATTTTGACCTATAGCGACGATAATGTCATTACTGAAAATCAAATTTTAAAATTTTTTAAATTTTAAAATTATTTTCTACCAAGCTCGTACTTTTAGCGACAACTAGATGTCATCGGTATTGGTTGTTTCATCTATGAAACTATACCGATGACATTTTCAACGACAACTTTTGCATTTACCGACGACCGAGTGCTCTTCATCAACAACAAATGTGATTGCTAAAGATCTTTTTTGCTGTAGTGTGCTGATATGAAAACATTAGCGAAAGAGGATAGTTTCAATCATCGTGGATTCCAAATTGATTAATGGCTTAACAAAAGAAACATTGAGAAGCATCCCCCTTAGATTGCTTTTATGTTCAAGAAAATAAGTTGACAAAACCAACCTCAACTACCGTTGAGCAAGTCATCTGTTTCATCCAATAGGCCAACCCTAAAAAAATATATAAATTTTAAATTTTTTTATAATCCAAATATTAATCAAATATTTTTTCATAACCTAATTAATATTCGGTTTGGGTTTGGAACAAAATTATATTAATCAAGTTAATCCAGTTTGATTTGATTATATATGTTTATTTTATTAATATAATTATATATTACAAAAGGATAAAACTTAAATAAAGTTTCATAAATGTTTGTTGTAAGGTTTTACATTTAGATTAGAATAAGTTTATTAATTGCTTTATAACTATTAGTAACTTCAATTCGATAACTACAATAATTAACTTGAAATTAGAGATCATTTGGTTCATCTTAATAGTATAAAAAATTCTATTTCTCAAAAAGTAGAAAATATATAAGTTGTTTAGATAGTTATTATCTTACAAATTGGAGGAAATAAAACTTTTTAGGAAGTCTTATTTCTCACAAAATATGAAGAATTACTTGTCCATCTCCCCCTAAGTAAGTTATATTTCCCATATTATTTATATATATAATGAAAAAATTATCATTATTAAATTTAATTGATGATAACTAAAATTTATATATTACTTTATATTATAATAATATTGGGATATAGTAATCATTTTATTAATACTTTTTAAAATATTCAAAGTTAAACTAAATAAGATATAAGTAATTATTTTCCAAGAAGTGTTACTTTCTATGTGTCAACTAAACAACTAAACTCTAAACTCTAAACCAAATAACTTTAAGTACTTATCAGAAAGTTTACATTAGAAACTATTTTCTAGAAAGTTCAATTTCTCATGAGAAGTTGTTCCTTATATGAACTAAATAACTCCTTATAATAAAGTAATTAATATATATATATCATAATTTGAATAGGGAATCCTACAGCAAATATCTATAAAATTTATCTAAATTCTACCCATTAAAAATAGTTATATCCAATTATTTTTAATGTAAAAATATTTGATTTGTTGTAATTAAATATTTTAAATATTTAAATATCATATTTTCTATTTAAATGTGTATTCTTTATATAAGAATTTTAATTTTACCTAAAAATAATGAAAATAAAAGTGTTCAAACTTTCAAACCAAATCTCAAATAATATATAATTTCTTTTGGGTCAGGTTAGGCCAAAAAAAAATTATAATTATATGAATGGTAATTCATTTAACACAAATATAAAATTAAGAGTCCGAATAGATAATGTAAAGAGAATAAAGCCTTCTTACCTTGAAATATCATTACACTAGAAGATATTAATAGATTAGGTCAAAATTTTTAAAAATTAAATAAGCCCTATTCATTTAAACCGTCATATTTTTACATAATCATGCATGAAAAATCTAGCTGAAGTCTGGGGACCTAGTTCGTGAACACCTCTACCTAGCAACTACATTTTCACGCTCCAAATTCTCTCTTAACCTGCATTTTTCGTTCCAAGTATATTTGGGATATTCACAAGCATACTCGACTACAAAGAGCATATTCAATTTTGAAGTCATGATTCAGTATCTTGAATTCAAGTAATTTGGATATCTGTATACTTAACGTCCGTTTGTTTTGTCGCAACACTAATCCTTTGATCGGTTATGATGGAAATAGAATAAGAAAAAAGAAAAAAAAATTAAAAGTTGATTGGATTAAATAAATATAAAGAAGAATTTTTTTTAAAATTTTAATGCGTAAAAATAATAAAAATTGCTTTTCTCTTCTTTCCTCTTTCAGTGGATCCAAGCAAGAAAAGGGTTTGAAGTTTGAAGTTTGAAGTTTGAAGTTCTCTATTGATTTTCTTTCTTTTCATTTCTACCAATCATGGGATAAGACATTTGAGAAAAAATGAATGACCGTATATATTTTCCAGGTATGACCCAAAAAAAAGAAAGAAAAGAGATATATTTTCGAGGAAAATTCTAAATTTTCTTTTGTTTAGAGTTTACACAGAAAAAGATTTTTGTCGTTTGGTACATAAAGCGGAGTATCATTCAAATACTCTCATAGATATTGATGATATTTAAAAAAAATGATATTGATGATAATGTAATAAATCATCAATGCTTTCAATACTAATCAATTAAAATAGGGTTGTTGATTCCCTTTATTTTAATATTTGTTTCCAATGACGCGTCACTTTCTTATGCTTTCTTATATTTCATTTCCCGCCCAAATTCCCTTCGCATACTTTACTCGTTGCTTCTAATTCTACCCACCTGCTTGCTATGATGGTCCATTGATCACTTCTTTTGGGCTTTTATGACCCATTTTTGCAAAGCAAAAATTTGTACGCAGCCTTTTGATTTCGTTTTTGCTTGTTAGTGTTTTTTGTCCGAACACAGTACAAATCGGTTTCAAATTTCTCGATCATTGAATTCTTACACATATATTTTCTATCACTCAAATTCTTATCGAATTTCACTTATTTTTATTAAATTTATTATTTTATTACATTATATATATCTATGATATTTTAGCTAATTTATTACATTTTTTATATTCATTTATATTATTTATGATTCAGATATTAAAATTATTAAATAAGGATATAATTCTATATTTTTTAATATTATAAAAAAATTGTAAAAAATTAATTATTAATTTAACTGAGTTGTAATTAATTACACATTTTATTTTTAATTATTATTATTATTTTTTACTTAAGTTATTTACAACTCAAATATTGATATTGTTGAATGGTGTATATATATAATATGATATATTTTATTTTAATCATAAAAATATAAAATAAGATAAAAATTAATTTAATTTATTATATTATTTTATAGTTCACCTATTGTCTTTCTTTCTTCTTATTAATTTGTTTCATTGTATGTTTTTCCTTTTTCATGTCAATTACCATTGTTTACAAGTTAGATATTAATATCACTATAGATAAAATATGATTTATTTAATTTTATTCTAAAATTATTTAAAACATAGGCTAAAATTTTTAATATAGGTAGTATTAATTGAAATAATTAACAATTGATATTATTATTTAATAAAAATATTTGAAAATTAAATCAAAATCATTTACTTAAATTTTGTAAATATTTTCTTGATATCAATTTTTGAGTGGTAAATTTTAAATTGAATTATATCGATAGTATTTTGGTAATCCTTCACAACTCACACATAGTTTTATTTCTTTTTATTTGTATTATTGTATATTTTTTATACTCAATGTTGTTATTTCTACTTTAGATGTTGTTATCATTGAGTAAATTAAATAAAATAATATATATTTCATTTTTAATATCAAAATATTATAAATAAGTTATAAATATTTAATTTAATTGAAGTATTTAATTGCATGTTTTATTTTTCACACTTATATTATTTTACATCCAACTCATTGTTTATTTTTTATATTTATTTTATTGCATTTTTTATTCTTTTTCTATATTTACTCCTACTTTTTGTAATTTAGATACTAATATCATTAAAAAATACACACAATATCACATATTTTATATTTATTATAAAAATATTTTAGAAATTTTCAAAAACTAAATTTATTTGAATTACTTAACTTATTTAAATTTTATATTATTTTGCATATTACTCATTATTTCTTTTATTTTTATTTGTTTAATTATATATTTTTCACCTTTTTTATAAACATTACTATTATTTACAATACAATCATTAATATTATAAATTAGCTAAATAAAATATGATATATTTAATTTTATCATAAAAATATATTTAAAAATTTAAAAATTTAAAATTCAAAAAATTAGCTACATATTCTATTATTCACTACAATTTTATGAAAATCAAAATTAAATTTATTTAAAATTTTCAATTTTTAAATATTATATTTTAAATTAAATATATATTAATTAAAATTTTATCAAGGCTGCAAACTCACATTGTTTCACTTAATTTTAGCTACTTTACTATATAAATATAGCATAATATATTTTATTTTAATTAGAAAAATATTTAAAATAACTTAAAATTTTTTTATTAAATTATTTAACTATATATTCTATTTTTAATTCTCATATTTCTTAATATAAGAACCAAGTGCCCTTTCTTTTATTTTTTCAATTGTATATTTTACTTTATATCTTTTTATAATGTCACTTTTTTTTCTTAATATTTATTTTTGTCATTTACGTTTAAACACTAATATCACTTAAAATTTTATAAATAATATAATATATTTTATTATTATTTTAAATAAACTAGAATTTTGATTAAATTAAATTACTTAATTATATATTTTATTTTTAATTTTTGTATAACTTCACGCTCACTAGATGTTTCCTTTCTTTTTATTTATATTCTACTCCATAATTTTCTTTTTTTATATTTACTATTATTTATCTAATATTATAAAATAATATAAATATAAAATATAATTATCAATTCTTTTATAAAATTATTTTAAATAAGTTTAAAATTTAACATTAAAATTTTTAGTTGAAATAATTAATCACATATTCTATTATTTAATAAAATATCTAAAAATTGGCGCATTCTATGGCACTCAAGGGGCTTCGGCACCTTGGGTGACATGTTACAACAATGGCTTTCCATTTGAGATTATGTAATTAGAGCTTTTACCTAAAAATTTTGTATAATTTGTGGAGGAAATTTATGAAAGGAAGCAATAATTAATAAAAATTGCAAATAAAACCTAACACGTTGAAATCCCCAGCAACAGAAACAGGCTGTGGCGCTCTAATCTTCAACACCACAACACCAACATTCTCATTGGAAGGGATTGCTTGCTTGGAAGCAACCTTCCCATCGATAACAGATGCGTGTCACAGGTATACTAGCCATTTGAATCCACAAGTTTGAGAAAGGCATTTGGACCAGCTGGGGATAAACTAAAGGAATCATTTTTGTGCGAACAAGATTCGTTCCCAAATCCCCTATTTTGCCTACCAACCTTTCTCTTTCTAACCCCTCCATGCTTACCAACGCTTGTATTCCTTTAAATTCTTGTTATAGTCCATATACCTACCATAATCCTTTGTCTTTGCATTGAATCGATTATCAGTCTTGTTTGTTATAGCTTGAATTTGTGATTAACCTATATCTAATAATTTGTTTGCTAGCTTGACTCTAGAACTAGTAAAGGAAGGAAGTGATGATTGATCTATCCCATTAAGCATAACCCTTTAGCTAATGATAGGACTACCTTTTTTGGATTGTGAGCGATGATATAGAGCTAAGCGAGAGATGAGAAATGCGATTAAACTGCTTCTGCTAATAGTCCTCTCTTTTCTATATCAGTTGGTATCTTTTTACTCAACTAGTCCTATAGCACTTACTGGATGGTCTCCCTTTTGTAAAGGAGTTTAGACTTTACAATGTTGCGAGGTAGTTTCCTACTACATCAGCTGGTGAAAGACCACCCTTAAATTTTTTCGAAAGTTGCAATTGGCATGGTAGTGTGAGGTGTTCGTCAATCTCTCCGAACTGATATACCCAAAGCCACTGACCAATCCCTGAGAGAGATGTTGAAACAACATCCTTAAATCATCCAATGTCACCAATTGAGAATGTGGATCAATTATCAATAAGTCAGAGACAGAGATAGAGAAGAGTTTTTTTATTTAATTTCACCAAATTGAATCTGGTCATTAAAAATTATTTTTCTTTCATTCATTTGACAAAGCTATATTTTAAATTAAATTTAGTTTAATTAAGATTTTGTTAAGACTTTCCAAATTCTTATTTTACTTCTTTTTATCTTTTTTTTTGTGTTTATTCTTATTATTTACTACTTAGAAGTTAATATTATTAAGTAGTATAAATAAAATATGATATATTTTATTTATGGCATAAAAATATGTTAAATATTTAATTTTATTAAATTATTTAATTTCATATTATTTTTAACTTTTATATTACTTAAAATTATATGCACGTCATCTTCCTTTTATTTAATTTATTGTATATTTTTTCTTTTTTTAATATTGATCCTATTAATATTTTAAACATGTTAAAATTTTAAAATTAAAATTAAAAAATGGTTACATATTCTATTATTTAGTAAAAATTTTTGAAAATCAAAATCAAATTTATTTAAAATTTTCAATATTTTCTTGATATCACTTTTTAGATTGTATATTTCAAATTAAATATACATTAATTGAAATTTTTTTCAAAGTTTCAAACTCACACGTTGTTTTACTTAATTTTAGCTACTTTATTATATATATTTTTTTCTGATGTTCACTTTTGTTATTTATAATCAATTGCTTATCATTAAGTAGTATAGATATAATATAATATATTTTATTTTCATTATAAAAAAAATTGAAATAAGCTAAAAAATTATTTTACTTAATTTACTTAACTATATATATATATATATATATATATATATATATATATATATATATATATATATATTCTATTTTAATTCTTATATTACTTAGCATAATAATCACATATTCTTCTTTTTATTTGCTCAATTGCATGTCTTACTTCCTATCTTTTTATAATGTCATTTTTTTGGTAATATTTATATTATCATGTTTGTTATTTATCATTCAAACACTAATATCACTTCGAAATGTATATCTAATATGATATATTTTATTTTTATTTTTATTTTATTTTAAATAAATTGAAGATTTAATTAAATTAAATTACTTAATTATATATTCTATTTTTAACCCTTATATTACTTTACAATTCACTAAATATTTCTCTTGTTTTCATTTATATTCTTTTGCATAATTTTATTATTTTTTTATATTTACTGCCATTGTTTATCACCTAAAACTTAATATTACAAAGTAGTATAAATAAAAAATGAAAATTTTAATCTTTATAAAAAATTATTTTAAGTAATTTTAAATTTTAATATAGAAAATTTTAGTTTAAATAATTAATTGCATATTCAATTATTAAATAAAATGTCTAAAAATTAAATTCAAATTTATATATTAAAATCTATCAATATCTTATTGATATTATTTTTAAAGCTATATTTTAAATTAAATATAATGTAATTGAGATTTTATCAAAACTTTTCAACTCGTGCACCGTTATACTTTTTTTATTTTCTTTTCCTTCCATGCTCACTCATATTATTTATCCCTTAGATGTTAATATCATTAAATAATATAAATAAAATATGATATATTTTATTTTTGTCATAAAAATATATTAAATAACTAAAAGTATAATTTAATTAATTTATTTAATTATATATTATATTTTTAACTATCATATTATTTAAGTCCTTTTACTTGTTCAATTGCATGTTTTTCTTCTTCTTTTTTTAATGTTATTCTTGTTGTTTACATCTTAGAAAGTAACATCATTAAGAAGCACATATAATGTATGATATATTTTATTATTTTATTATTTTATTATTTTTGTGTAAAGCAAGTTGGAGATTTAATTTTATTGAATTATTTAATTACTTATTTTCTTTTTAACTCTTATTTTATTTTATAATTCACACATTATTTCTTTTCTTTTTATTTGTTATATTGCATATATTTCTTTTCTATTTCTATTTCTATTACTTACCTATAATATTTAATTTTATTATGTATACATTCAAATTTTTAATTTAAAAGTATTAATTAAATTATATAAAAAAGCATTTTATTTTTAGTGAGAATATTTATAAATTAAAATTAAAATTAATTATTATCAATATTTTTATGTTAATTTTCAAGAGCTATATTTCAAATCTAATATAATTTTTTTGACTCATAGATTATTTTTATTTCTTTTATCCATCCCATCGCATTTTTTCTATTTTTTTTATATTCTTTACTGTTGTTTACAACTTGTGCATTAATATCATTGAATAACATGAGTGTAACATGAAATTTTTTATTAAAAATATTTTAAATAAATAAAAATTTTAATTTAATTAAATTTCTTAATTATATTCATTTTTTTACTCTTATATTATATTTTAAAAATTTATTATTTATAAATTTTCAATATTAATTATAAAATAAATATAACAAATTAGATTTCAATTTTTGAATTTTTTATTATATACTTAATGCTCTTATATATTTTTATATATTAAAAATATAATAAATATCGGTGCATCACACAAGTAAAAAAAAATGCTAGTCGTCATTAAAAGATTGATTATAAGTTTTTTTTTCCCATTCAATGATGCATAGGTACAAAATTTTGAATTTTTAACTAAGATTCTAATTTTAAAAACGGAATAACCTAAGCTAAAATATTTTTTCTTGAAAAAAATTATATACTCTGTTGTTGAGATTGTCTTCGTTGTTGTGTGGCCATAAATAAATTCTTTTTTACATTGTTATTATTTTCTTATGATATTAATTATCTGAGTTAACATCAATTGAACAAATTCATAAAGGTCTGTGTCTAAGGATATAATCTCTAAAGATTATGGATTACGTGTCGATAAGTTCAAAAAAATTCAAATCAAATACAAACTCTTATAATTTTTGTAAAATACTTTGCATTTTTTGTATGAAAATTAAATGTCACCCAAAACTTTTAAAATTTTCAAAAACAAATTTTGATACAATTTTATATATTTATTGCATGTTAAAAAATTAAGTTTAAATATAACTTTGATCCGTCTAAAATATAATTTATATGATTTTTTCCCTTTAATTTAAAATAATTTATTTTGGTTCTCTTAAATGTTAAATTGGTGTAATTTTGATTTTTTTTTTAATTTTTTATTTTTTAAAATCACAAGATCTTTTCCACCTAATACTTCCACTTTATTATTCTAAAATGACTTTTACGTAAGTATAAAAAGACATTTTTGCCTAAATTTTAAAAATTCTAAAACAAAATTAATGGCTTACATTTGAATTATTTTAAGAGTTATTTTTTATAAAAATTAAAAAAAGTAATTTATTTAAAAATAATATAGTGAATACTTAAATGTCAAATAATTGTTAACAAAAGTTAGTAAAAATTAATAGAAATTAATGAAAATAAAATATAGGACCAAAAATATACCAATTTAATATTTAGGAATTAAAATAAATTATTTTAAATTAGGGGATAAAAATTGCACAACTTATATTTTAGGGGACTAAAGTTGAATTCAAGCTAAAAAATTTATAAACAAAGTTATACAAAGTTATAATTGCAAATTAATAAGATTAAAGAAAAACATTTAAATTCTTTGAACACATACAAAGTTTTGTTCACAGATTACACATTTGAAACATGGGTAATGCTTTGGCATATACTCAAAATCTTTACAATTTAAAAGAAGGTTTAATATAAAAATTGTAACTCTTTGTATAAAATTTTATAATTTTTTTTATAAAAAGTTATAATTTTGTATAAATTTCATATGTAACATATATGCAAATAATTGTAAATTTATTAATCAAAGTTTCATAAAAAATTTAAAAAATTCTCATAAAGATTGACCTTTTTATCTAAAATTACAAAAGTACATATTAATATAAATTTTCTTGAGCATGTATTAAAACATTACCCTTTAAATATATCAGAATTTTCAGAAATAATTAAAAAATAGTATTCTTTTTTGAAATATATTTTTTCTGTTATTATTTGAATGTTTATGTTAAATGTTAAAGATTGATAAAACAACAGTAAAACAATTTCCCTAGTGGACATTATTAAATTTTTTTAGCGTTTAGTTCATGCAAAATCATTTTTATATTTTTGAGAAAATTTTACCCTTTGTATGGTTGGTATGGCTAAAAATATGATTTCATTTCATTTTTAAAAGAATTTCATTTACACTTGTTATTTTAATTACATTTATGTCAATATAAAATTTATCAAATTTAACAAGGACTTCACTAGAATTTATTTTATTTAACCAAAAATGAAAATTATATAAAAAAATTTATTCTCTTTCTAATATTGTATTTACTATAATACCATTAAAATCTACTTTTTAATTGAATTTCATACATTTTTAAATAAATTCCAAACAAAAGAATTCGTTTGCAAATGAATCAAAATTATTATCTTTGATAAAATTTTCAAATAATAAAATTTATTTATAAATGAATTAAATCATTTTTATTTAAATGAAATGAAATCAATTTTAAAAAATATTGATCCCAAACATTAAAGGAATGTAAGATTCTCGTATTATAATATTTGAATTTCTTTCCATGCAATTTTCGTGAATTTTAAAGTTTCGAAGTATTTAATTTAGCTAATTTGATCATTTTCAAATTTATTCTTCAACATTAGTAATTATTGAAAATGAAACACGTATTCAGTTTTTTAATTTAAAAAATCTTATTCATTTTAAGTCACAGTAAAATATGGATATTTAAAATTTTATCGTATAATATTAGTATAATTTTATTTGATTAAGGTAAAATTAATAATTTCATCCCTAGAATTATAAAGTGCTAACAAAATTGTTTCTAAATTATATAAAGTAACAATTTTTTCCCTAAATAATTGTCCATACATCCAATTTCATCCTTCTTTATAGTAATTTAGGAATAAAATTATCTATATAGATCTATATAAATAAATGAAATTATTTGTATAAATCATTATTTAATGATGAAATTACAACAATTTAGAAACCATTTTATTAGTGTTTTATAATTTTAGGAATGGAATTATTAATATTATTTTTGATTAATTTATTATTTAAAATTTCCTTTGAATGATTCATATGATATTTCTCTTACTGAATTCAAAATATTTAAATTTTTAGAGTGAAAGTTTTATAGAATATTTAAAGATTTTAGCAAATGATTTTACTTAAATTTATAAATTTTCCAGAACCATTGTTAAAGTTTTTAATTTTATTGAATTATTATAGGATTACCAAAAAAGAAAGTAAATAAAATAAATACGGTAGAATTTGGAAAGGAGTGGTTGAGATTTAAGAAATATTCAAGATGAGTAGCTTCGATTAGTCTTTCCCCCTAATTAACTTACTTTTGTTACACCTTAACTTTTTCTCCAAACTTCCCTTTAATGGCTGAGATTGAATCAGGTCTGCGTTAGATTGCACCTAAGGTATCCTATCTTTCCCTTTAACCCTATATCTCTCATTTTTTTTCCTTTTTCTTCTCTCTCTTCCCAAGCTTGTTTCTCTTTGTTCCTTTCTTTTTCCTCCTTCCTCCAGCAACCTTTCCTTCTCCCTTTAACATTCCCTCTCTAGCCATTGTTGTCGTATGCCACCTTGGCTGAATGCTTTTCATTTGACTACCACTTGCGAACATGGTGAAGAGCCGCGAAATGTGGTTGGGAAGATAGCACAAAAGAGTGATGTTTTTTAGCCTTCTAGTATGCTGGCACTGTTATCAAGCATGGGTAGCCTTCTTAGGATAAGGTGAACCATTTATAATATGAAACTCTAATATTTTTTGTATTTAATGCATAATCCAAGAATCCTAATGTTATACCCCTTTTTAAGATATGATAAATTAAAATATATTATAAGAAAAGGAATAATTATAATGACCAATAAATTCTATTAAGTTAGAAATTTTGAGTACAAATTATGAAATAAAATAAATTTAATAACTTAATGAATATGGGAATGCAAATTTCTATGAGAATTGGACAAGGAAAATTAAATAAAATTATAGTCTTGAATTAATATAAGTAAGCATGTGAGTACAAATAAGATTTAGGGAAAGATTTCAAAAAATGCCCTTAAGCATTATTTTTAAGCCACCAACCCTTATTCCTTTTCATTTCTTCATCTTCTCCTAAACTTTCTTCATTCCTTCTCCTTATTTTTCATCAAACTAGGTAAGGGAACTCTATTCCTTCTCAGTTTTATGAAATATTGGGTTTTACTTGAAATGTGTTAATTTATAATGTTTAGCATGAATTCAATATAGAAGAAAGCTTGTATGGAATGTTATTTACAAGTATTTATGATTGGTTAATGAGTGAGTGAACAATAAATGAATTAGAAGGGCATTCAATGTTGATTGAATTGTAAAGCTTTTGTAGGATTGCAATTTTTCATATATGAATCAAATGTATCATATCTAGAAGCAAATTTAAAATAGGTGAATTAATTTTACAATCAAATGTATAATCAATTTCTCTTATTCAAAAGTAAATTTAAAACAAGTGAATCAATTTTATAATCAATTTTCCTCATCTGAAATCGCATTTACAATTGATTCCCCCAACCCTACTTTATAATCAATTTTAAATGTAGAATTGATATACGAACCTTTAGTAAGGGTTTTTAGCTCTTTAAAACATATGCATGGCTATTACATCATGAATTAAGTTAAGAATAGAATTACTATGTGACTTGTGAAATGAAATGAGATTTAAACCTAATGTGCCATATGATAAATGATATACTTGATCTTGTTTATGTGAATGTGCAATGAAACATGTTATACAACCATGCAAAGAAGTATAAGATGTTGAGATTCAAAAATGTAAATATTTCTAAAAAATACAATGATTGAAGCATTTATGGAAGTATGGTAATGTTATATGTTGAATGTAACGATATGAATCATTAAATAATGTGATACATGATGCAAACAAATTTATATTATTCTTATGCAATGAAATAGGTTGTACAATTATGTATTAAGGCATGGTGTTGTTATAAAACTATGTTGACTATATTTTGTGATGTGATATGAAAAATAATTAAATTGTAAAACATATGTTTGTGCTCAATGGCCATAGTGTTGGAAGGCTACGAGGCATAAATTAATATTGGAAGCTGCATGTGATTATCTTTACTAAATGGTGATAGGGATTACTAAATGATTAATATTGTAAAGCTATCTTCACTATATGTGAGGATGGTGATAAGGATTACTAAATGATTAATTCTCGATGCAATATAGGTAGGGTATAAGGTTAGTTCGGGAGTTATAAGGTAAAGGTATGTATCTATTTGTTGCTTATTGCCTTGAATCATGACATGGACTTAAAATATAATTGTCCTTCAATATTTTTAGGTGGCATACTTATCATAAAAATGTTAAAGTTCACAACAATTAAGACTACTTAAAATTGAATTGATAATATGATTGATTACATGTGAATCTTTTACAGGAGGTTAACCCAACGAGTAAATAATTATTTACTTTAGCCCCAGATTCACTTCTCTATAATTTATTTTGCATATATATAGGTTAAGTCTCTACCGCCACCTTTTTAGAGTTAGATTATCTGGGAGCTTATTTGATTTAGTAATGTGATAGAAATAGATTTTTTTATATAGGCTATCTTTTAAAGCCTTATTTTATGCATAGGCTTGGGTAGTGGACTAGAATATTAAATTCCCATTAGGGATTAGCTAGAGTGGCTTATCCTCTATTGAGAGGATTATAAGTAATTTTAACTTTTTCACATTCTATAAAATTTTATTAAGATATGAAATGTTTCCTTTATCAAATGTTTTCTTTCTTCTTACTCATATTTAAGCTAATTATAAATCAATAAGATAAGTATATCAAATTAGGCTAGTAGTAACTAGGTAGCAGATTTCACGCTAATCATGTTTGGGTTAAGGTCATAACATCTAACTTTAGTGCAAATTTTTAGCTTTCTAGAAATAATCTTGGAAAAAATAAAATTTATGATCTAGAATATTAGAGTGAATTGTTTAGAACCTAGATGAGAAGTTGTAGGAAAAGAAATAATCACTATATGCTACTTTATGATTTATTCTTTTAGAATAATGGATAGTAGATAAAATTGGCAAATTTGGATGCTTTAGAGATTCATGAAGGAAAATAATGTATTAAGGTAAGTATATATTCTACTTAACTCTAATATTTTAAAACCTATATCTGCACATAACTAGTTACCTAAATATTATACTTATACATAATTGTTTATAAATTTTAATGTGGTCGTAAATAAGGAACTTTAGTTATAATTATCTATTGGTGTTATATTTGCTTTGGTAGTTAATAAGCATATCCTATACATATGTATGTGTGTGTGTGGTATTAGGAATATATACTTTCTATAAGTTATTGCTAAGTACACTTTGAGGGTATGTAATGAAAGCATGATAATGTTATTGCTAATTTTGTAACATATAAAGTGAGTGTTTGTATGTACCTATAAACAAAGTGTATACTTAAAATTTACTATTCTTAAATTCCATATTTTAATGTAAACGTTTATATGTGTAAATATAAATAATATATATAGGTATAATCATGTAACTATAATTATACATAGTTTGAAAACATGAAATTGCCTTATATGGATATGATAGTACCTCATTAATACAAAGGCTTAATTAGCTTATTATAAACATTAGAAATATAAATATAATTATAAATTTTGTGAGTAGCCCTTTTGGCTATGCAATGAAGGCATGACATTGGTATTATTTAGTTTATGATACATATATACTGTATTTATATGATTTGGATTATTGATGTTGAATAAATATTCATGGCCATGCAACAAAAGCATAATAGTGTTGTTAATTACAACTAATTAATTGAAAATGAACTATGATAAGAATAAAGTATTGTACTATGATGAATTAGTTACTTTGATATTAAAAATTGATTATGAATATGATAGGAAGAGCTTATGTTCTTGAGAATGACTTGTATTGTGATTTATGTCATAAATGGCAATGATAATGCGAAATAGATTTGGATATTAAAACATTGTGATTGGTGCATTAATTGTGTAGGATAAGATTAATCCTAGATGGACATGATCAGATATTGTGTGGAATAAGGTTGATGAGGAGGTATAAGAAGATTTATTTATTTTATGCCTTGATTGTTTTTATAACTTGTGTAACTATGTTCATATAATTGTGTAATTATGGCTATTATGAAATGATAATGTGAAATGAAAAGTTGAAGAATAAGTGAATTTGCCAAGTAGGAAGTATTAATACCAAGAGTTATGGAATCCGAAGGTTGGACTTATTGATGGAATTCTACTATTCTTTTGCTTAATTAATATCCAGTTATTCTTTAATTAACTCTAAATGTGGATTTTGGTTAGTATATATTTATTGAGTTCTCGTAACTTATTCTTTTTATTATTAATATTGTTCATGTTGAAGTTAACTTAATAGGATCTTGCAACTTATATGGAGATCAAAGATGGCATTGTCAAATAATTTGATAGTTAGATTAGGATATGAGTACAATTATGTCTTTGTAATTATTGTGTCAAAATTCGTTTATTTCTACATGTGTCCTATGGTTTGTTTGCTTAAGTTATAAGTTTTACATCTTAAGGCAAGTAGCCTTTGGAAAGTACCTAAAAATAAGGAAAACCTTACTCATTTTTCTTGAGAATGATAAATGTATGTGATATTGCAAATGTTGTTTACATGGGTATAGTATAAATTATCTTGTTAGAGCCTATATGGGTAATATGTGAGGCTTGTGGGAAATCATTTACATGCCTAAGATTTGGGTTGTGACATATGTTTAGTTCAATGTTTAAAAAAACATTTCTTGAAATATTTTTAATTTAATATTTATTTAAAATATTCTCATAACAAATAGGTATATTATATTCTTATAATATAGAAATGTTTCAATAAAATAAATAGATTATTTTACTTACTCTTCTATTGAGGCATTATCACTATTAATTTCTTATTTCATTATTACTTATTGTGGTTGACTATTGCCAAGCACTAATTACTATCATTGACTACTACCTTTCATAACCCATCACTAACCATCACTCATCACTAGCCATCATCCATCATTGGTGATTGTAATAGCCACCTATTGTTAGTGGTCACTATCAACAACTACCGATTGTCAGTTACCTAACTACCACAGGTAATGACTATCATCACAACTTATAGCTGCTAACCTTTATTAACTACCACCCACTAGTAGCCACCATTCGCTTACTATGAGTAACCATCGTCACTATCACTTATTGTTAATAACCTCTATTGGCCACCACTTATTGTTGATAACTATAGTTATTCCTTTCCACTATCACTTGCCACTGTTGAGTACTTAATTTTTTATTAGAATATTTTTTATAGTCTAAAAATATTTTTAAAAATATACAATTTAATTAAAATATAATATTATAGCAATTTCATTAATATTTTTAAATAAATCAAATAGATAATATCACTTTTTTAGAATTAAATTTATGAAAATCACATCCTAAAAATATATGATTCTACAAACCAAATATTATTTTTATTATTGCAAAGTTAGTGTAGTGGTTACCTTGTTAAAATAGAAGTTAACTTCCTCCTTTAAGAGCATGCGGGTGGTTTAAAATACAATTTCCCTTCATCATCAACCTTTTCTGTCTTCCAAACATCAAAACATTGATGAAGCCCACCACAAGTAACCATCGTCGTCATCACCTATTGCTAGTAAGCCCTATTAGCCATCACTCATCATTGAAGACTACTATTAGCACTATAATAAAATAGTTCAACACCGATAATATTTTCAATTACGATACCTATTTGATCGTTAGTGATAAATCTGCTGACTTTTAACAACAACAAGTTAGTGATAACATGACGCCATTACCTTGTTCATAGGTAGGAAATGAAAAAGTTTAATGATGACAATTGTCTTTGCAAAAGCTTAAACTTTTCACTGACAATAAATGTCATCGTTGAAGGCTGTCGTTGAAGCCTTCAACGATGATTTTGTCATCACTAAAGGTAAAAGCCTTTAGCAATAATCGAGAAATTTGTTGTCATTGAAAAATAAGTCTATAAATACCCCAACACCGCACTTTTAGTCCTATTTTCACATAATAAGGAGGGAACTTGAAGGTAAGAGCGATTCAAGTATATTTTCTTACATTTTAACATATTTTTCATTTATATTTTTTAATAATATAATATAATTATTTATGTATATTGTATATTATTTTATTTTATTAGATATTATTGCTATTTATTATTATTTGTATTTAGTTAAAGGATATTTGATCAATAGATTTATTTTAGTAAGGCATGTGTGTAAAATTTTATAAGATTTCATTTTGTTATGTAATGATATGATATGAATTTATTTAGTTTGATGGTTGGGCATCTTTAGCATGAAATTAATGTTAGATTTATATGTTATAAATGTTAAATATGTTTATGTAATTTTTCTTTCATGTACAATTTATAAATATAAATTTTGTTATTGTTATGTTATTGAGTAAAATTCTAGTTTTGAATAATTCGATGTGTGTATAGATTATTTAATTTAGGATGTAGTTTTAGAATACAAGATTTTTTAGTTTTATTGAAACATAGTAATATACAAAATTAGAATAATTATATAAACATATGTAAAAAATATATTGACATGAAAATAAACTTTTAAGTATGTAAACTAAATGTTATAAATATATTTAATGGAAATATTATAATTAATGGAAAAAAATTTATATTGATTAACAATATTAAAAAATTCAAGACATGTTATAAGAATTTTTTACAATGTAATACAATTTCATATGATTATACAATTTAATAGGGATCACAAATTATAAAAATTTCATAATGATATATAATGATTAAAATAAAAATATTTTTATTATTCAATAATGATTATTATGTAATTTCTAATAAAAATTTCATATGATAATTTATGTAAAAAAATTTTATATTAAGAATAAAAAAAGCATGAAGATAAATTATTGCATGGAATATTTTTTAATTTAAAAAAATGATGAAGATAAATTGTTATATGAAAATTTTCATATGATAAATTGTGACATGAAATTTTTTATTTTTTAATAAAAAAAATTTGATATGAAATGTTTTCCAATTTTTGTTAAAATAAAATTTTCATAACAATATATAATGATTAAAATAAAAAAATTTGTTAATATAAAAAGAAATTTCATATTCCAATTTATGTAATAATATAAAAATTTCATGTGTTTATATAATTTAACAGGGATTACAAATCATATAAATTTCATAATAATGTATAATGTTTATTCAATGATGATAAATATGCATTCAAATTCCCATATTTTCAATATTTTCAAATATGATATGAATTTATACAATATCTAACATTTTTTTGGTATAAAAATAATATCTATTAAATATTGATCATTTATACTTATGCAATGCAAATATTTTCAAATATGATATGAATTTTTTATATGATGAAACCTATATGAAAATGTCTTATTTGAAAATATGAATAAAAAATATTAAATATTTGAATTTTAATTTTTTATATACATAAAATATTTCATTTGAATATATTAATATAGAATATTAAATATTTGAATTTTAATTTTTTATATATTCAACAATAATATTAGATATTTTATACATGATAAAAATAAAAAATTTACATGAAAACTACACATAGAATAGTAACAATAAGATTACATATAAGTATGAATCTTAAAAGGATTATGAGGATTTAATTTTTTATATCAATAAGAATTCTCATACAAAATACAATCTATATCAATTTGATAATTGTATACTAATAGAAACTTGAAAACTTTGAATGCCTGAAAATATATCTGTACTTATAAAATATACGTTAGATCAAAAGAATTAAGTATTTATAAAATATACGTCAGAGCAAAAGAGTTAAACTGTATATCTTATAAATGTGGTAGAGTAAGTTACAAAATTAAATTCCTAATTTCAAATTATTAAGCAATGAGAATTTATGTGGATATTTAAAATATTTAACCATACAGATAATAACACATCTAAATAATGGTATTCATAAAATATTATAACGTAAGTTTAAAATTATTGAAAATATATTTTTACAATAATTTTAATTAGAATTGCATTTGGATTTGCATTGTAAGCTTAGACCCATTCAAGGGTTAGTTAATCTCTATACATCAACTAACCCTTGAATTATTTTATAAAGTTGGACAACTTGAGATATATCTTACAGTTATTATTGAGAATTTATCTATCTCTCATTCAATATTGTAAAAAAATTTTAGCATCCTAATTTTTCTCCAAGTGTGAACTACACCAATATATAGTTTATACATTTAGAGAACTACGGGAAAATGCTACTGAAATTTCTGCATGGAAGTAATGATGAGTGTGGGTGAATTGATAACTAAAAAAATATCTCGAATGGGATAAAATCCTACCCTTTAGAATTGGAGTGATACCGTGGATTTAGGATACATAACAAATGTTGATTCTAACACTTAATTCTATAATAAGTTATCTTTTTCCTATTCAATGGTGTGATGTCTATAGATAAAAAATGGATCCATCTACGAAATTACTTGTTGGACAAGTATTAGAATATTGCGATAGGGTTTGTTGATAGAGTTATAAACTTTGTTAATGAAAGGGGTTTGATGAGATGTCCATGTAAGAAGTGTGTGAATCTATTATTTCAAAATTTAGGAGCATTGGAGGCACAATTTATAAATAATAGATTTTACTAATTATATACAAATTGGGTACACCATGGTGAAGTGAATGTTTCGAATTCTAAAAGAATGAGGGGTATTCTTAATAACAGGGATGAGATAGTATATATTATATACAATTTCATTAGCCCTCATGAAATTGAAGAAATAGTTCGTGATGAAAGAAAAGGGAATGAAGATGTATTCGAAGGGGACATTATATCGAATTATAGCAGTTGTGATGATCTATTTGCACAAATGAAAATAGAACTATATTTGGGATGCACATCATTCTCAACCTTAAACTTTCTAGTGAAACTTATGCACTTGAAGGTGCTAGATAAGTGGATTAATAAGTCATTAAAAGAGGCACTTCCGATGGGCAATAAATTACCTAAATCATATTATGATGCAAAGAAATGGCTCAACAAGTTGAGGTTAGGGTATAAATCAATCCATGTATGTAAGTATGATTGTGCACTTTTTTTGGGAAGAAGATGCTTCGAAGGATAATTGTCTAATTTGTAAGGAAAGCTGATGGGTTGAAAAAAATACAAAAGGAAAAAAAGTGCCTTATAAAGTGCTTTGCTATTTTCCATCAATTCCTCAACCGAAACGATTATATGGGTCGAGGCATACTGCAAAGGATATGATATGGCACCATACTGGCACGTTAACAAAGGATAGGGTAATGTGATATCATGTTGATAGGGAAGCTTGGCAGAAATTCGATAGAAGGCATTTTGATTTTTTCACCGACTCGTGAAATGTTAGGCTGGGCTTAAGTGTAGATGGATTTAATCCTTTTTTATAATAGGAACTTGTCATACAGCATATGGACAATGGTTATGACTACTTATAACTGTTATTATATATTTGCATGAATAAGTCCTTTTTTATATTAACTTTATTAATACTAGGGCCTTAATTGCTAAGCAAGGATATTGACGTCTTCCTAAGACTAGTTGTAGAAGAGTTAAGGCATCTTTAAAAGAGAGAGGTTGAGACTTGAGATGCTAATATAAATACCATATTTAACATGTAGGCTATATTGTTATGGACTGTAAATGATTTTTCCATTCGAAGTAGTCTCTTTAGATGGAACAGATAAGGTTATAAAACATGTCCTACGTGCAATAATGATACTCCATTAATTCGAGTTATGAGAAAATTGCTTATATTGATCATCGTTATTAGCTTCCAAGAAGTCATACATGGAGAAGTCAAAAGGAATTCAATATGAGGCTAAAGAGGAAAGCCCCTCCTCATCCTTTTATCAATGAAATTATCATGGACCAATTGGGTAAAGTGGTATAGAGACTTCTTGGTAAACATGTTCAGTTTGATGATGTAAAGCAAAAGAGGGGTGTCGATAAACTTAATTGGAGTAAGAGAAGCATATTTTTTGACTTTTCATACTAGCTAATAATGAACTTGAAGCACAATATTGATGTGATGCACGCTGAGAAGAATATATGTGACAATATTATGGATACATTATTAAATATTAAGCACAAGATAAAAGATATATATAATATGAGATGAAATCTGGCGAACATGAAAGTAATGCCAGATTTGCATCTGTATGAAGAGAAAGGGCTAGCTTTTCAAATCATATGCTACATACAACCTCAATCATGAAAAATAAAGACAATTTCCTAAGTTTATAAAGAATGTGAAATTTCCTAATAAGTTTGCTGGGAGTATTAAGAAGAACGTGATTGATCATGATATGAGGTTAAAGGAGTTAAGTTATGTTATCACATGACTATCATGTTATTATGCAAAGATTGTTAAGACCTTTAGTTTGGGTATTTTTGCCAAAGGAATTATCATATCCAATTGTTGAGTTATGCAATTTCTTTAACCAAATATGGTTTAGAACTCTCAACATGAAGGATGTCTTATAAGCTAAGTAAGACATTGTTATCATTTTATGTAAGCTTGAAAGGATATACGCTCTGACATTCTTTGATATAATAGTTTACCTAGTGATGCGTTTGCCTGACGAAGCATTGCAAGGTGGTCTGGTTCATTTTCAATGGATATATCCATATTAGAGATACATAAAAAAGGTAAATAATTATGTCAAGAATTGTGCTTAACCTAAGGGTTCAATTGTAGAAGGATTTGTTGATGAGGCATTGACATTTTGTTTCATGTATTTGGAAAGGGTGAAAACTAGATTCAATCGGCTTGACCAAAATCAGGATGTAGCATCCAAACACATAAAATGGGCATTGTTAATGTTTTGATCTTAATGTCGACCCCTAGAAAAAAATATCATATCTCACTTTGATAGAAGGAATCAAGATGTTGCCATATGATACATCTTGAATAACTATGCGAAGATGGAAAAATATCTCTGGTAAATTTCTATATTTATTCATATATTTCTCCAAATTAATTACAATGGACTAAAATACATATGTTCTATAGTGAGCATCAATAAGAGCTCAAATGAAATGGTATTAATAACATAAAAGAATTATAAAAAATAAAATTTCCTGTGTGGTTTTGTTCTAAGGTAAAAGTTTGTTCTTTCCAAATGTATTATATCAATCATATAAATGTTGTTCTTCACTTGTAATTTTTTCCCAATTTAATTCTTCATAAAAATGCTATTTTTGTAATTGTACTATTTACGTAATAATGGTTTCCTTGAAGCCACTAAAGAGCTACTATCATTAACTTCCGGTCCTAATTTTACTATTATGATATACTTAGCATATATTGTTAATGGAGTGTGCTTTGTAGTTGAAACCCAAGATAAGATGCATAAAACACAGAATAGTGGCATTTTTGTACCAGGAACTAATGGTAAGATGTTTTATAGTGTACTGAAGAATATTATAGAGTTAACTTATCTAAATAAGTACACTGTGATTTTATTCAAATACAAATGGTATGATACTAATCCTAGAAAGAAGAATTTTTATATTGATAAGAACATTACAAGCATCTCCGTTAGCAGGTAATGGTATAGAGGCAACCCTTACATTCTTGCAACTTAAGCATAACAAATATTTTATATTGAAGATCTTCTTAATCGGTCAAATTGGAGGGTCATCCATACTATTATGCATCACAACATATTGGATTTACCTGACGATGATGTCAGTGTACAAAATTTGCCATTCTTGTAGAAAAGTAACTCCTTCAATTTTAACCTCATAGTTAATATTAGAGATTTCCATTTAGTTAACTTAAGGGATCAAAGAAATGGTCCTTTAATCATTTTACCTTTTAGGAATACTAGATCTGCCATAGAGGGAGTAGACGTCTCCATCGACAATGAAACAATTAAAGATTATATGGATAATAGGCTTCTATAATCTGATGATGGTGAAGAAATTGATGACCATGGGGATGAGTTTGTTAAGTTTACCGACACTGATTCAAATTAAGAAAATAATATTTTTTACATAATAAATCATAATTGTGTAAGAGTTATTGTGTAAATTCATTATATGAATATAGTAATTTGTATCTTGTCATCTGATTCAATTATAGGCTTTTCTCTAAAACACTTACACAATGTGTATTGTTTCAATCATGGCAGACATTGAGGCATGACACAATGGAGGTGACATTGGAGGGGACCCTTCACGTTGGCCCACTCATATTCCATCATAGAGTGAAGGATCAGGTACCTTTTCTAATTATCCACACTTATATAATATTGAGATTTTTTATTATCCATCAAAGTTGTAGCTTTAAGAAAAAAGGGTCCGAATAAGTCCTTTAGGTTGCACAAAAAGATGGAAAGGAATGGAGTGAGACTGATACCTATACAGTTCGATATGACTAGTATATAACATCTAATTGGCAAGAATGCCAACTATCTCCCCCTGACATAAGCAGTATCATTCGAGTACATGTGCCATTTTATTATAAATCATGGCGGTTAGTGCCTCAATAGTTGCGAGACAGGGTTATGTAAAAGGTTTGCATAAGTATCCATCTCTTCCTTATCTTAACTTAGTTATATTTGGTATTGAATTTTTAGATATAGTTCTTGCTAATTTGTTAAATGTCTTTTAATGCAGTCCTACTTTGAGTTCCAGGACATCATTAAGACTGAGTGGAATAAAGCACTCAGTAGTATGATGCGAAGTGCTATTAACTTGTACAAAAATTGGAAGTACAAGTTAAATAGGCACTTTCTAGAGTATGGGGGCAATCGAGACTAGGATTATGACTTGGAGCATGCTAGACGTTGTGTGTTGCGATTTGTCTCACCCTAGATAGCACAAAGGTGTGTGGATTTTCTTCAATAGCGATGATTATAAGGTAAGTATGATATTTAATAAAGTTATATCAATATTTCATATATCTAAATTGTAAATGTAACTATATTGTATGATTATTTCTTAATCTGCAAGAGTTGTTTATGAGAAATGCAAATAACCAGGCAAAGAAAGTGGTGAATGATCGGCATGCACATTATTGTGATAAGATAATTCAACTTATTATTCATTATTTAAATGTATAATCTGTTACTAATTCAATAATTATATTTATCCTTTCTTTTTCTTGTAAAATATAAATAGAGAAATAATGAGACAAGCAAAATACTATTGGTGCCAAAGAATTTCAAGGATTGACACACGAATAGGATGAGGGAGTGGGTGCATTCGACCCTTGCATAGTTGTATGTAAATGATCTAAACTTTATATTTTAACGATGCAAATTTTCTTGTAGTCTATATAATTACTTTTTATTTTAAAAATTCAAGATAAGGATGACTGAGCTGGCAACCCAATATATGTAGTTCAGTATGTCATCCACTAGCTCGCTTAGCACTCCTATGCAAATCGATGAGGTTGCCATTGCTAATGAGATGCTTGGCACTCATCGAGGGTATAGAAAGGCAATCGGTCATGTGCTGCCTGGCTAGACCTACCATTTAGCAAGCACTTCTAACTTTGGGCCGAGCTCCTACTAGATGTCCTAAGTGGGTGAGTTACAGGAGTAGCTATAACAAAGTCAACAATAGCTGGAGTAGAGTCAAAAGCAGCTTTAGTAAAGCTAGTTGTTGATTCAAGAGTAGTAGCAACAGCTTACTCAGCAACAACAGATGTAATAGTAATTCGGGATATATCTGATAGAGCTAACTTCTTTACTCAAACAGCATGGTCTCGTATTACTTATGTCACCATTCATTGCTGCACTGCTCGGGCTAAGTAAATTTGTGGCTGCACTTCTCACCCAGCCACTTGGTCCCTCCTAGGCACCACCCTCTATGTATCATCCACATTGTCAGGATGATGATGATAATGATGGTCCTAACACGAATGACGATATATCAAGTTATCTGCATCTTCCTTCCCCTTAGATTTTGTATGTATAATTTTTTTAATGTACCAATATTTATATGGATCATGTGCATAAAATTTTTTATTTATGTATAAACAATTTCAGAATTATTTTATAAGTATTCAATTTTTTTATATGGATCATGTGATCTTGTTACACATTACTATTAGTATCATTTGCATATTTTATTTGTACAATTTAATTAGATAAAGTTAAATTAAAAATTATTAAATTAATTTAATTAAATTGAAATAAAAAATATTATTATCTATATTATTAAATATAATATATTAATTTAATTATATTTTTAATTTAAAAAATATTGAAAACAAAGTCATCGCTAAAAGTATTGAAATTAAAAAAAATTAAAATTTTAAATGGTTTTTTGTGAAGATAGTGATGAACTTATACCAACGGCATTTTCTGTTATGACTTTTGCTTTTTAAGTTCTTAATGTGCTCAAATCTAATCTTAATAAAAATAGTGTTGAATTAAATTGGGTGGTGGAATTCAAGGCAAGAAAACATGGAGTGACATTGATGCCGGCCATAAACAGAGAATTATAAACCACGGATACAACATATATTCGGGGGGAGGGGCATTATCGTATTTAATTATATATTAAATTTATTTTTATTAAGATTAGATTTTATAAATTATATAATAATATAATAATAATATAACGTAAATTTTTTCTATATATCTTGAGAATCTTTAATTGCCCAGAAAGCTGAGGGGACAGAAAATGACCACTTTAATATTTGAGAATCTCTTCTTCAGAAAAGATGTATAGAATTTGACTTTTCTCCACATGAACTTTCGGCTTCTTCCATATTTTCAAGGCTCTACTTTAGGATGAAAAGCAAGTACAGACCATTTCATTCGTTCACTAACTCTTTTGTTATTGATGTATTGGCAAATTAAGATCCTGTCCTCAAATAAACATACAGACAAAATCCCACATTAAAATATTGATTTCCGGTTATTTGCAGCCCCAAATCAATGTATGTTTGAATGCTCAAACTAAGAGATATGCGGTTATCACATCGTTATACCAACGGCATTTTCTGTTATGACTTTTGCTTTTTAAGTTCTGTTATGACTTTTTTTTATTAGCGGCCCGTCCCACAGTCAACCATACAAACTACATATTACAAAAACCAACTTTAGAACGCTTGTCATGCAAAATACAAGTTGAAAGAATTCTATATTCAACAATCACTTTCCATAAAATTCAAAACTGTTGTGCGTCGCGTGTTTTCTACCTTTATTTAATAGTACGACTTTTATCATTCATTGGTGTAGAAATTTCATATAATGTTCAAGTCCGAAAATAATTTAAATATTTTTTAAGATCACAGAAGTCTATATCAAATACTACAAATTGCCCCAAAGGTCTTGAATTCAATTTTAAGAGTCGCTATTATTAAAATAAATTTTATTATTTGTTATTTTCACTCCAAATAATAATTAATTTCATATCAAAAAATGTAAATATATTTTGATGTAAACCAAAAAATAAAAAAGATAAAAACTGCGAATTATGCTGAGCCATCATCTCAAATAATATTTGATAACCCTTAGAAGTCGTGGCCTTCTTTTTCATCCCGAATTCATTTCTGAATTCTTGTACATGACTCTGGTAAATTTGTCAGTCCAATTTTTTTATGATTTTTTACTTTAATCTTAACATTTTAATGTCAAATTTAATAGTTACAATTTACCCCTCTTTCTCTCTCTCTTTCTCACATAAAATAATGCTCAAACTTGATATGCTCCTGTGTACACACAAACACAAAATCCCCCCAACCCCCCAATCAATAAATAAACTAAAGATTTGCTGTAAAATACAAATATGTGAGCACATTGTTTCTTATTTTAATTTTATATTATCATCCTAAAATTATGCAAATCTTGTATAAAATTTATATTAAGTTCTTACGTGAAACATCCTGTAATGTTTATTTGACAAAATCAGAACTTCGAATGTTTAGGATGCAGAGTTTCTTAATGGCCCCTTGAATCCGTCTAAAGAGATTGCGCGTCTGATTTGCGCGGAGGACAATCTCAATCTCAATTTCCTATTAAGAAAACCGTGTCTGGGTCTTTCATAATTTGTCCTCAACCACATCGGTCTCAATCGACGGCCTTTACATTTGAAAATGAATATTTGTATTCAAAAGCAATCTGGATCACGGAACACATTGGTCCATGAAGAAGATTAATTACAAAAAGAGAGAATAATAGACTGGACTTAGAGCTTATTTGTCGGCTAGACTTAAAAAACTAAAGGCTCATTTTTAATGGAGGTGTCAGATTGCCAAAACGCGTTCAATATTTTGTGTTTGATAAGGGGGAAAAAAATATCGAAAGCAAGAATTGGTGCAACTATAAATAAAGCCACTTTTTATTATAAAAAAAAATTATAATGCACCACTAAACAACACTAACACTAAACATTAATATTCCACCAAATCCAATAATCAATAATATCTGAGGATATGTTATAGGATAATATATGAACGCTTGATTCGGTAATATATTTGTACATGATACACCATAAATTTATCCTTTTATTATTTCTTCTCCATAATAAGGAAGGGTTCATTACCTTCTTCACTTTATTCCTCCCTAATTTAATATATTAAAAACATTTCATTTATTCCCTATTTAAAAAAAAATTACAATTAATAATCGATTAGTTCAATGAAAACAAATTAAATTTCAAACCATTCTAAGTTTGATAATTTATTGTTAGAGACGACTTTAATAAGATGAATTTATAGTTTACTTCCATCGAAGGTATGGGGATAAGAAAAATTTACAAATGTGAAGAAAGAAATAATTAAATTAATTTTACTTTCGCTAAGGCTGAGAGTGAAACGAACCCCTCCCATATCTGTGTAGAAAAAAGGTTATGCTTCTGTTGTACGGCTTGGCTTTACGTGAGGATGAATACGAGGAGAATATGGTTATTTATCAAATTTAAAAGTTAAAAAAAAAAAACTTACCTTGGGAGTTAAAGTTTGAATTTGATTTATTGTTAATATAAAGTATTTTATATTATTACTGAATAAGATGAAAATACCTCATTAAAAATGATAGTAATTAAGCATTTCTAGTAGTGAAGGAATTTTAATAATTTTTAATTAATATAGTAACATATGACTAAATAATAATATAAAATTATTTTTATCTTGATAGTAAATCAAATTTAAATTCTTAAATTATTCATTATAGTTCAAGGAAAAGAATAAAAAAATTTATAAACAAAGAGAAATTATTATGGGATAATTAATATGAATTTAAATTTAATATACTATTAGAATAAATTAATTTTATATTATCACCTATTCATATATACTGTTATATCAATAAAAATTATTTAAACCTATTCAATGTGATTAAATATTCTTAATTATTTCTAAGTTTTAATGATATATTTTTTCTCATTCAATATAAAATATTTTACATAAGCAGTGAATTAAATTTAAACTCAATATATATATTGAGTAAATCTGAAAAATTCTAGTGAAAAACATCAGACACTCTTCACACCGGTTGATTACCAACAGGAGGAGTATGTGACAAAACGATTTTTACAACATAGTACACCTAAATTAATGAGGATAATATTATTCTTATTTTTCTATATTCACTTTTTATTCATTTTTTTTTCTTAAGTTATACGCAGAGCATAAATTTATAAACCCTATTTTTTTTAAGAAAGAAGTCAATGCCATCCTTGAAAGATGGGCAAGTATTATTTTCCGATTAATAGTTTAAAGTGCCGTTCGTCTAACCACCCTTTGACCAGTTGCACGAACACCGGGACTTTCTTGCTTTTATTATAGCTTTCCTTACCCAATGGCCATCGAAGCAAAATGGTCTCCTTGTAAACTTTGGACATAGCACCCCCACAATTACAAATCATAAGTTTGTAACATCTTAATCTTCGGAGAATGGCTATGGTTTCTTTTAGACTGCTCTCTATATTTTGTTCAGTTGTCATTCTCATATCTCAAACCACCGCCCAATCAAGCTTCCTCTACCATTTTTGCATGAATGACAAGGGTAACTATACAGCAAATAGCACCTACCAGACCAACCTCAATACCCTTTTGTCCAATCTCTCTACCAACACAGAGATTGACTATGGCTTCTACAATTTCACATATGGCCAAAACTCTGATAAAGTAAATGCAATTGGGCTGTGCAGAGGAGATGTTAAACCAGATGATTGCCGTAGCTGTCTTAATGATTCTAGAGTCCTTCTCCCACAACTGTGTCCAAATCAGAAAGAAGCAGTTGGTTGGTATGACAATTGCATGTTACGGTATTCAAACCGCTCAATATTTGGCATCATGGAAAGTTCCCCCACTTTCTATATGAGGAACTCGAATAATGCAACAGATGTGAATCAGTTCAATCAGGTGCTCCAGAACTTGATGGGTAATCTGACAGATATAGCTTCATCTGGCGACTCCCGGCGTAAGTTTGCAGCAAGAAGTGCATCAGAAGGCTTTGAAACTATATATGGTCTTGTGCAGTGTACGCCTGACTTGTCTGAGCTAGAATGCAGTGACTGCTTGGTTGGGTCTATCTCTCAAATACCATCTTGTTGTAATAACAAGATAGGTGGCAGAGTAAATAGCCCAAGCTGCAACATAAGATTTGAGACCTATCGCTTCTATGATCCCACTGCTGATGCACCAACACCCTCGCCACCGTCACAAGTGTCTCCTCCACCACCATCCACCAATAACACAAGCTTTGAAGGTAGCCAAAGTCAACCCTTTTGTCCTCCTTACAAATATCGAAAATTTAAATTCATTTTTTTATTTGATGGAGGGAAAGGAAAAGCATCTGGTAAAATTTTAACGGCAGGATTCACAAGGTTACAAAATTTCAAGGTTTTTGTTATTGTTGGCCTTTTCTCCATTGCTTATTTTTAGGAATTATTCACAGACTATCATTCCCAATCTATGAATATTCTTTCAAACTACTGAATTCTGGTTTTTGTAGGAAAGAGCAACACAACACGGATTGTTATTGCCACAGTTGTGCCAATTGTTGCCATAATTGCACTGCTTATCTTCATCTGCATCTATTTAAGGTTCAAAAAGTCAAAGAAAAGTATCATAGGTAAGTCTTAATGTGGATTTGATTTGTTATTTGCCAAACTGTGCCTACATTGTTCGATGAACTTCGAAAAAGAAAAATCGGTTCACTTACCACCATATATAGGATATTTTCTGTATAGCTATAGAAAAAGATTCATGAAATTTTTAGAGGAATTCCTTCAATCACATAAGCCTTCTTGCTGCCCTGTATCCACTAAGGACATTGAAGATGAAACTATCACTATGATTCAGAATCGAAAGAATGGGTAGATCACAACAGAAAAGAACCAAAAGTGGAAATAATTACATTGGAAAATGATCTCTCTGTTTTCTTTCTAGCTCACTAAATTGCTGCAATCTCACTCTTGGAGCTGTTATTCTTTACAGCTCAAGATGATGCTGATGATGAAATTAGATCTGCTGAGTCGTTGCAATTCCACTTCGACACAGTAAGAGTTGCCACAGATGACTTCTCTGATGCTAATAAGCTTGGACAAGGTGGATTTGGGGCTGTTTACAAGGTAAGATAATGAATACTATAGGTTGAGTCATTGAGGTTAATACACGCACTTTGTCAGAAAGTAGTACAATTAGCCATTTATTGAAGAAGAAACTAATGAATTCTGATATATTTTCAGGGTAGGCTCACTGATGGACAAGAAATTGCTGTCAAAAGGTTGTCAATGGATTCTGGCCAAGGTGATATAGAATTTAAGAATGAGGTGCAACTAGTGGCCAAGCTTCAGCATCGAAATTTAGTAAGGCTGCTTGGTTTCTGTTTGGAAGGATGTGAAAGGCTACTAATCTATGAGTTTGTACAAAATAAAAGCCTTGACTACTTCATATTTGGTAGGTTTTAACATCTTATTTGAATGTACTTATATTATTTCATTTTATGGATCATGACAAACATATATTCCTAACATAGTTCAAAATATTATAATTTCGAATGGGTGTACATCTAGATCCAACTAAGCGTTCACAATTGGATTGGGAAAGGCGCTACAAGATTATAGGAGGCATTGCTCGAGGCCTTCTTTATCTTCATGAGGACTCTCGACTAAGAATTATTCATCGTGATCTCAAAGCAAGCAATATTCTCTTAGATGAAGAAATGAATGCAAAAATATCAGATTTTGGCTTAGCAAGATTGGTTGTAGTGGATCAAACTCAAGTCAATACAAGCAGAGTTGTAGGCACCTAGTAAGTATTATAATATCCAAGAGCTCACTTGTACAAAAGCCATCATCTCCATTTGTGTTACAATTATAAGAGTTTAACAGGACAGATAATGAATAATACATGATTGTAGAAAGCTACTAGTATGATCTAATATTTCTGATTTAGCTTTTTGCAATGACATGCAGTGGATATATGGCACCTGAATATGCAATATATGGACAATTCTCAGTAAAATCTGATGTCTTTAGTTTTGGAGTATTGGTTCTAGAAATTATGAGTGGCCATAAAAATAGTGGCATTCGTCATGGGGAAAACATCGAAGATCTATTAAGTTTTGTAAGTATGAAATTTTAATTTCCCAATCCTTCTTGCTTTTAGAAGTCTAGTATGAAAATGTACGTATAATTAGTTCAAATGAAATTGTAGTTGTCAAAACTTGTAATTATGGAATAGTATTTTCTCTAATTGAGCAAATTTATTGCAGGTCTGGAAATATTGGAGAGAGGGTACAGTTTCAAATATCATAGATCCCACATTGAATAATGGTTCTAGAAATGAAATGCTAAGATGCATCCACATTGGGTTACTTTGTGTTCAAGAAAATATAGTTGACAGACCAACCATGGCCACCGTTGTACTCATGCTCAATAGCTATTCTCTCACTCTCCCAGTACCTTCAGAACCTGCATTTTTCATGGATAGTGAAAGTTTATCAAACATGGAGTTAAATTCAAGGATGACAAGATCAAAGGAATCAAAAAATAAATCCATTTAAGAATCAATAAATGAGGCATCAATTACTGAACTAAATCCTCGCTAAATATCAATTATTAAAGTGATATTTAGAAGATTGCAAAAGTATTATCATTCTAAAGTCAAATTCCAATGTCTTGAACTCTTGTAATTTTTTATAAGTAGACTTAATTTTCTAAAATGAATGTCTATTGGTTTACATCATGATAGGATCTTTGAATATAGACTTCAATGTAACTTGAGAGAAAGAAAAGCATTTTGTAAGTAGTAAGCACTGCAGCTTAGTGGTGTGTTTGTGTATCTATGTATTTGTTTTTCCCTCATAAATTTAATGGTTGATAGTTTGCTTGCTTTTCGTCGAATGTGACACCGATACATATTCTCTCCGAGGATCACAACTAATATGCAAGCTTTTGTTAATTATTATGTAATAATAGTGAAGATAAAGTTAATTTTTTTATTAATTAGCCATTAATGAATATTATAAAAATTTACATCATCCCATATTACACATAAATATAAATATAATAAATTTAGCAATTATCATTGGACCTTTAAAAGAAAAAAATAAAGACATGAACAAACTAAAAAAGATAAAAATTTAATAAATATTATCTTTTATAAATTAGGAGGATTTGGATTACAAAAATATTTTTTAAAAACAACATATATTATTTATTGTTGTGGAAAATTGTAAAATAACAATTCAAATAATAACTCATGTTAGTTAAGTCAGAGAATAAAATAAATATTAAGATAATTAGTTCAGTAGTATTAGTTCATGGACTTGTTTTAGATGTTACAAGTTTCATGGATTTGACTTTAGAGGATCCAAATATTTATTTATTTAAATTGTAAAATTAAAAGGAATGAAAAAATATTTTGCTATATGACGCTACGTAATATGAACCAACCACCGCAATACATTATGCAGTAGGAAACATAATAAGTAAACAAAACTTATGAGTTATTTAGGCATTATAAGTAAAGAATTTAAATTATCAAATTTGATATTTTAATTTTAAAATTCATAATATTTCTTAAATGCTTTACCCAATCACAAACACATTAGTCCCACTTGTTCAATAATCACATATCTCTACTGTGAACTCATTGGAGGTTGTCCGACGTCAGCCGCAAAAATAGACAATCAGCGATGCAACAAATTCATTGTTAAGCATTCGATGCATTACGCTGGTTTGAATTCTTCAAATTCAAGTGATGCTCTGAATCTACAATTACAAGCAAAGGAAAAGCCAACATTACATATTGAAAAGTGGTCCCTATGGATTAATTCATCCGGTACTCGTGTCAACGATAAAACTGGTCAAAGAGGGCTGTTATATTCTTCAAACGAGAAAGAGATGCATCTTGGCTTTTTGACCGAAATACATTACGAGAAAAAATAAAAAAAAAATTCACTAACACGGGGGGGCATCCCGTGGTTGGTGTGACTGGTCATGAGTGAACCGCTCCCGTGATCAGCAACGTCTCATTTTTTTATTTAATTTTCACTCAATTTTTTATTTCAATTTAGGCGCTTTCTTATTTTTATTCATTTTTAATTTGTGATCCTTTCTTTGTTTTATTTTTAATTTTTACTTAATTTATTTTGATTTATTTTTTTTTATATTTTAGATTTTTTAATATTAATTATTTAAGATTGTAAATAATAATCAATAATTTTATTAACTCTCATAAAATTATACAATATATATAATATAATAAAATTAATAACTATCATAAGATCGCTGAAATAATTATTATCTTAATAAATATAAATTTTTACATATTCTCCTATAAACTCATTTGTTTAAAGATTTAAATCATAAAAATAAAATTTTAAATAATATTTTACTATACTGTGATGTATATATCTATAAAATTTTTTAACTAAATATGAAATAAGAAAATAATCTACATCATGAAAATAAATATTTTATTAGTAAATTATGTTAATCCATAAATATGATACAATTTAATTTAAAAAAATTAGATACAGATTATATATTTTTAAGAAATTTTTAAACAAGAATCATAATATTATAATACGTTATTTAATTTTCATTTTATCATATGTAATATTCATGTTATATAAATAATAAAAATAAATTATGCATAAAAATTTTAATTGAATACTTAAAAATAAAGTGCTAAATTATGTGCCAAAAATTATTAAAAATTAATATATTATAATGTTGTAACTCTTATTTAAAAATAAAAAAAATCATATCATCTAATAAAATATTTAATTAATTAGAGTAGCGAATATTAAGTATAAGTTTAATAAAATTTAATCTATAAGTTTCAATTTTCTAAAACTTAATGAGGCAAAATTTAATTATTTTAGGATAACTTAAAGGTAGTATTTGACTTTAACATCTAAAAATTAATAATTAAAATAATTTTAGGTTAATAATTTAGGCTTTATTTATTTTATTAGATAATATTTTTCATTGAAAAAAAATGATAAATGTATATTGATAAAGGAGTAGCATGATATTTCTATTCATGATTATTAAAAATAATACATAAAGTTATAGTAATAAAAGAAAACAAGTTCCTTTATGAAAAAAAATAAGAAGTTATTTGGTCAAATTTTTTATATTTAATATTAAATGAATAAAATATTTTTCTTATAATTTGTTTTACAACTTTGTTTTATAAAAAGTGTTTTAGGTTGAAACAAATGGTGCCTTGAAAGGAAAAGTAATTGAAGGATATACACATGAAATATAAATATTTGTTCTTAATTAAATCAAAATTACATGTATTTTAATATTTTTCTTTAAGATGAAGGATAACAACTTTTTAATTTTTCTACCTGAACATGAGTAGCATCCGTAAAATGTATTTACTTAGTTTTTTACCTCTAGATGAGTAATCGATATCATTTCCCATAGTTACATATAAGTATAACTTTAAATTAAGATTATAACAAGTAGTATTTTAGAATGCTCCAAGGAACTTTAAATAACAACGTAATGAATGGAATTAATTAAATAATGTGATTTGAATTAATAAAAAAAGTGAATTTTTTTTTCAATTTGTGCAATTTATCTAAAAAATTGAAAAATATGATAAATGGAATGTGAGAGAGTACTAAATCTAAAGAAAAAAATTTATGAATGAATTAAATAAATAAATTAGATATAACGCTATAATACAATAATAAAATATTCAATCACCAAAATAATGGCTCTTAGTCCTGCATCGAGGGCATCGCCTCGCTTGTTGCAGTCGTTAAGCTAGGGAATGACATTGTTCATCTTCATCATTATCCTCATCATCATCTGCATGAGTAAGAGGATTCTAACCCTTAAAAGGTAGAGAGTTTAAGTTCTAATAGGAGGATTAAAATGATGAAATAAGGTTTTTTGGGGTAAAAAACCCTTGTTGTTGGTGCTTTGTGGATCCATCAACATAGTCAATAGTAAATGCAAACGGGTCAGCAAAAATGCCATTAGAGAACCAAGGACTTGTTGAGTTGATTATGATGGCGATAGGGTGAAGAACGATAACTATGAAACATCATGAGGCTGCTGTGGCGGTAATGTCATATTGTATGATAGGCCAGCATCTCCACTTATGAAGAATTACGATGAAGAAGTATATATTGATGGACCTGCACATCCTATATTAACCTACATCAATAGAGGAGTGTAAAAGGATGGGACATCTGCTTGTGTCATCAATGGATAACCATGAGGGATACTTTCATCATATCCCCTTCCTCAGATAAAATGGGATCCCTAAAAGACATGAAGCTATAGTCTCTCTTTCCATGCCTAGGCTCGCAAATGGATAATCTCGATAATTCATTAGTCGGATAAGCAGGTTAGGAAGTTATCATGTCTTAATGCTCTCCCAGTGCACGTAGCATGAGGCCACATTCCGTTCCACTATCTCTCTAAATTGACTATACACAAGAGAGGGGTAATCCTCGACGCTGAGCTTGCATAATCTCTTAACTATATCAGTTTGTAAAGAAGTACATTTTAATAATTTAATATATAATAATTTGGAAATATAAGCACAAAAGTGTGTGAAGGATAAAAGGTTACCACAAATCCTGAACCACCACTAATTGAATAAATTCATCATCTGGTATGTCTCTAATACCATTTCATGTACCCTAAGTCATTTTAAAGAGCATCCATTTCCATTTTAGTCAATGAAAGTGTGTTGTGGCATGCATTCTAAGCAATAATGAAAATCACATGCTCTTACCACCAGTCTTTTGATGTTTTATCCTAAAGTTATAAGGTATGACAAAAATCAAGATTGAATGGCTCTTATGGGATTGGTTGCCTTTTGCTAAACTGATGAAGTACATGATCTACATGGTACCATTCCACGATGTAAAATCATATAATGGGGACTGATGCCAACCATATATCAAGTGAGGTTAAGCAATACTTTGGTACAAGCTGCTGTACACTTAGAATATCATAAAGGCATCAAATAATCTATATTACACAAGTGTAATATAAATAAGCATATCATTACATGTAAGACTGGATTCATTAGATACAACAAAGTAAGGTAATGAACCTCATCGACCCTTATTTGATCAAACAATATTTTATATTGGTGTAAAGCTATTGTTAGCAGCTAAGAAGACAATCCTATATTCTTCCACTTGCGAGGAATATAAATTATATATTATTTATTTGAATATTTTAAGGTGTTATGAGGAATGCAACATAAAAATATGTATAATCCACACCTGAAATCTAATGGTGGAAGCAAGAGGTAGATGTTTAGTCGAGAATCAAGACACTAGGATCTCACCGGTTCTAGAGTAGGAAATTGATCCCACACCCACAAATATAATAGGTACAAAAACATCCATAAATGTTAATCTCATCACATTTAGTGATGGTACACAATTCTCTATACAAGTATGCCAAAACCATCGATCCTTAACTATACCGACCAACATCTGTAAAATTTTTCAGCAACGGCAGATACATCAACAATACTTTGTGGCTCAAAGTATCGAGCATAAGGTAACTACCTATGAGTCTCAAGATATAAGCACGCATAAAGCACCTGTTTGTTCATCATCTGCATCATTCGATAAGTGTGTAACATTTACTACTAACTAAGTAATGCTCAAACGCTGGCCTTGTAAACATTCATCTGGTATTCTAATCCTAAATAGATCTTTGCACATCTCTAGCTAATCATATCCAGTGTATCCAGAGATAAGGACGCCTTCACATTATAAACCTAACTAGATGGAGATATCTTATAGGGTAATAATGCAATCCCCTAAGGTGGTGTGGAAAGTGTGTATCTCAGGATGCTAGTGCGAATACAAGAGCAGTATTAAAATCAAAGTGACCAAGCCAGCTGGCACTATAAAAGTTTGCCTATTGAAGATAAGGGACAATTACAAATGGTGGATCCAGGAGACGATTCCTATGGGCAACGCATCATAAATTCAGGATTCGATCCACCTTCACATGCCAATTGAAAACATAGTTAGCATGTATAAAATCAAGCAATTTTTATTAGAGGAATAAACTTACCCAACCTAGCCACACAACCTGTGAAATGTGTCTAGACTATAAGTATAGTAGGGACTCATCATTAGGCCCAGGGTTAATTACAAGTGGTGGATCAAGGAGATGATTCCTATGGGCAATGCATCATAAATTAAGGATTTGATCCACCTTCACATGCCAATTAAAAACATAGTTAGCACGTATAAAATCAAGCAATTTTTATTAGGGGAATAAACTTACCCAGCTTAGCCACACGACTTGTGAAACGTGTCTAGATTGCAAGTATAGTAGGGACTCATTATTAGGCCCAAGGGTCATAACACGACACTGACTAGCCATTGGTCTCTGCTGATATGAACTCTATCAAACTAGATAAATTCAGTTCGTTTGCATAACCATAAATTCTTGTAAGTCTTCCAAAACGCATCAAGAAAATAAATAATTTAATTCAATAAGACAAGCACAGTATACTATTTAGATATAACAAGTAATTTAGTATTTACTAATATGTCAACAAACTATACATAGTGTAGAGATATGTATAATATTAATTTTGAAAAAAGGTTATCCGTTGACTTTTTGGAGTTGAGGGTGTTATGGCACGTTCCGTTGATTAAACTGACAGTTTGTGTGGTTGTGCCTAATTTGCCTACATAATCCATACCTCTGAGATTCTAATGGATTCTCTCTCCAATCTATTTTATTCTTTATTCATATGGAACACAGTCGACCATTGCAATGCATCTTCATTGGATTTGGCACTAGTATTGGTCCACTCAATGCTAACTAATGCTCTATACCATCGATTAGTCAAAACTTACAACTATAAGCTTTTAGCATTGTCTCTAGTTAGAAAACAGGATTGACAAACTGTAATAGATCCAACAAGACCTTTGCACATGTAGCAAACACATGTTAGCAAGATCAATGCTCCATTTGAAATTTGCCACAATCATATGTTCGATCGCACAGGTTAACCTTGCAAGATCAGCTAAATTATTTCTAAGTCAAGTCATATAGCTCTTCCACCTCGAAAGCCAACCCTTGGCGGTCAAAATGATGCATATGACAAGTAGATGCTTTTTGAATACACTCTTGAATCTTTTTTTGGATGTCCTTGCTAAACACATATCCTTCTTATAACTGTGTTGTAATGGTCTTTGCTCGATTAACAAAGTATGTATTTAATTGGTATAGTGTAGCTTCGACCAGCTTGGTAATCGACAAAAATCTAACCTTTTTGAATATGTTGTTGATACACTCGGCTAAGTTAGTTGTCATGTGCCTCCATTGTCAACCTTTCTTATCATAAGCATGACTTCATTGACATTTTGGAATATTATCAATCTAATCAGCAGCTCTTGGGTGTAATTGGTGTAATTCATCTAACTTGTAATCCATAACATGTCACTCATATTGGTAACTTTACCAAACATCGTTGTGATTAAATAAACAATAATCATAATAGGCAATGATAATTAATAATGTTAGTGTAAGTAATACGCACCAATATTAGTAAACATCTTCTTCAATCACGTTGTCATAAAAGTTAAGTTTAAATTGTTAGTTATGTGTCAAAGGCAGAACATATGATAAGCATAAGGGGTTGCCACCTTACACGTGGGTTGGCAACAGCAGCTAGTATTCTAAGATGTCTATATGATATAAAGCAAATACCCTACCTGTCCTTAACGACACGCCACCAAACATTTAGTAAGAATCAAGCTTATATCTCATATGTTTCCCCCTTTACCATGGTAAATGCAAGAGGTACAACTTTTTTATCGTCATCTTGTGATGTTACGATAAGCAAGACTCTCTTATACTTTCCATTCAAAAAAGTGCTATCAACTTGGACTATTAGTTTCAAATGGTCAATCGCATCAATGCATGGCCTAAAGGCCTAGAACACTTAATGGAACAATGCAACTAACTCATCTTTAGAACTGCTTAGTGGACATTCTCTGCTAACAATCTCAAAGTAAGATCCAGGATTAAAGTGTCATACTATGGCCAACCACCTCGGTAGTATAAAATATTACTTCTTTTAATTCCTAAATGCAAGGATGATGGTTTGGTGTTTGCTCTTCCACACCTTTTTATAGGATATTGAGTACCCAAAGATATCATAGATTCACTTAATAACTTCTCGAATGGACACACTTAGGTTTTGTCATTATAGTCATCTGTGTCTAATTTTGGATGATCTTGAAATAAGACCCAGGATTAAAGTGTCGCACTACTGCTAACCATCTCGGTAGTATAGAATAAAACTCCTAATTCCTAAATGCAAGAGCGATGGCTTAGTGTTTGCCCTTTTACACCTTTTTATAAGACACTGAGTACCTAAAACTACAATGGATTCACTCAATGACTTCTCAGATGGACACACTTAGGTTTTCAATCACCATGGCCATAATATAGGATGAAATGACATCTATGTCTAATTTTGGATGACATCTGTGTCACCATGGCCATAATGTAGGATGAAATGACGCCTATTGTATTTTGATATCTGCCAGTAATTCTCTCTCAGCTTATAACATGCTCTAACCCTCTAATTGCATTGTACACCATAGTGAGGGCATCAATATTCTTTATATTTAGGCGAACAGTAATGCACACAGAATGTGTGGTGAGTCCGAATTTAGTATATCTTCATTGCATGGTAAAATGACTTTTGGTCCATATATCGCAAGCACACACATGACTCTTAATTGTCATTTATATTTATGTCGCCTCCCATTTTAGGATAATCATGACTTACGGTAACTTTTACATTTATTTGTGAAAAAAAGATAGCAGCCGGTTCCATATATCGATTTGCAGGTGTTGTTGAGAATGTATTCAAAACATCTTCTCTACTATCATCATTATTGTAATTGTCATTATCTCCACCAAACCCTTTAGAAATATCATCATATGTATCTCCCTCTTCAAATTCATCCATTATGTCTTCTGTTTCCTCTAGGGAAAAGGGGGATTGAGGTAAGCTATAGTTAGGCTGAGAAAAATATGGCTTTGGAGCATAATCAACAATAGGGGTGTGAAACTGCTAGTCATATTCAATTCACTTGTTTATTGGTTCTATACTACCAAGATATAGGTTGTAATATGATGGCTGAGCATTACTAATCACGGCTGTCGAACCGATCAAATTAAATTTTCTGATTTCCTAAAAATATTTGTAGCAAAAATAGTGAAAACTAGGTCAAACCTCTGAAGATCCTTTTCAATAAGTCTCTGTGATCATTTACTAATTATGTTATTAAACACAAAATACTAAATAGAATGCTATGCAAATTATCAAATACAAAACACGCAGATTATAAAGGCTATAATGAAATAGAATTAGAGATAATGTTGTATGCTGTATGTAAATAAAAATTATGCAAAATAGAATGCAAAATTGAGGGGGAGTTAGTTGCACGAATTAAATGAATAACGAGCACAAATTTAAGCTTGAAAAATAGAAGTAAAATAGAGGGAAATCAATGAAATCAAACAGCCAATTCAAGGAATCCAAGGTTTCTTCAAAAAATTAATCACATATCATTCTAAATTGGATTTTGCAATTGATTATTTAGCTTTGAATTATCCAGAATCCCTGCAATAATTTATAAATTCTATGCAAGACAATCGCCTAGGATTTGATTGATTAAGATTAGCTAAGTTAGACAATCGTCATAACCCTTAAACTAAATCAAAACTAATTTAAAAATAGAATTCAGCCAAATTAAATGAATTAATTCAGAATCCTAAATTAATCATTCATCCCCTTTTCTCTCATAAAAATTCTAATTAATCAACTAAAATTTACTATCAATTTAGATTAAAAACAAAACTTACATAATTGAACAAAGATTATATCAAATCAATATCCAAGTCAATAGATCATGCAAAAGGAAAATCAATTACAGTTACTAGCATACAAACCAAGATCTCATAATTCCAGGGAAGAAGAATCTCAAATTTTCTTAAGTCAACTCAGAGAATTAGCCTTCCATTAGAGAAAAATGCAAGAACAATAGAAATTACAAAAACTGTCCAATTCTCTCCTCCAGGTTCTGATTTTGCAACCTCTTTGTTTATAACCCTAGAGGCCTAATTAGGACTGGACCTGAATACAAACTTGTAGCCTAATATCTTAGGAAACTACCCATAAAATTTCAGCCCAATTAGACATTCCTAGCTCAAGTTATAGCCAAAATACTGAAAGTGGTTCAATCCAGTCTGAGATGAAATAATGAGCCACAATCCGTCTTCCTTGGCCTTTAACACGACTCAAAAGGCTTTAGGAATGTTTAGATATGGATTTCATGGAGTAATTGGACTTGGCCTTGCATCAATTAGGCACTTGGAGCTCAAGATATGAATTAATTATTGCAACTGGGTCGGATCTGGGCCTAGACAACAACTATGCTTCGGTTTTGTGCTAATCTTTGACCTCCAAGATGGCAGAACTAGATTTTACGGTCAACATGAAAATTGTAACTCTTTTTCTTAAATTTCCAAAGGTGTATAGATTGTCCAAATCTGATATCTGACGCTCAAGTTATGACTAAAATACTGAAACAGCATAAAAAATCTAACATTAAGCCCGAAATTCAATTAAGCCCAAATTAATGCAAAATAGATCCAATTGAGTATCATCACTTCCTAAAGGACCTTAATATAAGGGAAAATATTAATATAGTACTATTCATATCAAATTTCCCCACACTTATCCCTCACTTGTCCTCGGGCAAGACCAAGAAATTTATTTAAAATTAAAACATAAAAAAAACTTTACTTTCCAAAAACTTCAAATTCACAAATCTACAAGCAAAAATCAACCAAAGGTAGCAATAAACATAACATATCATGAAGAAAATCCTTGACAAACTTGAAACTGAACCAACATAGTAACTTCATTCAAAAAGAGTAGATTGAATTGGTAGATTTCTTACAAAATTCACTCCCTAACTCTCTTAAGTGTTTAGGCTAGTGTTTCACTCAAGTTTATTCTATGAATTTGCTCTTTCATAAGTTTGCTAATCATCTAATCTCCACTACTCAAATCACATGCACAACACAAATCAAAAACACTTTATTTATGGTTATAATGTAGCTAAGGTAAGGGTAGGAAAAATAAGGATATGGAAGGTTAAAAACTAAAGAAATCAATAGAGTACTTGAATTTCATATGAGCAATTCGTAAACACTAACACTCAATCACAACAAACCAAATTCAAAATTCAAACACTCATTAACTTCTTTGTGTTTTTTTTTTCAATTCAAATTTTTTTTCTTTTTCATCAATTTTTGTTATTTTTTTCTCTTTCTTTTTTTTCTTTTTTTTTTTTGCACTAACCTTTGATGATAACTTTTTATAACATATAAACTCACATACCTCCACACTTATTCAAAAGCCTATCTCATAAATTTTTAAATGCTCCACTAATTCCTAAAGTTAGGTAAAAATATTTATTTTTAATCAGAAAAATATACTTATGGATTAATTAACAAAGAAAAAGTAATAAAAGCTCAAGAGGGCTTAACAAAGGTAAAAACATCAAGGTTAGCTTTATGGCTCTAGGTTAAAACAAAGAAAGAATGCCTTAATCATATTTGTGCATGCATGTGCAAAATGTAATCTCAAAAAGATTCAAAGCAAGTTCTAGAGAAACAAATCATGGAAGAACATCACAAAAGAAGGAAAGAATATAGCATGAATTTTCAACAACAGGCTCAAAATCTCACAAGGTGGATTATGTTACTAAATTCAATCTACCAATTCAAAATTCATTACTATATCAATTAATTTCAAGAAGCAAAAATGATTCATTCAATCATGTTATGAATCTTATCTATCTTCAATTAAATCTTACTCATGAATGTGTAAAATCTTCATCAATGGAAAGTGATTAAAAATTGACTCAAAATCATTCAAAAAATGAAAGATAAAATGATTATATATATATATATATATATATATATATATATATATATATATATATATATATATATATATATATATATATATATATATATATATATATATATATATATATTATTTTTTTAAGGAAACAGAAATAAAAATAGTAATGAAAATAGCAGAATTGAAAATAGGAATAGCAAAAATAGAAAACAGAAACATTAAAAATAAAAATAGAAACATAAAAACTAAAATAGCAGCATAATTAAAAATAGAGATAGCAAAAATAGAAACTGCAAAATTAAAACTAAAAATAGCAGAAACAGTAACGAAACAGTAATAAAATAGTAACAATAAAGGAGCAGAAATAGAAACAGCAGCATTAAAACAGAGATAGCAATATGAAAAATAATAAAAATAGAAACATTAAAAATAGAACCAGAAACAATAGAAATAGCAACAGAAACATAAATTTCCCTCCCCCTACACTTAAATTTTACATAGTCCTTAATGTAAAACACATCAACATCAAGAAACAACATCAAGAAAAGATAAAGGACATGTAAATAAAAGAGAAGGGTAAAAGAAACAAATCCAAAGTAGCTTGGGTTGCCTCCCAAGAAGTTGCCCTTCTTTAATTTCTTTGGCTAGACATACTCCTTATCATTCTTCATAGATTGGGATTACTAACTTCAATTCTTCCACCACCATTTGGTCTTGGACTCCTTCATGAAAAAGCTTTAGCCTATGGCCATTCACCTTGAATAATTTGTTAGAAGTCATGTCTCTAACTTCAACTACACCATGAGGAAAAACATTAGTAACAACAAATGGTCCATCCCAACGGGAACGGAGTTTGCCCGGCATCAATTTAACCCTTGAATTAAACAATAAAACTTTTTGGCCAATTTCAAAATTTTTCTTAAGAATGGACTTGTCATGGAATGCCTTTGTTTTCTCTTTGTAAAGCCTAAAACTCTCATAGGCTTCAAGTCTAAGCTCTTCCAATTCTTGTAATTGTAATTTCCTTTCCTTTCCACATGCCTTCAAATCCATGTTGCATCTTTTTATGGCCCAAAATGCTTTATGCTCTAACTTAATCAGAAGGTGACAAGCTTTCCTAAAAACAATCCTATAAGGAAACATCCCAATAGGAGTTTTGTATGTGGTCCTATAAGCCTAAAGTGCATCATCCAATTTAAGGCTCCAATATTTTCTATTAGGCTTTACAATTTTCTCAAAAATTAACTTCACTTCTCTATTGGAAATTTCTGCTTGTCCATTTGTTTAAGGATGGTATGGAGTGGAAATTCTATAACAAATCCCATATTTCTTCAATAATGCCCTAAGTGTTTTATTGCAAAAATGAGTCCTTTGGTCACTAATTAAAGCACGTGGAATGCCAAACCTACTGAAAATATGAGATCTAACAAAATCCACAACAACTTTAGAATTATTAGTTTTAGTGGCTTTAGCTTCCACCCACTAAGAAACATAATCAACATTAAGAAGAATGTAAACAAAGCTAAAAGATGAGGGAAAAGGACTCATAAAATCAATGCCCCATACATCAAAAACTTCACAAAAAAGTATAGGGGATTGAGGCATCTCATGTCTACGAGTTAAATTCCTTATCTTTTGACATTGTTCACAATTTTTACAAAACATGTAAGCATCATGGAACAAAGTAGGCCAATAAAAACCACAATCTAAAACTCTTCTTGTTGTTCTCTTAGGTTCAAAGTGACCCCTATAAGCATGAGCATGACAAAATGCAAGTATGGAATGAAACTCAGAATCATGTACACATCTCATAATTATTTGATCAGCATAAAATCTCCACAAATAAGGGTCATCCCACACATAATACTTAGTTTCACTCTTGAACTTATCAATTTGAGCTTTAATGTAATATGAAGGTAACTCATTACTAACCAAATAATTCACTAAATTAGCATACCAAGGATCTTTACCTAGCAGTTGAAAAAGCTACTCATCTAGAAAAGTTTCATAGATGGGAAGAGTGTCTATATCTTTTGAAATTCTGCTCATATAGCCAGCTACTAAATTTTCAGCACTAATTCTATTTCTAATCTCAATATCAAACTCTTGTAAGAGCAATATCCATCTAATCAAGCGGGGTTTTGCCTCCGATTTCTTCAAAAGGAACTTCAAAGCTGCATGATCAGAAAACATAATTACCTTAGAACCAAGCAAATATGATCTAAATTTATCTAAAGCAAAAATAATGACTAAAAGTTCTTTTTCGGTTGTGGCGTAATTTGCTTGGGCAGCATCCAAAGTCCTTGAAGCATAGTAAATCACATGAGGTTGTTTGCCCACTCTTTGTACAAGAACAGCTCCAATTGCATAGTTGGAAGCATCACACATCAACTCAAAAGGTGAATCCCAAGATGGTAGCTGAATGATGGGAGTAGTGGTAAGAGCTTGCTTTAACTTATCAAAAGCTTCCTTGCAAGGTTGATCAAAATTGAATTCTGTTTCTTTTTGGAGTAACTTGGACAATAGAAGAGCTATCTTACTGAAATCTCTTATGAATCTTCTATAGAAACTTGCATGACTAAAAAAAGAATGCACTTCCCGCATAGAATGGGGTAAGGTAAAGTAGAAATCATATTAATCTTAGCAGGATCTACTTCAATGCCTTTGTTACTTACTATATATCCTAGAACTATGCCATGCTCTACCATGAAATGACATTTTTCAAAATTCAGCACAAGGTTTGTTTCAATGCATTTATCTAACACCCTAGAAAGATTATGCAAGCATGTATCAAAGGAAGAAACATAAACAGAAAAGTCATCTATAAAAACTTCAATGTAATCTTCTAAAAATTCAGAAAAGATGCTTACCATACACCTTTGGAATGTACCAGGTGCATTACATAAGCCAAAGGGCATCCTCCTATAAGCAAAAGTGCCAAAAAGACATGTGAATGTTGTCTTCTCTTGATCTTCTGGTGCAATATGAATTTGAAAATAACCAGTGTAGCCATCTAAGAAACAATAGTGTGATTTTCTAGCCAATCTCTCAAGCATTTGATCAATGAAAGGTAGAGGAAAGTGGTCTTTTCTGGTTGCTTGATTGAGTTTCCTATAATCAATGCATACTCTCTAACTATTCTGCACTCTAGTGGGCAGCAAGTCATTGTTCTAGTTTTTTATGACTGTCAAGCCACTTTTCCTAGGAATAACTTGGACTGGACTCACCCACTTGCTGTCTGAAATTGGATATATAATTCCTGCCTCCAAAAGCTTAGTAACCTCCTTCTTTACCACATCCAAAATTAGGGGGTTAAGTTTCCTTTGTGGTTGTCTCACTGGCTTGGCTTCTTCTTCTAGCAGAATTTTATGCATACATGTTAAAGGATTAATTCCAAGAAAGTCTGCAAGTGTCCACCCTATTGCTTGTTTATGAGCTTTTAAAATCTGCAATAATCTCTCTTCTTGGTCAAGTTACAATTTCCTTGCTACAATTACTGGCAGCTTATCATCCTTTTCTAAGAATGCATATTTTAAATGATCTGGGAGAGGTTTGAGCTCTAAATTCGGTGGCTGGATGATAGAAGGAAGCAATTTCGTGCTAGTCATTCTAGCAAGGTGAAATGCTTCTTAGTCACAGGATTCTGCTTCTGCTGCTTCTTTTTTTGCTTCTGGTTTCTCTGGTTTTTCTGCTTCTGCTACTTCTTCTGGTGTTTCTGGTACAATACTGGTTTTTTCACTCAAGAATGCAGAAATCTCTCTACATATGGTACATTGGTTATCATCATCACAGTAGATATATCCAGAATTATGGGAAAATTCAGCAGCAAGTATATCTTCAAGAGCATTTGCAGTAAGTTCATCAATCACCTCAATTTGGAATACATAATGGTCCTCAGCAGGAAATCTTATAGCTTCAAAGATATTAAAAGACACTATTGTATCTCCAACTTCCATAGAAAGAATGCTTGCATCAACATCAATTTTTATCTTTGCTACTTTAAGGAAAGGTCTTCTTAAAATCAAAAGTGCAGGGCTATTGACAAACTCATCCTCTATTGGTAGAATGTAGAAATCCACTGGGAAGATTAATTCCTTTACTTGAACTAGCACATCTTCAACAACTCCAGTAGGTTGTGCAATGTTTCTATTTGCCAACTGGATAATCACTCCTGTCTGCTTCAAAGGACTAAGGTGTAAGGAGGAGAATACAGACATTGGCATGACATTTATGGATGCTCCCAGGTTAATTAATGCATGCTCAAATCTGTTGTTGCCTATGACACAGAGAATGTTAAATGTCCTTGGATCCTTACACTTCTGTAGCAGGTTTGGTTGGAGAATGGCTGACATATTTTAACCCAAGCTCTTTTTTTCATTGCTAAGCAATTTTCTTTTATGTATGCATAATTCTTTGAGGAATTTGGCATATTTTGGAATCTGGCTGATTGCATCCAGTAGTGGAATGTTAACTTCCACCTTCCTAAATGTTTCTAGGATCTCCTTATCTCTGTCAGTTTCTTCTTTTCTCTTAGATTGTGTAATTCGGTTAGGGAAAGGAAGAGGTCTCTTATAATTTTTTGATCTCTGCTCAACTGGTTTCTGCATGGCTAGTTTCTCCAAAGTCTGGCTAAGTTGAAAGGTGTCCTCTACAAAATGGTCAACAGCCACTGGTTGCTTTGTCTTATTTTTCTGGATTGTTAGTTTTGGATAACTTGGGGAATGAATTTCCTTACCACTTCTCAGCATGATGGCAGACACATTGCCTCTAGGGTTGGGAACTGTTTGGGAAGGCAATTTATTAAAACCTTGCATCTTTAGCTTGTTTATGGTGGAAGCAAGCTGACCAATTTATGTTTGGAGGTCCTGCATTGTAGCATGTGCCCTTTATTGGAACTGCAGACTGCTAGTGGCTAATTGCTTGACCAAGTCCTCCAAGGATGGCTACTAAGAAGATGAAGGTGCTGCTGCTTGCTAGATTAGCTTGGAAGGCTGCTGGAATGGAGCTCTATTCTAATATGGTGTTGGTTTGGGTTGTTATGTTAGTACATTGCCATATCTAAAATTGGGATGGTCCTTCCAACAAGGATTATAATAAATTTGGGGTCATATTTTAGTTGTTGCTGTTGGTACTAATTTTGTTATGGCTGCTGCTGGTAGAGTGGTTTCCCAAGGAAAACTGCTGCAGCATATGCTTGGCATTGGCCATCATCTTCTTGTAAGGTAGGACATGCACCCGTAGGATGGCTTAAGCAAGAATAAATGCCACAAATTCTAGTAGGTGGAGGGATCTGCAATTGTTGTTGTTGCACCACAACTAGTTGTATTACTAAAGAGGTTAATTCATCGATCCTATGCTCTATTCTCTGCTGGTTTGCATAGGGTGGAAGGGTTATTTTATTAACATTTCTGGTTACAGCAACCATGTTCCTTGTCCTAAACTACTGAGAATTTGCTGCCATGTTTACAATCAAATCTCTTGCAGTCATAGGAGTCTTATCCACTAAAGGTCCCCCACTCGCAGCATTAACCATGTTTCTATCCATTGGAAGAAGGCCTTCATAAAAATACTGGATCAATAGCTGCTCACTGATTTGATGGTGAGGATAACTTGCACACAACTTCTTGAATCTTTCCTAGTACTTATGCAATATCTCTCCATTCATTTATCTGATGCCACATATCTCCTTCCTAATTGTAGTTGCTCTGGATGTAGGGAAGAACTTTTCAAGGAACTGCTACTTCATGTCATTCTAGCAAGTCACGGATCCAGGCTATAGGTAGTATAACCAATCTTTGGCAGCATCAGCAAGGGAGAATGGGAAGGCTCTCAACTTCATGTGATCCTCAAATATGCCTTGTGGCTTCATAGTTGAGCACACAACATGGAACTTCTTAAGATGTTTATGTGGATCCTCACCTGCAAAACCATGAAATCTTGGAAGCAAGTGTATCAATCCAGCTTTAAGCTCAAAGTTAGCATCTAAGGCAGGATATTGGATGCCTAAAGGTTAGTATGTAATAATTCCTTTAGGGTCCTATTGTTTGCCATGTTTTCTGGATGAGAAGGGAGGTTATCACTATTTATATTTTTAGTCCTACGAAGTGAATGAAATGTTCTATCAATCTCAGAATCAAAATCAACTAATTTAGTAGGATTTCTTCTTGTCATGCACAATAAATAAATAGTAAAAATAATGGCAACCCCTAAACAAAAATGTTAAAACAATAAAACACTCAAACTTATGCACATATGTGAAAACTAACCATAGAAACTTTAATTAACCTATTTAATTTTTTTTTTTAATTTTCAAACCACCTTTATTTAACTAATTTGACCATAAAGAACCCAAAAATACAATAAAAAATATTTAAAAATTAAAAAAATAGAAAATAGTGGAATTTAGCTAAAAAAAAGGGGTACCTCATTAACTTATTGCTTATGAGTATTGTTCCTAGGAATAGGTTTTACCTTGACACCAAGTTTCAAGTGATTCTAGCACTTCAATTTCTCTTCGGAAAAATTTTGGAGGGGGTTGGGTGACTGACCAAAAGAGCTCAAATGATGTAACTAAGGCCTGACATCCAACCTATGAGGTGTGGAAGGATGGGGCAAAAAAGGTGTTTGCAAAAAAAGATGCAAGAATTTATGAGCTATAGTTCAAATGATAATGAAAAATGCAAGTTAGAATGACTAAATGGTAATGAAATGCTGCCAAATTTGGTGTGGAACTCCTATTCTACTATATCTAGTGCTATACAAAATTTCAGATCAATCTAAAAGGGAATGATGCAAAATCATGCAAGATGAAACTAGGAGGCAGTGAAATAGGGGGTCAGTAGCTCAAGTGATGATGTGTGATACTTAAAATGCATTAAAATGCAATGACATGTTAAGGTAGATGCATGACATGTTTGAATATGATGTATATGTCATGTTAGAGAGGAATGAAAGGTTAGAATGCAGAGCTATGTGAATTATGAATCACAATGCAAAATTAGGCAAAATTGCTTCAGTCCGTACAATTTGATTAATGCAGGATGTAATGCGATTGATTATGACATGTAAATCTAAATGCAGAATGAAGTTTAATATGCTGGATAAGGATGGAATGCAATGGCAGAATGATCAAGATAGGAGAAATGCAAAAGGGATTAAGGAAAGCACAAATATAACCAAATGAACAATGCAACTAAGGAACTAGAAAATGGCAGAAAATGGAAACAAGGAAAAGCAATTTGTGAATTCACAGAATATGATGTAAATAAGTGAAGTGAAATGCTAGAATGTGATGATATAATGCGAGATGAAAAGTTAACAAAAACATATTAAAATTAATTAAAGGGGAAAAACACAGAAACACAGAATATGCTGTAATAGGATGCACTAATAGTGGACAAGAATGCAGAAAGAGATGCAACAAGAATAAATGTAATATGCAGGGAGTCTAATATGATATAAAACATAATTAGTAAACAATTGAAGAGAGTATGTTAAAAAGAGATCCCCGACAATGGCGCCAAAATTTGATCACGGCTGTCGAACCGGTCAAATTAAATTTTCATGATGACTTCACCATTCAAATGTTGGTTCGTACAGAGAACTCAGAGAGAGAGAAAAGCAGAAGGGGAGCCAACACTATTCTGATGCATGGCTTCTTAACTACTTTGGCAGTTTTCTCCCATTTTAAAAAATGGGGGAGGTGGTTATCAAAATAATAACCACCTCCAAATCTAAATATAATCTTAAAATAAAATAAAATAGTTTTCTTTTTTTTAATATATATAAGATATAGGTCTCCCATTATGGGTGTGCCCTATATCTACACTTTACATCTCCTACTCACACATAATGGGATGAGCCACATCGTATAACCTTCATCTCTCTTTTGGGTTTTCATACTTGGTGCATCATCATAATCACGTGAGCATGATGTCTTCTCGAGTGTTCTTGTACTAGAAATTCTGATAGGATTAACAAAAAACAACCCTATCTTCCATTTATTTATATTATGCCTCGAATGCCCTAGATTATCCCATATACACTTTCCATTTGTAAATCCGATCCCTTGCGAGCTTTAATGTAAGCTCAAATTACTATTCATATATCATAGTATCCACACTTATGAAGTTACCTAAATTAACTTTATAATGGATATGTCTCAAATACTAGCATAATTATGTATATATTAGGAAATCTTTCTTTCGCCTCCATATCATTTTAATTTGAAAACAGCTGCTTTCCTAGTATTTTATCTCTTAGACCGTTTATATCATGATCATAAGATGCATACTAAGGTAGCGAGCATTGTATCATCTCTCTATGATATCGTCAAAGTCGAAGGATATCCATGAAAAGAATTTTCTTTTCTGGAACTCACACAGCAATGAACTAGGGATCTTTCACTTGCTTCCCGTTTGCAGTTCTTTTGCACATGTGATATGAATCACATGCTACGGTGTTTTCCTTTTAGCATAAAGGCATATGTCATTTTTTATTAGTGACACCGTACAGACTTTAGTTCAGGCACACACAGTACCTAACCTAAATTCTTCCACTTCACTCGACTCATTTTTTACATCAAACTTTGAAGAATTTATTGTCTGTTTACAAGTATTGTGGAAAGTGGGATAATCCACAAGTTGATCCATATTTTATTTCTCGGATCTCATCTCGACCTTAATTTTTATCTCTTTGTCGAGGTGACATATTTTACTTTACGTTACTTCTTTACCAAAAAAAATATTTCTCACTGTTATATTGGTGAACACATGTCTCATCTTTGCCTACTCCTCATAAGCGTCAAAGACAATTGTTCGTGTGAGAAAATCAACCTTATCAACCTATACGACATACATACAAGACATTTGTATACTTATACACACACTAAAATATTTGTAATTGAATGAAATATACTTTGTTCATTTCAAATTCAAAAATATTTGATTACATTCTATGCATACCAAGAGACTTTACATGTTCAATATGCACATCTCTAGGTATTGGCTTAGTAAATGGATCTGTTATCATCTTTTGCATAGAAATGTATTGAACGGTGATCTCCTTTTATGCTATGGCATTTCTGATAAAATGATATTTTATATCAATGTGATTAGTCTTGCTGTGGTACTTCAGATCTTTTGTATAGGCGATGGCTGCCTGACTATCACAATATATCAAGATAGGATCTAAGTTTTCTCCATAAATTCCTAAATGTTCTAGAAATCTTTTCAACCAAATAGCCTCTTGTATCCCTGCAAAACATGCTATGAACTTAGCTTCCATTGTCGATAATGCAATGCATGTTTGCTTCTTACTACACCATGATATGGCACCATTGTTTAACAAGAATGAGTATCCTGATGTGGACTTTTACTCATCCAGATTTCCTACCTAATCCGCATCAGAATATTTAACTAAGCACAAATCTTTTCCTTGGTAGCACAACGTGTAATAAACCGTGCCTTTTAAATATCTTAATATTCACTTGACAGCTTTCCAATGCTTTTATTTAGGATTAGACTAGTCTCTACTTACGAGTCCGACCGTATGACAAATATCCGATCTTATACACATCATTGTATACATAAGACTACCAACCGCACTGGAATAGGAATTCTTTCCATTGCTTTCTTTTCAGATTCATTCTAAGGGCATATGTCTTGACTCAATAGCTCACTCTTATTTGCAGGTGTATCCATAGGTTTGCAGTCTTTCATGTTAAATTTCTCAAGAATTCTCTATAAATAAGTTTCTTGAGAAAGAGAAATCAATCTCTTGGAGCGATCCCTAATGATCTTGACTCTAAGGATATAATCTGTCTCACCCATGTCTTTCATCTTAAAATTCGAGGATAGTCATTTTTTAATAGCTATAGTCGATTTCAGGTTATTCCCTACTAATAGTATGTTATCCACGTAAAGGGATAATATCACTAAATTGCCTTCATACCGCTTGATGTAAATACAATGGTCTTCCTCAATTATTTGAAAGTCAAATAAGGTTATCACTTGGTGAAACCTCAAATACCATTGTCTGGATGATTGTTTGAGTTCATAAATGGACCTTTAAAGTTTACAAACTTTCTTTTCTTCTCCTTTTTGTATGAAACCTACTAGTTGTTGCATGTAGATTTCTTCATCCAGTTCTCCATTGAGAAAAGCGATTTTTACATCCATTTGATGTAATTCTAAATCTAATTTGCTACTATAGCTAGAAGCAATCTTATGGAATTGGAATGCACAACAGGTGAAAATATATCCTCATAGTCTATTCCTTCTTGTTATGTATACCCCTTTGCAACTAACCGAGCTTTATATCTTTTAATTGATCCATCTACTTTCCTTTTAATTTTGAAAACCCACTTGTTCCCAATTGCTTTTCGACCAAATGGTAGGTTAACTAGTTTCCAAACTTAGTTAGTTGTCATTGAGTTTAATTCTTCCTCCATTGCCTTCTTCCATTGTTCCTTAGCAGGGCAACTCAGAGCCTTTTGTATTGTTTTAGGCTCTTCTTTATCTTGAGGAGTAACCATAAGCATTGATCCTTTAATTGAAAAATGTCTTTTGGGTTCCCTGTTATGTCATCTCCAAAAGTAGGGTTTTCTTTTACTCTCTCAGAGCTCCCACTCGGAATAGCAGGTACTTTTTGAGAGCTTTCACTCGAATAAGATGGATAAGACTTGCTATTATCCATTTGATCTTGTCGTTCATAAAATGACACAGTACAATCGATTTCACCTTTACTAGGAAATTCACTTTCTAGGAATGTGGCGTCTCTTTATTCAAGTTCCGTTACTATTTCATTTTCATTTTCACCGATGAAAACATAACCTTTAGAAAGATATGAATATCTTATAAAAATACATTTCTTCCCTCTTGGACCTAATTTTTCATATCTATAGGAAGTATCATGGACATACACAGCAGACCCCCATGGTTTGAGTACGCTCAAATCAAATTGGCGTTTTATCCAAAGTTCATAGGGTGTGAATGTAACAGACTTTGAGGGCACACAATTAAGTATGTAAGTGGCTATTAATAAAGCATCTCCCCAATATGAAAATGGTAGATTTGCTTGCGCCATCATTGACCTAACCATGTCTAAAAAAGTTCTATTTCTTCTTTCAACTACTCCATTTTGTTGTGGAGTGCCAAGGATTGTTAATTATCTTATTATTTCCTTTTCTTCACAAAGCTCTTTGAATTGTTCCAATAAGTATTCATGACTACGGTCAGTTTTGAGCGCTTTGATTTTCTTATCCATTTGATTTTCAACTTCGCTTAAATAGCGTTTAAAGCATTCTAATGCTTCTGATTTATGTGAAATCAAATAGATATGACCAAACTATGAGTAATCATCAATAAAAGTGATGAAATACCAAGCTTCATGCCTCGCCCTCACACTCAAAGGACCACATATGTTGGAATGAATTAGTTGTAATGATGTTTCTGCCCTAATCCCTTTTCCAAATAGTTTTCTAGTTGCTTTACCAGCTAAACAATATTCACACAAGGAAATTTCTAATTTTGAAATTAGTCCTAGCAAGCCTTCTTTTGCTAGTTTAATCATTCTATTTTGATTAATATGTTCTAGCCTAGCATGCCAAATATCCATATCATCATTTAGATAGGAAATAGAAGCAATAAAGCAATCGCAAGCAAAATTATCAACTGTATCTAAAATGACAAATCCATCGAAAATGAAACTAGAACCATAATATATATTGTCTTTAAAAATATCTGTAATATTGTCATGAAAATTAATCGAAAAACTGTATTGAAGTAAGGAACTAATAGAAATTAAATTTCGTTAAATATCAGGTGCATACAATACATCATGTAAAATTAAGGTCTTTCCTCCATGTAAATCCAATTTGCATGTCCCAATTCCTTTGACCTCAATTTTTGCATTGTTTCCAATGTATAGCCACCTGCTCTAACTTGATAATCGATGGTAATCCACATAGGATCCTCTATCCTTACTCACATGGTCTGTGGCACCTGAATCCAAAATCCATAAAGGATGAGATTATATTAGAAAAATAGTACTGGAAATATATGAAAAATGTAAAATTTTAGTATCCAGTAATACCTTATTCTGCTCATTTTGCTGAGTGCAATCTCGAGCAAAATGACCCATTTCTTCCCTTCTTATTTTTGAAGGTTTTCTTGCCCTTGGAATGGGGTCAAGTTTTTCTCTCCTAGAACTTTTTGCCTTTCTTGTATTTAGGCTTAGAATGTGAAGGTCCTGATCCCTCTGATAGATAGGCTTGTCCGGAGGACCGATAAGCCTCCAAACGTTCATCCTCAAGTTCCAAATGTCGCGCCACATCATCAAATGTAACAATGCTCTCAATGTAAGTCAAGTTTACTTTCATGTGTTCCCAACGGCAGGGAGTGATCTAATCACTACTTGCACTTGTTACTCATCAGAAAGTGCATGCCTCGCTATTTTTAGCTCACGGATCATGCTTGACATTTCTCTCAAATGTTGTTTCATCGACGTATTAGGCCGAAGTTTGTAAGTGTCAAACTTAATTGTGAGTTTTCTTAGTTTGGTAGCTGAAGTACCACCAAAATTTTCTTTCAGGGTTATCCACATTCCCTGAGCAGTTGGGTATTTTTCATATTCACATATGAGGTCATCCGTCATTACACTCAAGAGTGTGATGTGGGTAATACTATTCTTCCTTTTTCAAACAGTATAAGCTTCAGCATCTCTCCTATGCTGAGTAGAGTTCTTGTATTCAGGCTCAATCATGACATGGTTCAGGGTTTCTAGAGCATCTTACTCTTCTAATATGTAAGAAATTTTCCAATGCCAAATGTCCCAGTTATCCCTGTTTAACTTATCACCCTTGTTCAACTTAGCAATTATACTCTTGCTAGCCATTCTGTTGAATCACAATTCATGAACATTTCTTATGAGTATATAATGTCTTTTGTTTGCATGGTTCTCGTATAGGACAATGATGATACTACTTAGTTCATGGTTGGAAGTTTACATTTGTCATACCCTTATCGCATGTTTGTTTAAATACTATCATTATGTCCTATCGAGATTGTACTCATGCAAATGTTATATCATTCTCAGGACAATGCAACCTAAGAGCTCCCACTCAAACATAGAATTTCATAAGATAAACACATTTGAAATGAAGATGATAAACATGTATTGATTAATAACTTAGTTCAAACAAAACAAAATAAGTTTAGAAAGCTAATTCAAACAATAAAAACTTGTAACAACAAAAAAAGATTACAAATTCAATATTTAAAGTTTCTAGATAAGCTTCCTATTCAGAACTTAGGTTCTTCATTTTTTCAAAAATATTAAAAAGTTTGGGTGGAGTTCTGGAATGCATTGGTCCAAAATAATGTGAGTTTATGCCTTTGAATGCACCTTTTAAATGTAATCCTTTTTCTAGAATGTTATGACTAACTCATCATGCACTTTTCATATTAGGGAATTGTGAAAGAAGGATTGACCTACTCCAATTGTTTTTAAATTATTGGAGTTCTTGCGTTCTCAATTCCTCTATACACTTTTCAAGATCCATGCGTCTTGTGACTCTGATTTTATTGTCCTTGCATAGCCAAATGGTCTTCTTGATTAGTTTCAAAAAATCGTCATTCGGAATCTCGGTGAACATGTAACGAACCCAAAGGTAATTTGGAAACACTTATCCTCTTCGTTTAAGGTCTGTTTTTAAGTTTTTTACTTTTTCCAAATAAGCATTAATAGGGTGTAAGGTATCGGTGTTTCCTTCGTACAATTAGTGAAGTATGATGCTAAGATCTTTTATTGTGTCCACCTAATCAGATTCTCTCGGTTCCTCTCGAAAGTTCTCCACAAAACCATACAGGTCGTACTTTTCCAAGAACCATTATTCCATGACTGAAAAAAAAATTAGTAAAAAAAATCGTCAATTTTACCACCTTTTCAACACAAATAGTGTCATAAAAAATTTCAAAAAATCCAGAAAAATTGCCACTGCATAGATTTCATTTTTTAAAAATTCTAGAAACAAGCAACAGCCAAAAATACCACCACACGCCCTCTGATGCGTCGTCACGAGCAAAAAATTGAAAAATTAGCTAGAACCACGCGCATAGGTGACGCGTGCAGTCCATGTGCCGCCGTGCATGGAGGTTTTAGCCACTGGAAAAATACCAGAATGTTTAGTTTTTGATTCTCTATGCATTAGTGTGTGACACGTGGCAAAATGACATGGCAGTAGACTCCATGCACCATTCCCGAGAGTGAGGAGAGGAGAGAAAAAAAGGTTTTCTTTATTTTTTTATTTTTTTATTAAATATGAAACGACGTGTCATTTACTTATTTTTCAAAATGATATGTCATTTTATGCAATTGGGTTGACCTGCTTTATCAAAATGACATGTTGTTTGCTGATTGTCCAAAACGACGTGTCATTTACATCGTCTTCAACCTCTAGCGGGTTAAACCGGGTTAACCGGACCCAATTTGCAAACCCAGTCCAGTTGACCCAAAAACTTCAAATGGCCATAACTTTTGATTCGGAGGTTTGATTTAAGTGATTCAAAAACCTACACACTCAGAATTTCATCCTTTATCATTCTAGGGTAATTCGATGGCCCAAAAACACAAGAATCCTAGGGTCATATATTTTTCAAAAATCATATGTAATATGGAGGTTTAGAAATTTTTGATGTTCTGTAAGGGTGGGTTGCATTTTATTCGACTTTTATGCAATCCCAGATGTTCTAATTGTTTTCTACCATTTAGGAAATAACAGATATGATAGAAACAAAAAATCATGCTCTCTTGCTCATTATGCCATACATAGAGTTTTGATTTTGCATATAAAGACAAATAGGCATTTCATTTTCAATAATCATCAAAGCATGTGAATTTTTCAATACATTGTGCAAAGAGGAAAAAAGCATACAGAACATACATTACATCATATATTTCAGTCACACCTTACAAAGAAGGACAGCATCATCCTAACCAGGCTCTGATACTAATGAAGGAAATTCATACGATGAATTAAAATGTGGAATACTTACTTGATGATCATAGGTGACTGACGTGATCCCGTAAGTGCACAGGTTTAGTCGAGTTATAGTATAAAAGATATCATCTCCACAAGAATTGAGCGTTGAATACTAATTAAATTTCAAGGTAAATTATCTAGGTGTACTAATTGTGATTGTGAATTAAGAGTAAAATGCAAAACAAAGTTTAGTTATCAAAAAGGAAGCAAATGGAACTAGTATGAATTAAGTAAAGATTTAATTCAAATGGGGTGGAAGTGTACTCAGCTTTAGGGTTTCCTTGTGCTATTCATTATGGAATTAAGATAATCTTCTGGCCCAGTTTACTGTTAATTTAGATTGTTGGATTATCGAAAATAAGTTATACCTCATTGTAAGGCTACTAGCTACTAACCAATAAATAAAGTGTCTAGAATTTCTCTAGTAATCACTCACCTAGGTTGCATTAACAGTGCTTTGAGAATCCAATTTTAGACATTTCATCTTGTGTAAAAGAATCCAATTAACTTAATTCCTAAGTCTAATAGAGATTCCCAATGATTATGCAAGGTTTGATTAATTAATTGATCATTTCAACCTAGAATCAACTAATCCTTTACACAAATCCAATATTCCGGAAGTATTGGGTTGTTGAATTACAAAACAACATAATCAAATTATAAATCAACAATAAATCAAGCTAGATTATATTAAAATCAAATCCATAAATCCATGAACAAGTCTACCCTAACTGAGTACTGAGATTTAGTGTGAGTTCATTACAAAATCAGCAGAAAACCAAAAAATAGATAAGGGAATCAAACTAGTCATGAAACTCTACAAATTCCTTGCTTGAATCTTTTATCCTTTGCTTGAATCCAATCCTCCAAGGCTAGCAGTCCCCCTTAGTGTCTTTAGGTCTCTCTTAGGGTTTCTACTAACGGCCCCCTTTTTAATTTTCGGCTCTCTTCTTCTTTTTTAGCAAATTCTCCGTATAAAACTTATATGGGTAAAGTACACAAGGTATGACACAGCCCGTGTTGTGACTCATGTTTTTATACAAAAGGTCACGTAGTATGGTACACAGGGTCTGACACTCCCCATGTCGACCCCCATGTTCTTTTGCGAGCAGCTCAGTGAGGCTTCGAAACACACAGAAAGATACACGACCATCCACACGGGGTTCCCATACCCCGTGTTCTTTGTCAGATGAGCGAATTTGCTTTGATTCTCCATAATTTGCATGGATTTGGCTCCGGATCCTTTTCTAATGCTCTAATGAGTCACTTCAAAACTTGAAAATAAAATATCGAGCATTTAAGTACCCTTTTCCAATTAATTTGCATAAAATACTAAATAAATAAGTGATGAAACACATAAAATTTAAGTGCAAATGTGCATTTATTAATTCTCCCATACTTAAATCTTGCTCGTCCTCCAGTAAAGAAGTAAGAGAATAAAAATTTACTCCACTTTTCTGTTAATATCATCGGACAATCATTTAGTAAATCAGAAATTAGGATCAAGTCAAGCAAGGCAACTAAATGAAAATAAAGCAGCAAAATAAGCCAATCCTTAGCATAAAAGCAAAAAAGAAGAGCCTCACAGGTAAAGTGTTCACTCAAACTCTTAAGATAAGGTCTATGTATACTCTCAAATCAATCAGCTCAGGACTTAATGTTACCATATGCTTACAAAAACTCTAGTCTCCACTACTATATTGTAAAATACATGCAAATCAGAGGACTTTATTCGGGAAAATGATGAGGATAGAGAAAAGGAAGATTAAGGGATGAAAAGTGATAGAGTCAAAGAAGGGAAAAGACATGTTGGCCTTAAGTTCAACCACTGTCGAGTTCCATTGCTCAGCTTAATATATTGTCTTGCTTCTATTCTTTGCCTCAACTTTTTCTATGACAGCAAATAAAACTTTTCTTTCTTTCTTATTTCCTAACAAGCTTTTCTTCTTCTTCTTCCCAAATTATTTATTTAACACCATTTTTTTCTTTTTTTTCTTTTTATTTTTATTTATTTTTTTCATTTTTTATTATTTTTTTAATCAAGCTATAAATCAACTTACCCAACTGAGCAACTCTATGTAAGAACCTCTAAGTGTTAGCTAAACTCATTTAATATGTCTAAGTTCCCTTAAACTCTGAAGTTTAAGTTCACTTGGGCAGTAGCTTTAAATGCACATAAGATAGGTTAGGCTTGAAATGAGGGTTCAAGGCTCAAGGTGGCTAGCTAGGGGCAAAGCTAAAAATAGTCTAGGGTAAATCAAAGAAGGGATTCAAATAAGCAAAACAAATAAAAAGGATGAAGAAACATGGCCTCATCATTTTTTACATGCAAAATACATAAAATGTAGCCTCAAAAAGAGCAAATGCAAGTTCTAGAGCAAAAAGTCAAGAGTGAGACATAATCCCTCAAGAAAATAAGAATGAGCCTCAAATTCTAATGTGAAAAGTTACTTATAGGCTTAAGTCTCATGAGGATCAATTATGCTCATTACTCACAGCTTCAAGCTTTAGATTTTCCTTATTAAGTTACTAGTTAATCATTAAAAGAGCAATGCATGAACAAATCCACTTTAATCAAAAGATTGCCCTAAAAAAATTTAAATTTTTTTACACATCATTGTATTTGGAGTAAATTCCAGTACTCTAAATTAATCAAGCAAATTCAAGTGCAATACATTCTAAAAGCTGCTCCCCCACACTTAAAATTGGATATTGTCCTCAATGTATAAAAAAAAGGTAAATGGAAGAGAGACAGAGAAGAGATGGGGGACTGGAACTTCCCTAACAAGTGGAGCGTTACTCTCAATTATAGAACATGGCTTTTGGGGGATCCACAAGCAGAGAAAAATTAAGAGACAAAGAAGAGATTGCTAATGCAAAAGAAAGAAGATGCATTACTGAGATAAAATATGTCGTTAGTTAGTTATTATAGACATAAATAGTAAGAGTGCAAGAAAATAAAAGAGAAAAAGTTAAAGTAATAAAAACTAAATGAAAGTGCATCATCAATATAAGTACAGACCAAGATAAATGAGAATAGAAAAGAGGAACAAGTAAAAGGGAGAATATATAGGTAAAAGGAAAAAGTAATCTGAGCTATTGAGTAGGAGGATCTGGATCAGTTGGTGAAGAGGGGTGAAAAAGCTTTAAAAAAGGCTTAACTATGCTCTCAATGTGTTTGGATCTCCTATCCAAGTCATCATAGAGGCCCTCAATCCTCGACTGACGCTTAGATATATGCTGAAGCTCAGTCAGAATCTGCTGCTAACTAGACAAGATATCTCAAAAATAAGCCTCAGATGAAACTCTTCCACCCACAAAAGATGATGGACCTATATCAGGAGCTGCATTAGCATCGCCATCATCTGCAAGAAAATCATCCTTAGGGGGTGGCTGCTGTTAGTGTATATGCCCTAAAACCAATCATATTGGTGATTGTAATTTTGAATCATATTATTTTAATGGCAATTCCAATTATTATATTTATATATATTGTCTGCGTAATATATTTAATTATAATAATAACCTTAGAATAATTGTATTCCTAAATATCCCTAGTCATATATCATTGTGGATTAGGTTGCTTTGATATGTTAAGACTAGCATGTGTGAAGACTTATATGGGATATTAAGTTTACACATGAGTACAAGTTAGAGAACTTGTATACTGGACCGACCCATATTAAGAACACTACATGGATCGTTATATGAGTGTCATAAGTGGTTCTTAATGATCATTATTAATATGGTCCTTTGACCTGAGATCACCAAGGTTCCCTACATGTGAGTTTCATATTTTGATACTATTCTATGTCACTAATGGTTAAGTGAATGCAAGGGTAGATATTGGATATGTCACATATCATGCGGAGGGGTTTGTGTGATCAAGATGGGATTTGTCCCTCCTATATAACAGGAGTAACATCTATGGGCCCCTTGATTAAGTAAAGCTGAGAAAATGCATAGCCATGCTCAGATGAATTAACATGAGATGTCGATTACATTTGTTTCAGTCAGCTTACTTAGGAGTCAAGAAACCTTAAGATTGGGCTATACGGGAATGACACGGTCCATATCTCGTGCTCAATCTAGATGTATAGGACAAAAGGATATAAGTGATGATCACGTGTAAAGGTTTAGTCAAATCACCGACTTTCTCATTACTTGGGTAATAATGATGTGTTGCTAGATACCAATCATTGTTTATGATCATTAATATGATTAATAGTCATTGCCAATGTAATGAGAGCCTGTAGGGTCGCACACTTAGAGCTTAGTGAATTTGGAATTAATAGACCAAATTGTTTGGGCTTAATATTTGGGAATTCATGTTATAATTATAAGGCCCAATAGTAAGCCTATAATTATACATGGAATAAGGCCCAAATAGGTTAGGTTTTTCTATGCACCTATTTAAATAGGCTTATTGGGTAATAATAGGATTGCTATTATTATTCACGCACCCTAAGCAAAAGCATAGAAAACCCTAACACCTCTCCTTGACCAAAATCTCTAAAGAGGCGTAGCTAGCACTATGAGGTATAAGGAGATCAATTCCAATTGGTGTGTGTAGCGGACATTCATCGGTGATTCACGGGTTCGTGTGGATACCATAGAGGTGCAGCCACATAAACGTTGTACTGGTGATCTGATTTACTGGTTTCCATTCCGGTTCGTGATTTGGAAGCAGATCGGATTTGCTGTAGCGGTCAGAAGATTTTTTGCAGAAAGGTATAAACCCTAATCCCTAATCCCTAATCTATGGCGTTCTAAATTCGCATGAATCCTTGGTGGAAATTGTGCAAAAATTTTATTCCGCTGTGCATGTATGATGTGCGATTTCCAGTAGCTGTTGCACAGGCTGGATCCCCATAGCTAGAAGAATGCCCTTACGGAAAGGGGGTCATGTGGGATGCTACAGAAAAGGATCCATAAGGTCGATCAAAGAGTCCTAACCGCCTAGCTAGTTTGGTAATGTATGGACCGGCAACAATACTCCCAGCTCGTCTGTCTGATGCCTGAGCTGAAAAGAAGTGTGTAAATGCAGCTCCAATGTGGATGGGAACTCTCTATATCATGCTGTACAGGAAAAGGATATCAGTTGTGCTCACTACTCTGTGACTATACCCTCGACCACTCAAAGTATGACTGAAAATAAAGTGGATGACTCGCTATGCAACTCTCTAGAGGCTAGATGCCTTGCTCTTTGTCGAATCATAAGTGCTCTCAGTAGCAATGTTGGACCATACTTGCCACTCTTGGGTCCCATGGGGCAGTCCTATCAGAATATCCTAATACTTAGGGGTGGCTATAAAGTATTCAAAGTAAATTCCTATGTGCACTAATAGCTGGGTTACACTCATAGAATATTGGACTTTCCCAAGGCCGAATTGCACTGTATCAGCAGAATCAACAGTGCTGAAGTATCTCTCTAGATAGAAGGTGCTAAGAAACTCCAAGGTAAGTTTTCTATAATTAGGCTCTATGATATGAAAGAATGTCTCCTAAGCACCTACACTGATGAGCTCTCTGATCTCGTCTTTAAGGCCAAACTCCCTCAAAATCGCCCAATCTATGTATTAACCTTCCATAAATGATCGGTCTCTGTGTCTATTAAATGCCTATGGGCATCATCTGTGAATTCTAAGAGTTAGGAGGTAGCTGGTCCTCCAGAAGAGGTCCCTCTAGAAGTACTGCCTTTAGAGGTCCTCTTAGCAGCCATCTTTTATCTTTTTGACATGATCTGCAAGGGAAAACTAGAATGTGAGAGAGAGAATTTTGAGAGTTTCATTATAAATTAGACAGTTCCAGGTTCAGATAATGTTAATCAGCAGAATTCAAGGCTAGAAATTCAGCAAGCAATTCTAATATCTATCCAATGTCAAAGGAAGTGCAATTCAAGGCTTGATGTCATCAATGCAAGTAAGTGAGCAAATCAAATGAGGTAAATCATGCAATCAAGTTCCCCAAGTAAACATTAAACTCTAAAGGATTTAACTTCAATCAGTAAGATCTAGCTAAAGAAAAATTCTGAGGATATGAACATTCCAATAAGTCTTACCATTCATTGAAGTTCAATAAATAAAAGTAATTACAAATATCTTTAAAGAATTCAAGGGAAAGGCTCTTACTTCGTGAATTTCAGAGAAAAATCCTAAGTTACTAGTTGAAGCCTAAGAGGAACTCAAATCTTGCAATTGGACCGATTAAATCAAAAATTAAATAGTAAAATTACTTCAAATAGTCAAGTAAAACACTTTAATCGGTGTATTTTAGGACAAGAACGACCGAAAATGAATGTAGAAGAAATAGGTCACGGTGGGTGCTGAAGAAGATAAAGGAAAATGGAGGAGTTTCGGCCATTAAAAGCTCGTCCGCCCAGGAACACGGGGTGTGACATAGCCTGTGTTGTACCTCGTGTTCTTTTGCGAATAGGTATTCTGAAGAACAAGTGTACAAAGGGATTTTTGCAAAAGCACACGGGGTCTGACATACCCTGTGTTTCTCTTTGGAAGGTTTTTTAAAGACTTCACAATAATACACGGGGTTTGACACGACCCGTGTCGATTCTTGTGTTCTTCTCTGGAAGGCTTGTGTTTAAAAATTCTTATCATTGGTTCAGTCAGTAAGGTACACGATGTTCGACACGCCCCGTGTTCTACACCGTGTATCTCACTGGAATGCTATTAAATGTAAAAAATTTCAATTCTAACCAGACAGTGAGGTACACGAGGTTTGACACAGCCTGTGTTCTACACCGTGTATCTTACTGGAATGCATTTTGAGCTTTCTATGCACGAAAATGAACAACAAAAATGCATATATGCCTAATTTACCCAGAAACAAAGACCAAGTGCAACAAACGACCATCTTAAATCAATAACCAATAACTTATATGCCTCAAACTAGTCAGAAACTTAGAGAAAAAATGGGAAAAATGAAGATTAAAAGCAATAAAAATAAAAAAATTTGGTCGGGTTGCCTCCCAAGAAACGCTTGTTTAAGGTCATAAGCTTGACCCCTGTTTTAATTAGTCTGGAGCTGCCATTATCGGTGGCTCGGCAACATAGTGTTTCAATCTCTGGCCATTAACCTTGAAATTGCCAGTGTTCTCACTCCAAATTTCTACAGCTCCAAATGGATACACTTTTTTCACATGAAATGGCCTAGTCCACCTTATTTTAAGCTTCCCTGGAAAGAGCTTAAATATGGAACTAAATAACAATATCAAGTCTCCTTCATGGAATTCCCTTCTGAGAATGCACTTATCATGCCAAATCTTTGTTCTTTCTTTGTATAACTTGGCATTGTCATAAGCATCATTTCTTAGTTCTTCAAGTTCAAGAAGTTGAAGCTTTCTTTTCTCCCCAGCAGATTGCAAATCAAAGTTTAGCAACTTTATTGCCCAATATGCCTTGTGTTCAATTTCTACCAGCAAATGACAATGCTTCCCATAAATAAGCCTGATTTGTGCCATTCCAATAGGAGTCTTAAAAGCAGTCGTGTAGGCCCATAAGGCGTCATCCAACTTGAAGGCCCAATTTCTCCTTGATCTAGACACAGTCTTCTCTAATATACTTTTGATTTCTCTATTTGAGAGCTCCACTTGCCCACTGGTTTGTGGGTGATATGGAGTAAAGATTTTATGGGTTACACCATACCCTTTCAAGAGGGATTGAAATTGATTGGCAATGAAGTAAAACCCTCCATCACTGATGACTGCTCTAGGTATCCCAAATCTAGGAAACAACACCTTCTTGAAAAATTTAACTACAACTTTTGCATCATATGTCCGAGTGACAATTGCCTCCATCTATTTGGAAACATAATCAACCACTACAAGTATATATTTGTTACTGCAAGAAGGTGGGAATGGTCCCATAAAATCAATTCCCCAGACATCGAATATTTTGACTTCCAAAATGTTGTTCAAAGACATCTCGTGCCTTTTTGATATACTACCAACTCTCTGACACTGGTCACATGAAGTCACATAATGATGAACATCCTTGAATAAAGTTGGCCAATAGAAACCTGCCTGGGCAATCTTTGCAGCTGTTCTTGAGGTGCTGAAGTGTCCTTCATAGGGGGAAGAGTGATAATGGAATAGAATACTAGCAATTTCTTCCTGAGGCACACACCTTCTGAACAAGCCATCAGCATATCTTCTATAGAGAAGAGGATCATCCCAAAAATAATGTTTCAACTCTGCTAAGAACTTCTTTTTTTTGTTGCTATCCTACATTCGGAGGTAAAACACCACTCACAATGTAATTAACATAGTCAACAAACCATAAGATAGCTGAAGAAGAGACAGCCAACAGATAATCATTTGGGAAGAAATTATTTATTGGCATCTCTTTGTCTACTTCATCTTTTAACTCCTACTTCAACCTTGAAAGGTGATCAGCCACAACATTCTCGGTACCCTTTTTATCTCGAATTTCCAGATCAAATTCTTGTAACAAAAGAATCCATCTGATTAGGCGAGACTTAGCTTCTTTCTTGCTCAAAAGGTATTTGATTGCTGCATGATCCGTAAAGACTATCACCTTAGAATCCACTAAATAGGATCGAAACTTGTCAACTGTATAAACTACTGTAAGAAGTTCCTTCTTAGTTGTAGCATAATTCAGCTGAGCCTCATCCAAAGTCTTACTGGCATAGTATATGGCATGAACCTTCCTATCCTTCCTCTATTCGAGTACCGCTTCTACTGCATAGTCGCTAGCATCGCATATCACCTCAAATGGTAGATTCCAGTCCGGTTCTTGCATGATTAGGGTAGAAATCAAGGTCTTCTTTAACCTGCAAAATACATTTAAACAATCTTGATTAAAATCAAAGGCAACATCTTTTGCAAGCAGGGTAGTTAAAGGTTTAGCAATTTTAAAGAAATCCTTGATGAAACGTCGGTAGAAACTAACGTGTCCTAGAAAACTCCTCACTCCCTTTACAGAAGTTGGGGGAGGTAATTTCTCTATGATTTTCACCTTAGCCTTGTCTACCTCAATACCATGCTCTAATACTTGATGACTAAGGACAATCCATTCTCTTACCATAAAATGACATTTCTCCTAGTTGAGTACTAAATTTACCTCCTTATATCTCTGCAGCATTTGAGATAAATTAGTCAAATAGTTATCAAAGGAAGTACCATATACAGAAAAATCATCCATAAAGACCTCCATGATGTGTTCAATAAAATTAGAGAAAATAGCCATCATACAATGTTGAAATGTAGCAGGAGCATTACACAAATCAAAAGGCATTTTTCTATATGCAAAAGTGCCATAAGGACATGTAAATGTGGTCTTTTCTTGATCATTTAGATGTATAGGAATTTAAAAGAAATCAGAATAACCATCTAAGTAACAAAAATGTGAATGCTTAGCTAACCTTTCCAAAGTTTGATCAATGAAGGGGAGAGGGAATAGTCTTTTCGGGTTGCTTTATTCAATTTTCTATAATTTATACACATCCTCCAACCCGTGACAATCCTAGTGGGAATTAGCTCATTATTGTCATTTTTTACTACAGTTAATCCCCCTTACTTAGGAACAATATGTACCGAACTAATCCATTGATTGTCTGAAATTGGGTAAATTACCCCAGCATCTAGCAACTTCACTATTTCCTTTTTTACAACTTCTTTCATATTTGGATTTAGCCTTCTCTGATGTTCAATGGAGGGCTTACTATCTTCCTCCATCAATATCTTATGCATGCATATTGAAGGACTAATCCCTTTCAAGTCAGAAATTGTGTACCCCAAAGCTTTTCTATGCGATATAAGCTGCCTAAGCAATTTTTCTGTTTCAAGGGCATTTAGATTTGCATTTACTATCACAAGATAAGTGGAGTGGGGTCCTAGAAATTCATACCTGAGGGTAGATGGGAGAAGTTTCAATTCTACCTTAGGTGGTGCCTCTTCCTTAGTGGAGGGATTTTTAGACTTCATTTCCAATAATTCAATTACTTCAGGAAGGGAAAGTGGTGGGCTTGCCTCTAAAAATTCTGCATATGCAGCAATCTCCTTATTTTCAGCAACTTCATCTGTTACTAGACATGCTTCAAGTAGATCTTGAAGGCACCCCATGAGAAAATTTTCTTTCACAACCTTGTCTAGCACATCAATCCTGCATATTGAATCTTCACAAACAAGTAATTTAATTGATTCATTTGAATTAAACTCAACTTTTTCATCTCCCACAGATAATGAAAGCTTTCCATTTTTTATATCAATCAAAGCACCCGCAGTGGCCAAAAAAGGTCTACCCAAAATAATAAAAATTTGTGTATCCTTTTCCATTTCAAGTACAATAAAATCAATAGGAATGAAAAACTTACCAACCTTGATAGGTATATTCTTAAGTATACCTACTAGGTATTTCACAAAACGATTTGCTAACTGACGTGAAACTGTGGTGGGTTTCATTTCTTCTATGTTCAGTCTTTTTGCAACTGACAGTGGCATGAGGCTCACACTTGCTCCCAAATCACATAATGCCAAGTCAATAGGAACATTTTCAATCACAAAAGGAATGGAGAAGTCGCCTGGGTCCCTGAGTTCAGGAGGTAGTTTTTTTTGGATGATGGCACTACATTCCTCCGTTAGGGCTACAGTCTCATGCTCCTCTAGCTTCCTTTTGTTTAAGAGGATGTTCTTCAAGAACTTTGCATATGACGACATTTGTGAAAGAGCATCAGTGAAGGGGATATTGATATACAATTTCTTCAATACTTTCAAGAACTTCCCAAACTGCTTGTCAAGTTTAGTCTTTGCTAGTCTTTGAGGATAAAGGATAGGCGTTTTGTATAGTTCTGAAGGGACATACTTTGGCTTTTCAAGTAATTCCCCTTCTTTCACTTCAACATTATCAAGATTTGAAGCTTTTTTGCCTTCTTTCTGCACTTCTCCCTCAACCATCTCTTCTTCACCTTCTTGAGTAGCATTTGGAACCTTCAATAGCCTTCCACTCCTAAGAGTGATTGCCTTACAATGCTCCATGGGATTTGATTCAGGTTAAGCAGGGAGTTGACCAAAAGCTCTGGAAGAAGAAGCAGAAGCTTGTTGAGCTATTTGAGTTTTCAACATTTTTCCATGTGTGGCCAATGAGTTAACTTGGAAGGATAATTGCCTAATGGAGTCCTCCATGGCTCTACCATGTTGCCTAAACTCTTCATTAGTTTTCTCTTAGGAAATGAGAAATTTCTCTAAGAGGCTTTCTAATTTAGAAGTAGAAGAAGGTTGAGTTGGTGAGTTGTAGGGTCTTTGGTTTTGAAAATTAGGTGGTGGTGGTCTATTGTGAGTGTTTTGAGTGTTGTATAGCTAGTTGGGCTTGTAGGATAAATTTGGGTGGTTCCTCCATGATGGGTTGTAGGTGTTTCCAAAGGGTTCATTTAGATTCTTTTGTCCATACCCACTGTTGTGCACATAATTCACTTGCTCAGTGAAATTCTGCCCCAATTTACACTCAGTTGCCATATGACCTGTCATACCACAAATCTCACAAGGAAGGTCAATAGCACCTATAACATTTATACTATTGACTTGAAATTTATCAAATTTAGCCATAAGTGCATCTACCTTAACCAACAAATGATTAAAAGCATCTAATTCATATTTACCTAGAGCTTTCCTTGAAGATCCTCTCTCATTTGACCATTGATAGTGGTTCAAGGCCATGTCCTTAATCAATTCATATGGTTCATCCAACCTTTTATTTATCAAAGCACCTTTAGCAGCAGCATCCACAGTAAGCTTGGTATTGTAGCTCAAACCATTATAGAAAGTGTGAAGAACTAGCCATTTCTCTAGCCCATGATGTGGGCACAACCTCAGAAGTTCTTTATATCTATCCCAAGCGTCAAATAGAGATTCCTCTTCTTTCTAAGAGAATGTGGTGATTTCATTCCTCAATTGAGCAGTCTTGCTTGGAGGAAATATTGTGACAAAAAAAGCCCTCAGTAGCTCTTCCCATGTGGTAATAGATCCTACTGGTAAAGAATGTAACCAAGCCCTTGCTCTATCCCTTAAGGTGAATGGGAAGAGTCTAAGCTTGATGGCATCCACTGCCACACCATTTATCTTGATTGTGTCATAATATTCTAAGAAAATCTGAATGTAGAGGTTGGGATCCTCCATTGGTCCTCCACCAAACTGGTTTTGTTGCACCATAGACAAAAGAACTAGCTTCAATTCGAAGTTGTTAGCCTCAACAGTAGGCCTCCTTATACTAGATTGAAGCCCAATTGCATCAGGTGCTGCAAATTCTCTAAGGGACCTGTTATCCATGCCTTTAATCATTGTTTCAATGTTAATTGGCTCTTGGATATGTACTGATTTTTGTTTTCTCCTTCTCCTAAGCAGAGTTCTTTCAATCTCCGAATCTAAGTCAAGAATTCCTTCAAGACTTCTCCTTTGCATATACAAAATTTTCTGCAAAAAGAGTAGGTAATACTCGAACAAAACAAAATAAGAAAGAAATTCTATATAAAAATAAGAAAATCAAAACAAGATGAATTAAGAACTAAAAAAAATTGAATCGTCTAGTCTAATTCACTCAAAAGTTTCTGTTAATATTAACTAGTTTCAATTCCCCAGTAACAGCACCAAAAATTTGACGTGATCCCGCAAATGCACGGATTTAGTCGAGTTATAATATAAAATATATCGTCTTCATAGGAATTGAGCATTGAATACTAACTGAATTTCAAGGTAAATTATCTAAGTGTACTAATTGTGATTGTGAATTAAGAGTAAAATGCGAAACAAAGTTTAGTTATAAAAAAGGAAGCAAATGGAACTAGTATGAATTAAGTAAAGATTTAATTCAAATGGGGTGGAAGTGTACTCAGCTTTAGGGTTTCCTTGTGCTATTCATTATGGAATGAAGATAATCTTCTGACCCAGTTTACTGTTAATTTAGATTGCTGGATTACCGAAAATAAGCTATACCTCATTATAAGGCTACTAGCTACTAACCAATAAATAAAGTGTCCAGAATTTCTCTAGTAATCACTCACCTAGGTTGCATTAAAAGTGCTTTGAGAATCCAATTTTAGACATTTCATCTTATGTAAAAGAATTGAATTAGCTTAATTCCTAAGTCTAATAGAGATTCCTAATAATTATGCAAAGTCTGATTAATTAATTAGTCATTTCAACCTAGAATCAACTAATCCTTTACACAAATCCAATATTCCGGAAGTATTGGGTTGTTGAATTACAAAACAGTATAATCAAATCATAAATCAATAATAAATAAAGTTAGATTATATTAAAATCAAATCCATAAATCCATGAACAAGTCTACCCCAGTTGAGTACTGAGGTTTAGTGTGAGTTCATTACAAAACCAGTAGAAAACCAGAAAATAGAGAGGGGAATCAAACTAGTCATGAAGCTCTACAAATTCCTTGCTTGAATATTCAATCCTTTGCTTGAATCCAACCTCCAAGGTTAGCAGTCCTCCTTAGTGTCTTTAGGTCTCTCCTAGGGTTTCTACTAACGGCCCCTTTTTTAATTTTCGGCTCTCTTCTTCTTTTTTAGCAAATTCTCCATATAAAACTTATATGGGTAAAGTACACGGGGTATAACATGGTCCGTGTTGTGACCCCGTTATGACCCCATGTTCTTTTGCGAGGGGTCAGGCAGTATATTACACGGGGTATGAGACGGCCCATGTTATGACTCGTGTTTTTATATGAAGGGTCACACAGTATGGTACACGGGGTCTGACATTCCTTGTGTCAACCCTCGTGTTCTTTTGCGAGCAGCTTAGCGAAACTTCGAAACACACAGAAAGATACATGGCCATTCACACGGGGTTCCCATACCCCGTGTTCTTTGTCAGATGAGCGAATTTGCTTTGATTCTCCACAATTTGCATGGATTTAGCTCCGGATCCTTTTTTAATGCTCTAATGAGTCACTTTAAAACCTAAGAATAAAATATCGAGCATTTAAGTATCCTTTTCCAATTAATTTGCATAAAATACTAAATAAATAAGTGATGAAATACATAAAATATAAGTGCAAATGTGTATTTATCAGTGACGCTGACTTCCACTATATGCACTCTGATTCACACGGTACACAAGAATTAAACTGAACTCCTGCTTGCTTTTTCACAACGACTTCACCACCTAAAAGTTAGTCCATACAGAGAACTCAGAAAGAGAGAGAAAAGTAGAAGGGGAGCCAACATTATTCTGATGCATGGCTTCTTAACTGCTCTATCAGTTTTCTCCTATTTTCAAAAATAAGGGAGCTGGTTATCAGAATAACCACCTCCAAATCTAAATATAATCTTAAAATAAAATAAAATAATTTTCTTTCTGTTTAATATATATAAGATGTAGGTCCCTCATTATAGGTGTACGTCACATCTACACTTTACATCTTCATTGTTGTGTCGCCGTAAATAAATTCCTTTTCACATTATTATTATTTTCTTACAATATTAATTTTTTGAGTTAACATCAATTGAACAAATTCATAAAGGTCTGTGATTAAGGATATAATCTCTAAAAACTATAGATTATGTGTCGATAAGTCCAAAGAAATTCAAATCAAATATACTCTCGTAATTTTTGCAAAATCTTTTGCATTTTTTGTATGAAAATTAAATGTCATCCAAAATTTTTAAAATTTTCAGAAAAAAATTTGTGATTCAATTTTATATATTTATTGCATATTAAAAAAATTTGGTTTAAATGCAACTTTGGCCCTTCTAAAATATGATTTATATGATTTTAGTCCCTTCAATTTAAAATAATTTACTTTGGTTCTCTTAAATGTTAAATTAGTGTAATTTTGATCCTTCCATTTATTTTTTAGTATCATGAGACTTTTCCACCTAATACTTCCGTTTTGTTATTCTAAAAAAACTTCATAAAAGGAAATTTTTGTTTAAATTTTAAAAATTTCAAAAAAAAAAAAATACTGGCTTACATTTGAATTACTTTAAGAGTTATTTTTATATAAAAATTAAGAAATTATTTGTTTAATAAATAATATAGTAAATACTTAAATATCAAATAGTAGTTGACAAAAGTAAGTAAAAATTAACAAAAATTAACAAAAATGAAACAAAGGACCGAAACTATACCAATTTAATATTTTGATATCAAAATAGATTATTTTAAATTAGAGGATTAAAATTAAAAAATTTATATTTTAGAGGCACTAAAATTGAATTCAAGCCAAAAAAATAATAAACAAAGTTATAATTATTGTACATAAAGATAGCAATTTTTATGATAAAATTAAAGAAAAACATTTAAATTCTTTGAACACATACAAAGTATTGTTCACAAATTACACATTTTAAACATATGTAATGCTTTGACATATACTTAAAATCTTTACAATTTTAAAGAAGGTTTAATATGAAAATTGTAACTCTTTATATAAAATTTTATAATTTTGTCATATATGCAAATTATTGCAAATTTATTAATCAAAGTTTCATAAAAAATTTAAAGAATTCTCATAAAGGTAGACCTTTTTAACTAAAATTACCAAAGTACATATCAATATAAATTTTCTTGAGCATGTATTAAAACATTACCCCTTAAACATATCAAAATTTTTAAAAATAATTAAAAAATAGTATTTTTTTAAATATATTTTTTCTGTTATTATTTGAATTTTTATATTAAATGTTAAAGATTGATAAAACAACAGTAAGTAAAACAACTTGCCTAGTGTACATTATTAATTTTTTCTAGCATTTAGTTCATGGAAATCTTTTTCATATTTTTGAAAAAAAATTTTACTCCTTGTATGGTTGGCATAGTAAAAAAAATTATTTCATTTCATTTTTAAAGGAATTTCATTTTATTTTACTTACAATTATTATTTTAATTACATTTATCTCAATGTGAAATTTATCAAATTTAACAAGGACTTTACTAGAATATATTTTATTTAACCCAAAATAGAAATTATATAAAAATTTTATCATCTTTCTAACATTATATTTAGTATAATACTATCAAGATCTACTTTTTAATTGAATTTCATGCATTTCTCAATAAATTCCAAACAAAAGAATTCATTTGCAAATGAATCAAAATCATTATTTTTTATAAAATTTTCAAATAATAAAATCTATTTATAAATGAATTGAAATCATTTTTATTGAAATGAAATAAAATCAATTCTAAAAAATATTGATGCCAAACATTAAACGAATGTAGGATTCTCTATTTGAATTTCTTTCCAAGAAATTTTCATGAATTTTAAAGTTTCAAAATATATAATTTAACTAATTTGGTCATTTTCAAATTTATTCTTCAACATTAGTAATTATTAAAAATGAAACGCATATTTGAATATTTAATTTAAAATTTTTATTCATTTTAAGTCATAGTAAAATATGGATATTTAAAATTTTACCAAATAATATTAGTATAATTTTATTTGATTAATGGAAAATTAATAATTTTATCCATAGAATTATAAAGTGCTAAAAAAATTATCCCTAAATTATATAAAGTTATAATTTCGTCCCCCAATTATTGTCCATACATCCAATTTTGTCCCTCTATATAGTAGTTCAGAAATAAAATTATCTATATGATCCTATATGGATGGATTAAATTATTTATATAAATCATTATTTAATGATGAAGTTGCAACAATTTAGAAGTCATTTTACTAATATCTTATAATTTTAAGGATGAAATTATTAATTTTCTTTTTGATTAATTTATTATTTAATTTTCCTTTGAATGATTCATATGATATTTCCCTTACTAAATTCAAAATATTTAAATTTTGAGAGTGAAAATTTTATAGAATATTTGTATAGATTTTAGCAAATTTTTTTATGTAAATTTATGAATTTTCTAAAACTTTCATTAAAATTTTTAATTTTATTGAATTATTATAGAATTATTGAAAAATAAAAAAATAAAATAAAAATATTAGAATTTGGGAATGAGTGGTTTAGATTTCAAAAATATTCAAAATGAATAGCATGAATTAGTTTTACCCCTTAGTTAGCTCACCTTTGTTACACCTTAACTTTTCCTCTAAACTTCCCCTTTGAAGTTTTTGTAATGAATATCTAAGACTGAATCAAGTTTGGGTTGGATTACACCTAAAGTACCCTATCTTTCCCTTTAAATCCATATCTCTCCTTTTTTTCTTTCCCTTTTTCTTCTCTCTTTCCCCAAGCTCTCTTTCTTTATCCCTTTCTTTTTCCTCCTCTTCCTCCTTTCTTTAGCAACCTTCCCTTCTCCCTTCAATGTTCCCTTTCTAACCATTATTGTTATATGCCACCTTGCCTAAAGCCTTTTCATTTAACCACCACTTGCTAGCGTGGAAAAAAGTTACAAAACGTGGTTGGAAAGATAGCACAAAAGGGTAATTAGCCTTTTTTTTTATTTTCTAGCATTCTAATGTGCTCCTGCTATTATCAACCTTGGGGTAATCTCTTTAGGATAAGGTGAACTCATTTATAGTATGAAGGCATGACATTGGTATTATTTAGTTTATGATACAGATATACTTTATTTATATGATTTGGATTATTGTTGAATGAATATTTGTGGCCATGAAATAAAGGCATGGTAGGCATGGTAATGTTGTTAACTACAACTAGTTAATTGAAAATGAAATATGGTAAGGCATAAAGTATTGCGCTATCATGAATTGCTTACCTTGATATTGAAAATTGATTATGAATATGATAAGAAGAGCTTGTGTTCTTGAGAATGACTTCTATTGTGATTTATGTCATGAATAGCAAAAATGATATGAGATGGGGTGGATATTAAAACATAGTTAGTAGTGTTGTATTTAAAAATAAAATAATTAATTTTATTAGTTTATTTAAGTAATTAGTTTTGTATTTTAACATTAAGCATAGAACAGATTGGGCCCTAGTTTAATATGTATGATCCATGATAGGTTGGATCATGCATAAGCCCATAAGGGTAGAGGTCCCAACTTACAGCCCTTTAGTAGTCAGTAGTTTCCTATCACAAGTCTGACTATAAATAGAGAGATCAGGGTTATTATTTGAACACATAGGAAAATAAGGATTCCCACTCTTCTAAATTTTTCTTTCCCTTTTCTCTCTATCTTGATAACCTAAGGGGCGAAGTAGGTTGTAATTCTACCCTTCATCATTCAGATCAGTCATGGCTTTATCAAATTATACTTCAGGTACGCTCATAATTTATTATGATTAATTTTATGTTTTTTGTGATTTTAATTCATACTTCCAACAATTGGTATCAGAGCTAGATTGATAGTATGAATTATATGATTATGAGCAATTTCAATTATCTTGACAAATTCATGAAATTCCTAATTTTTTTATTTAATTTTCGTGCTTGGAATTGACATAAATTGGGGATTTTTAATTTTAGAATAATGGATTTTTTTTTCTTTTAATGCAATCTTGAATCTTGATGTTATGTACATTAAGAATATTATTTTATGATCTGATTGTGTTAAATTTTGTGATTATTGTGGATTGGGGTTTGAATTTTTTTTTCTTTTCTTAAAATTTACGAACATAAATCACACAAATTTGAAACCTTTTATCTTCTGATAAATACATAAATTTGTGTTAAAATAGATTGGATATAATTTTTGAGGTTAAAAAAAGGGGTTAAATAAAAAAAAATGTGGAGCTTAGAAACCATTAATGGCCGAAACCAGCATTAAAAATTGAATCAAACGTGGGAGGAAGACGAAATGTTGTTGTGCCTGCGCGAGAAGTGGGGGCCACACGCTGCTTGGCACATGAAAACCACTGGCACGTGAGCTCACACCTACGTCCTTTTGGGCTTTGCTGAATTTAAGATAAACGCACGAGTTACATGCGTGTAGGCACGTGTGTGAAACGCGCGAGGCTTATGGAAACTGATGTTTAGGCCAGTCATGTGATTTTTAATTTTCTACCTTTTCTAAACGAGGCCCAGCGGGATTTTTGGACCCGTATTGGTTTTGGACCGTCCTCGCGTAAACCCCTTAAATTGCTGGCTGGCTCTCACACAAAAAGATATAACGACTCCACTGGGGATAGAACCCAGAAAGTGCCAATAACAAGGCTTGGGACCCAAGTATATGTTAATGAAACTAGTAGGTATACAATACAACCACACAAGCCATGTAGCTAAAAAGAGTGGCACAGTCGCACGTGCATCTACGTAAAGAGAAATGGATGGTCACGTGATCCAAGGCCATCTTGAAAGTACGAAAGCTTTCAGTTGAAGCTTTAGCTGTGATGCACATGGAGATGATAAAACTCAACCAAAAACATTCTATTTTCTGAGGCAATGCTTCATGCGTTCCCTTCGAGGTAAAGCGTGTGATATTCACGCGCAGAATCTTTTGATCTGCTTAAATTGCCTAACATTTTAAAATTTAATTTTCTATTTAAATGTAATTTTTTTAGAATTATTTTTGGCTAATAAATATTTATTTTAAATTTTGAAAAGTTTATGTTGTTTAAAAATATATTTTATTTATGAAATTTTGGCCTGAGAAAATTCATGGACATCCTTCATATTTTTTGTAAGCTTGGTATAGTATCACTCTCTCTAATTGTAAATATTGGTATATTAGATGATTTTGAGTCCTTAATTATGTAATTTTATACATATAAAGTTATTTAAAGTCATTTATTTCATACCAATGATAAATTAAGAATATAATAAGGTTATTTTTCATAAAATACTGTCCTTCTAAGATTTTTAGGAGTACATTGCATTGATGATGGATACACCCTATCGGTGTGACATTGTTAATGTAATTTTAAAGCTTAGACTCCTTAGAATAGGCATGCAGTAATTATAATGTTTCAATATTTCTTGTACCCTATCGGTATGGTTATATTGATTACATTTTTATGTAGACTTTTGTACAAGCCAAATCTATGGTACATATATTTTGGATACCACTTTGTTAGATAGTTATTTGACTGATTTGTTTAATTGGGAATCTTGTATTGTAATTATGTTGTGCATGCATAATTAATAATTTCCCAATCCTGTTGCATCAGTCTCGGCCTTTCAACAACTATCTGTGGTGAGGACTCTTAATGGAACAAACTATAATGAATGGAGAGAGTCCTTGAACATATACCTAACAATCTCTAAGGAGGATTTGGCTCTTAGAGAACCAAAGCCGGCTGATCTCTTATTCCAGTCTAGTGCTGCAGATAAGACCTATTATAAACAATGGTATGAATCGAATCGGATTTATTTGGCAGTGATTAAGTTCACTATTGAGAAGGGAATTAGAGAAAGTATCCCAGATAAGGACACTGCTGTGGAGTATATGAAAGCTGTTGGTGAAAAATTCAAAAAGCTTGATAAGACTCAAAAAGTCTACTATCTCTCCATGCTTGATAACACTCGTTATGATGGAAATTCAGGTGTTAGAGAACATATTATGAAAATGATTCATTACTACAATAAGCTGAGATCATACGGTGTTGATTTAGGAGAGAGTACTTTGGTCTATAGAGTCCTTCAGTCATTACCAGCTGAATATAATTACCTGAGAACCTCCTATAATTCACAAGAGGGAGAGTGGACAATAGACCAAATGATTTCTATAGTAACTCAAGAAGAGGAGACTATGAAAAGTAATCCACAACCACATTTTATCAACTACTTATCTCAGGACTCCTACAATAAGTCAGGAAAGAAACCAGAGACACATATATCTGGAAAGCCTGAGTTCAAGAAAAGTGGTGATAAGGGCAAGGGACAACAAAAGAAATTTAAAGGCAAGTGCAATTATTGTAAGATTCCTGGACACAAAAAGTCTCAATGCTATAAGCTAAAGAACAAGCGTGAGCAAGAAGAGGCTCAAAAATAGGCACATCTCAAGTGAGATGGAAGAGACTGTATTGGGAGTAATAGAAAGTAGAATAAAATTAATTACATAGGATCATGTTTTTCTTTATGTTTATCTTCTGGATACTTTTAATTTGAATTATGTCATTTATGCATTTTTTTTCTTCCTTCAAATTTAATTTCCAGCTCTATTTCAATAATTGTAGTTATTCCTTTTGACGAAGAAAAATTATTATGATTTTACTATTTTAGTATGCCACCTTACAAAATGATCCGTATCTTTTGAATTTGAAAGATTTTCCTGTTGTATCTTCTGATATTCCCATCAATGCTATAATTAGGCATAAATAACTTAGAATGAGTTAAAATTCTTCCATTCTATGGGATCAAATTTTGGCCATTTTTCTAAAAAGAGATTAGAAAGATTGGTAAAACAAAGATGTGTAATTAAACTTAAAATCTCATATCTTAAAACTTTTAAGTGTGGAGTTATAAAGTAGATATGAGACTCTATAATCCCTAGTTAAAGAAATTAGACTAGATTAAGAGGTTACAGATTTTCTTGTCCCTTTTATAGTACCAAGGTCATCGGATTTAATTGGATATTTTATTTTGAGGATGACTTGGATAGTGGGAGTTTGATGCTTAGAGTTATCAATTTATGTAACAAGGCCACCATTCTGCCTATACCTATTTAGATTCCTTTATCACTAGAGGAGATAATGTTCACAGTCCAGTTCAAATAAATAAAGATCTTTATGTTAAAGAACCTGATTAGTTAGCCATTGAGTTTAGATCCATCGTAATAGAACTTATAATATTATAGGTTTGTACCAAGCTAATTGGATTGAACGGATGCTTAAAAGATTTAAAATGAACAAAATTTCTTACGCTTCCGCTATTGATAATTTTATGTATGCACTGGTCTGCATTCATTTAAATATAGCTTTTGCTATTAGTGTGCTTGGAAGATACTCAAGTGACCCTAAGATAAATCATTGAAAAGTTGCCAAGAAGGTCATGAAGCATCCACAAAGTACTATGAATTATATGTTGACTTGTAGACAATCTAATTTACTTGAAAGTATTGGTTATTCAGATTCTGATTATGCCTTGTACATAGATGATCGTAAGTCAACATCTAGATACATCTTTATGATGTTTGGAAGAGCTGTTTCATAGGAAAGTGTTAAAGAAACACTCACAGCTACCTTAACAATGGAAGTAGAGTTTATCGCATATTTTGAGGCCACTTGATAGGTTATAAGGTTGAGGAAGTTGATATTTGGCATGCAATTAATTAATTTTATATCACGATCTCTACCAATTTTATTGCGATAAGGCTTCTGCTATGTGATTTTCTTAAAACAATAGGAATTCTAGACATATTGTCCAATTTTTTATGATAAACTCCTGTTTGTTAGAGAAAAAAGATTGCTGAATTTCAGACTCACATTAAACATAGCCCTAGTGGAGACATGCAAGGGATCTATTGACTTAAGACTTACCTATAGGAGTATTTAAAATCAACTAACTCATATAAGTCTTGTTAAATTTTTATGAAGCCTTAGTTTAGTGGGAGTCTGAGATATGCTTATCTTATTTTATTGATATTTGTGACCAGTAATTGCTCATTTTGAAACAATGGTGATATGTTTTATACATATATAAATCATTTGCTTCCCTATCGGATTCAATGATTTTAAGTTGTTTCTCTTATGATATGAGCTGTGGTCAAAAGATTAACTTTATATATATATCAAGTTCCTTTGGGATTATGAGACATTAATTTAACATCACTTGTCTTCCTATCGGATTCAGTGATTCTGTATGGTCTCATTCCACTTATGCAATCATTGCTCAGTAACCTTATATATATATATATCCAGTTCTTTGGGATTATGAGACATTAATTTAACATCACTTGTCTCCCTATCGGATTCAGTGATTCTGTATGGTCTCATCCACTTTTGTAAACGTCACTCAGTTTAGATATTGAAACATTGGTAATATGTTTTATACATATATAAATCATTTGTTTCCTTATCGAATTCAATGATTTTAAGTTGTTTCTCTTCTGAGTTATAGTTGAAAGACTAAACGTTATTCTGTTCCTTTCAGATTATGAGATATTATATCACTTGTTTCCCTATCGGATTCAGTGATTCTGTGTGGACTCATTTTCTGAATTAAGTTTATAGCTTAATGTATAACTAATTGCTTAATTATTGATGTTTTAATTATTCCATATAATTAATTAATGCTATCCAAGTGGGAGATTGTTGTATTTAAAAATAAAATAATTAATTTTATTAGAAATATTATATATGGATTAGCATTAATAAATTATTGGAATATTTATTTAAGTAATTAGTTTTGTATTTTAACATTAAGCATAGAACAGATTGGGCCCTAGTTTAATATGTATGATCCATGATAGGTTGGATCATGCATAAGCTCATATGGGTAGAGGTCCCAACTTACAGCCCTTTAGTAGTCAGTAGTTTCCTATCACAAGTCTGACTATAAATAGAGAGATCAGGGTTATTATTTGAACACACAGGAAAATAAGGATTCCCACTCTTCTAAATTTTTTTTTCCTTTTTCTCTTTATCTTGATAACCTAAGAGGCGAAGTAGGTTGTAATTCTACCCTTCATCATTCAGATCAGTCATGGCTTTATCAAATTATACTTCAAGTACGCTCATAATTTATTATGATTAATTTTATGTTTTTTGTGATTTTAATTCATACTTCCAACAAGTAGTGCACTAATTGTATAAGATAAGGTTAATCTTAGAGGGTCAAACATGATTGGAGATTATGTAGGATGAGGTTGATCGGGAGGCATAAGAAGATTTATTTGCTTTATGCCTTGATTATTTTTATAGCTTATATGTTATGAAAGTAAATGTGTTCATATAATTATGTAATTATGGTTATTATGAAATGGTAATATGAAATGGAAAGTTTAAGATATACACATGTGAATTTGCCAAGTAAGATGTATTAAAACCATGAGCTATGAAATCCAAGGGCTAGACTTATTGGTGAATTTTTGTTATTCTTGTGCTTAATTAATATCTAGTTATTCTTCAATTAACTCTAAATGTGGATTTTAGTAGATATATACTCATTGAGTTCTTGTAACTCATTCTTTTTATTGTTAATATTTTTCATGTTAAAGTTAACTTAATAGGATCTTGCTATCCATTTGGAGATCAAAGATAACATTGTCAAAGAATTTGATAGTTAGATTAGAATTTAAGTACAATTTTGTCTTTGTAGTTATTGTGTGAAAATTTGTTTATTTTTACATATGTCATATGATCTCTTGTTTGCTTGAGTTATAGGTTTTAAATCTTAAGGCAAGTGACCTTTGGAAAATACTCGAAGATAGGAAAAACTTTACCTATTTTTCTCGAAAATGATAAATGTATGTCATATTGCAAATGTTGTTTACATGGGTATAATATCAATTATCTTAGTCAGAGTCTACGTGGTCAATATGTAAAGCTTGTAGGAAGTTATTCACATATGGCTTCCTACACTAGCCACATGCCCAAGATTTAGGTTGTGACATATGTTTAGTTCAACTTCTAGAAAAAATATTTTTTGAAATATTTTTAATCCATTTTTTTCCTAAAATATTTTCATAATATATTCTTATAACATAGAAATGTTTCAATAAAATAAATAGATTATTTTATTCACTTTTATATTAAGATGTTATTACTATTAATATCTCATTTCACAACTACTTACCATGGTTAGCTACTAACAACTACTAATTACTGCTATTGATCACTACCCTTCACAATCCATCACTAGCTATCACTCATCACTAGCAACTACAATTGCCACTTATTGTTGGTGGTCATTATTAAGGACCACCTATTATCAATTACTATCCACCACAAATGATGACTATCATCACTACTTATAATTGATGACCTCTATTATCTATTATCCACTACTAGTCACCATCCATTACCTATCATAAGTGACCTATCACTGTCACTTATCACCAATAATCTCTGTTGAACATTACATATCGTTAATAATTATAGTTATTCTTTTCTATCATCACTTACCATCATTAAGTACTCAATTTTTTATTAAGATATTTTTTATAATTTCAAAATATTTTAAAAAATATACAATTTAATTAAAACATAATATTGTAATAGTTTCATGAATATTTTTAAATAAACCAAATAGAGAATATCACATTTTTTGGAATTAAATTTATGAAAATTACATTCCTAAAAATATTAAAATTTTTGAAAATATATGATTTTTCGAACCAAACATCATCTTTATTAATGCAAAATTAGAGCAACAGTTACCTTGTTAAAGTAGAAGTTAACTTCCTCCTTCAAGAGCATGTAGGTAGTTCAAAATACAATTTCCCTTCATTATCAATCTTTTCTGTCTTCCAAATATTAGAACATTGATGAAACCCACCATAAATATTGTCATCACTCTCACTTATCACCAGTGACCTCCCCACCCACCATTGAAAATTAACATTGGCCATCACCTATTTTAGATGACCATAGTTATTCCCTCCCACCATTACTTGCTATCATTGATTATTCTATTTTTTATGAGGTCATTTTTTATAATCTAACAACATTTTTAAAAATATACAATTTAATTAAAACATAATATTATAGCAATTTCATGAATATTTTTAAATAAATCAAATACGATAATATCATATTTTTGAAAATATGAAAATCACATTCCTAGAGATATTAATTTTTTAAAAAAAATCTATAATCCTATAAATCAAACATCATCTTTATTATTGCACAGTTAGAGCATCGGCTGCCTTGCTAATGCGAAAGTTGACTACCTCCTTTGAGAGCATGCAGGTGGTTCAAAATACAATTTTGTTTCATCATCAGTCTTTTCCGTCTTCCAAACGTCAGAATATTGATGAAGCATTTTCTTAACGGGAATTTTTCATTAAAACAAACACATCCTTAATCTACTAAATGAAGGCATGATTCAATTTTTGAGAATAATTAAAGTAGTTGTGGGAGATGCTGTTTCCACAAGATAGGCAAGTCAAGGTCGTCTCTAATGCTTTTCTAACCTCGTTTGCCATTAGAAGATTTTTCTAAGAGACTTTCTAACTGCCCGCTCGGCAATTACAATATATTTTATTAATATTAAAAGTTGCACTGGATATATTATCATCCCAAAATTATGCAAATCTTGTACAAACTTTATATTAAATGAAACATCCTATAATATTTATTTGACAAAATCAGAACTTTCGTGTTCAGGATGCAGAGTTTCTTAATGGCCCCTTGAATTCGTCTAAAGAGATTGCGTGTTTGATTTGCGTGGGGGACAATCTCAATCTCAACTTCCTGTTAAGAAAACCGTGTTTGGCTCTTTAATAATTTGTCCTTAACCACTTCGGTCTCAATCGACAGCCTTTATATTTGAAAATGAATATTTGTATTCAAAAGCAATCTGGATCACCGGAATGCATTATTTAATGAAGATCGATTACAAATAGAGAGAATGATTGACTGGAGTTTAGAGTTTATTTTTCGGTTGGACTTAAATATGCATGTAAAACGGATCAAGTAGTGAGGCAAGCTGTACTCGTATATGTTTGAGTTTGTACGAATTTGCTCGCATAAATTTATAAAAAATATCAAGAAAAAATTGTTATAATCATAAAAAGTCCGTGGATGCTCTTGTGTACGGATAGACTATATTATTTTTTTAATATTAAAAGTAATAATATTATTAAATACATATATATAAATAATCAAATTCTAAATATAGACACCTTTAAGAAGTATTGAACTATATTAGAATAAAAAAATATATTTTTTAAATAATAATTGTAAAATAATGTTTTTTTACCCTGTATAATAAATTAAAAAAATAAATTACATAAACGCACTTACGCGAACTTGTACTTATGCAAATTTATCCATATTAACTTACAAAAAACACGAATTCTACGGACTATTTACATTGCCCGCGAATTTTCAGCAAACTAAAGGCTCTTTTTCAATTGAAGTGTCAGACTGCCTACGCATTCAATATTTTGTATTTGACAAGAAAAATAAAATCTCGAAAGCAAGGATTGGTGCAACAGTAGGTAAAGCCATTTTTTATTATAAAAGAATTTATAATGCATCACTAATAGTAAACATTGATACTCCACCAAATTCAATAATTAATAATATTTCAAAACAAAATATAGGGCGATGTATAAATCCTTGATTTGGTAGTATATTTATACATGATATACCATAAATTTATCCTTTTATTGTTTCTCCTCAATAATAAAGGAGTGTTCTTTACTTTCTTCACTTTATTCATCCCTAACTTAATATGTTAAAAACATTTCATTTATGCCCTATTTAAAAAAATTACAAATAATAATCGGTTAATTCAATGAAAGTAATCTGAATTTCAAAATGTTCTAAGTTCGATAATTTATTTTTGGAGACATCTTTGTAAGGATGAATTTACAATTTACTTCTTTGGAAGGTCTGGGGTAAAAAACAATTAACAAAAAAAAAGTTTAATTCAAAATACGTTTTGTTGATTTATAAGGGAGATTTTTTTTTAGAAAAATAATTTTGAAGAAAGTTTATTTATCAGTTACTTAAATAGTTTTTCTTACGATTAAAAATATTGATCCTCCAAAAAAATAAAAGGAAAAATATTGTATTATGTCTAAAAGGTAATAAAGGGAGATATTTTGCGAAGTAATGGGCCAATAATATTAGGAATAGCAATAAAGTACTACTACTAATAATATTAATAATAAAAATAGCAATACGCAAATTAATAATGAAAAATCTTATAGCGGAAATTAGTCTCAGGTGGACATGCTTATGGGCATAATTCCGCAACCATATTCGAATAAACCAATCACATTAATTTTACTTTTGCTAAGACTGGGAGTGCAACGAACCCCTCCCATATCAGTGTAGGGAAAAGGTCACACTTCCTATTGTGTGGCTTGGCCTTACGTGACGATGGATACGAGGGAAACATGGTTATTATCAAATTTAAAAGTTAAATTAAAAAAATTACCTTAAAAGTTCGGTTTAAATTTGATTCACCATTTGTATAAAATATTTTATATCATAAATCAATAAGAAGACACATCATTAAAAAATAATAGTAATTAAGCATTTCTAATAGTAATAAAGGAATTTTAATAATTTTTTTATTAATATAACAACATATAAATTGATAATGATGTAAAATTATTTTTACATTGATGATGAATCAAAATTAAATCCTTAAATTGTTCATTATGTTTTAAGGAAGAAAATAAAAAATAAAAAAAGCTTATAAACAAAGAGAAATTATTATGGGATAATTAATATGAATTTAAATATAATCCATTATTAGTGTAAATTAACTTCATATTATTTCCTATTTAGGTATTGTTATATCAATAAAAAATTATTAAAACTTATTTAGTAAAGTTAAAAATTCTTAATTATTTCTACTTTTTAATGATATAGTTTTTCACTCAATATAAAATATTGTATACAAATAATAAATTAAATTTAAATTCAACTAATATATATTGAATAAATCTGAAAAATTCCAGTGAAGAGTATTAGTAAGACACTCTTCACACCGGTTGGTCACTAACACGAGGACCATGTGACAATATGATTTTCACAACATAGTAAATGCAAATTAACAATATTATTCTTACTTTTCCATATTCGCTATTTATTTATATTTTCTTCTCATGTGAGGACCACAAATTTATAAATGCTACTATTTATTAAAAAGAAATGAAATTTAGATGTGCAAGTAGCATTTTCCGATAAATAATTTAAAGTGTAATGTGCCGTGCGTCTAACCACCCTTGGACCAGTTGCAAGAATAACGGGACTTTCTTGCTTTTACTATAGATTTCCTTGTAAGAATTTTATGGTTTTAGGATTTTATGTATGATAATTAGAACACCATAAATATGAAATTAGTATTTACTTACTTGATGGATTTGCAGTTATAATCGAATTCAGCATAAGTTAATAAATTCTCTTCTAACTAGATCTTCCTCTTTGCTCTTTTTGATGGCGGCTCTTAATGGATAGAAACTATTTGTATGAGAAGTAAAGAGGAGACCTAACTATAATTTTAATTTATAGACCCTAACAATCCTCCCCATAGCAGGACTTTCTTGCTTTTACTATAGCTTTCCTTGTAAGAATTTTATGTTTTTAGGATCTTATGTATGATAATTAGAACACCATAAATATGAAATTAGTATTTACTTACTTGATGGATTTGTAGTCATAATCAAATTCAGAGGAAGCTAATAAATTCTTCTTTAACTAGATCTTCCTCTTCGCTCTCTTTGGTGGCAGTTCTCAATGGGTAGAAACTATGTATATGAGAAGTAAAGAAGGGACCTAGCCATAATCCTTATTTGTAAACCCCAACAATCCTTCCCATAAAAGGATTACTGAGTCTTTGGGCCTACACAACCGCCAAATCATACTAAATTATATAGATGTGTTAAGTCCATATCTTTAATATTACAATTTTAAATGAGTTTCATGCATGTTTCATAATTAGGCTCAATTTTAATTAATTAATTTTATTAAATAAAAAATTACTAATTAATAACAGCTCACTTTATGAAAAATTCTAACATTCTTTCACTTGAGCAATATTAATTAGATTTTACAAGAACTTTAACTAAATACATTTTGAAAATAAGATTCCAAACTGATTTATCAAAAACTTTTATATGGCCACAATTAAAAAACAATTTAGCCCTCTGAGACAACAACACAACAATCCTATCTAATATAGTCAATTAACACTAAATCAGAGCAGCCTTTATGCCCTTTATTGACATAAGATCAATCTATGATTACAAGTGCCAATGACTCTATCAATAATGGATTTTAGTGTGGCTGTGTAGTAAAAAAATAGCACCCAATGTGATTAAACGTGCTATTTTCATTATCAGTCCTCCATGATTTCTCTAAACTTGATGAGAAATCCATATACTATATGTATGTCTCATTCATATTCTCGAGATCATTCAATGGTGTCATTCCATGAGATATACTTTCTTGATATTAAAGTCATACTTAAGATAGACACCAGTCTTAAGAAATAAAAATTTTAATACCTATAAGTACATGCACAAGTAAAAATATATATAATAGCATAGAATATTCACTTTATGATGATCATCATAAAATTAAATATCTCATACAAACAAAGGTTTAACATAATAAATTATAACATAAGAGTATCAAATATAGGGAATATGCTCCCACTAATTAAATACATCAAAAGACCTTAAGACACCTATAATCTCAACATGTTTGCTAAAAACTACAAGTTTCTATCCTTTAGTTAGAGGATCAATAATCATGTTGTTTGTATCAATATGCTCCATAGTAATATCACCATTTTTCACAAAATCTCTGACCTTAAGGTACTTTATTTCCAAATGCTTAGACCCACATGTAATTTTGTTATTTTTGGAAAACAACACAGCAGATTTGTTATCACAGTAAATTCTTAGTGATTTAGAGATATAATCAATAATGCGAAGACCAAAGATAAGATTCTTTTGCCAAATGGTTTGCGTAGCTGCTCTATAACATGCAACAAACTTAGCTTACATAGTAGAAGAAGCCAAGAGTGTTTGTTTTACACTCTTTCAAGATACAACTCCTCCAACTAATGTAAAAATGTATCCTAAAGTGGATTTTATATCATCTTAAGAACCAGCAAAGTCAGAATCTATGTATCCAATAATCTCAAGATTGTCAACTTTTTTATAAACCAGCATGTAATCTTTTATCTTTTGTAAATACCTTAACACTTTTTCAATAGCAACCCAGTGATCTATACCAGGATTAGAAAGATACTTATCAAGAACTCCCACTACAAAAGCAATGTCTGGCCTAGTGCAAACTTGTGCATACACGAGACTCCCCATTGCACTAGAATAAGGTATATTCTTTATTGATTTTCTTTCTAAATCATTCTTAGGATATTGACTAAGATTGAGTTTATCACCTTTTATAATAGGTGCATCCCCACCTTTACAATTTTTCATGTTAAATCTAGTAAGTACATGATCAATGTAAGACTTTTGTGAAAGTCCTAACAAACCTCTAGATCGATCTCTATGAATTTCTATTCCAAGAACAAATGAAGCATTTCCAAGATCTTTCATGTTAAAAATCTTAGACAATGATCATTTAGTCTCATGCAACAATCCATTATCATTACTAACTAATAGAATATCATCCACATAAAGGACAAGAAAAATATACTTACTCCCACTAATCTTAAGGTATATGCACTAATTAACTTCATTTTTTTCAAAGCTCATGGAAGTGATCGCCTCATCAAATTTAAAATACCATTACTTGGAAGCTTGTTTAAGTCCATAAATAGACTTTTTAAGTCGATACACTAAGTGTTCTTTTGTAGGTTCTTGAAAACCTTCTGGCTATATCATATAAACTTCTCTCAAATCCCCATTCAAAGAGGCTGTTTTCACATCCATTTGATGAAGCTTTAAGTCATAATGTGCTACTAAAGTCATGATGATTCTAAAGGAATCTTTAGATGACACTCGTGAAAAGGTCTCATTATAGTTAACTCTTTCTTTCTGAGTGAATCATTTTATTGCCAATCTAGCTTTAAGCTTTTTAACATTTCCCTTAGAGTCTTTCTTGATTTTGTACACCTATTTATAACCAATAGGTTTGCATCCATTTGGAAGCTCTACAAGCTCCTAAACACCATTATGAGCCATATAATTCATTTCATCTTTCATTGCATCCATCCACATATCAGACTGTGGACTAGTTATTGCATCTTTGAAAGTCACAGGATCAATAACATGACTAATATCATAGTCACTCTCTCCAAGGAAAACTAAGTAATCATTAGAGATTATAGATCTTCTTTGTCTAGTAAATCTTCTTAAAGGCACCTTAACTTTATTCTCTCGAGCTTGAATTACATTAATAGGATTAGGAAATGGATTAGGAGGATGAGTAAGAGGAAGAGGATTTGTATTCTGTTGCGCATTTTCTTCTCTTCCAACATCTACTGGTACTGCAAGACTTTATGGGTTTAGTAAAGGGAAAGTGACTTATCTTGTAGGTTTATTATCATTGATAACTTCTATGATACTTCTATCTCCAGTATCCCATTCCAAAAATTTCACCACTTATAACTCTATAATTTTTGCTCCACGTTCAGGATAATAGGATTTGTACCCTTTAGAATGGTTCGGGCACCCTATGAAATAGCAACGAGTAGATTGAGGTTTAGTTTTCTTTTCAAAAGGATTATAAATTCTAACTTCTATAGGACATCCCCAAACTTGAAAGTGGTTCAAGCTAGGTTTTCTACTGGTTTATAGTTCGAAAGGTGTTTTTGTTACAAATTTGCAGGGTACTCTATTCAATATATATAATGCGCATTTCATGGCTTCTCCCCAAAGAAATTCAGGAAGATTGGTTCTACTCATCATGCTCCTCATCATATCTTTAAGAGTGCAATTTTGTCTCTCAGCCATACTATTTTGCTCAAGACTACCAGGCATAGTATATTGGACAATTATCTCATTCTCTTGTAGGTATTTGGCAAATTATCCCATATGTTGTCCAGTTGTGCCATGTCTACCATAATATTCACCACCTCAGTTAGACCTAACAATCTTGATGACTTTTCGTAATTGTTTCTCTCCCTCTATTTTAAAAATTTTTAAATTTTCAAAAGCATCAGACTTCTCTTTAATTAGCTAAAGATAACCATAACGAGAAAAATCATTAATAAAGATAACAAAATATTTATTACCACATAGAGTAGGAGTAAGTGGTCCACTAATATCAGTATGCACAATTTCTAAAAGGTCAGAACTTTGAGTGGCACCTTTGCTTTTAGTCTTAGTTAACTTACCTCTTATACAATCAACACATATATTTAAGTTTTTAGAATTAAGAGAAGGTAAAGAACCATCTTTTATTAATCTATTAATTCTCTCATTTAAGATGTGACCTAATCTTTTATTCCATAACAAGAAAGACTTTTCACTAACTAAAGTTCTCTTAGACATTATGTTTTCAACATGCATAATATTGTATTCATTATTTTGGGCCAAGCATAATCTATATAAACTATCGTCAAGCTTAAATTCACTAACAATTTTAGAATTTAAAGATAAATCAACTTTTCCATTTTTAATAATAAAATGATAACCATGTTTATCCAAAAAAGAAATTGAAATTAAATTTCTCCTAAAGGAGAGCACATAGAAAATATTTTTCAAAATAAGTTCAAAATTAGACTCTAAATTTAAACCTATTGTTCATATAAAACTGACTTCCACTTCAACATTATTTCCAACTCTAAACTTAGCCTCTTTCTCACTTGGCTTCCGTTTGCTTTTGAACCCTTATAAAGTAACAATAATGTGAACAATTGCACCACTATCAAGCTACCACGAGTTTAATGGTGCACTAACAAAATAGGATTCAAAACAAACGAAAGCTAATAGTTTACCTTCTTGCTTACCCTTTTTCTCTAACCAAAACTTATATTTGTGGCACTTGAATTTTTTATCACATTTATTTTTGCAAAAAAAAAATTATTCTCTTTTTTAATGACAGGTTTAGGACCACTTACCCTTTTTGTCTGCTTATCGCCTTGGCTTTTATTGCCCTGAAACTTATTAGGAGCTTTTGACCTAAACTTTCTAGACTTGTTATAATTTTTCTAGTAGATAAGTTTGGAGTTTATGGTGAGTAAGGTACTCTCATTTTTTTCTCTTTTGGTTTTTCCTCTTCAAAAATAAATTTGCATATAAGATCATTAATACTCTAAACTTCATTCATGGTGTTGTAGGCAATTTTAATTTGGGTGAATTCATGAGGAAGAGAATTGATGGCATAATGAACAATAAATTTGTCAGGTAGGGTGATTTCATGGGAAGCTCATTTATTTTTGATGTGGACCATTTTCATGATGAAGCCTCTGACATTTCCAACAAAATCATACCTCATGCTCGTTAGCTCATTCATAAGATTCCTAACCTCAGACTTGCTGGATTTTTGGTACATTTGACTAACAACATCATGGAGTTCTTTAGCATTCTTAATCTTATCTAACTCACTCAAAAGATTTTCAAAGACAAATCTTTTAATAGCATGTAGACACATACAGTTTGCTTTATCCCACTTGGTAAACAACTCCTTTTGTTCAGCAGTACTTTAGGCAATGATGGCAGCGGGTGAATTAATACGTAAGGCTATGTTTATATCGCTCATGACTAAAGTAAAGTTTACGTCTTAATTCCATCTCTTATAGTTAGATTCATATAAGATCTCAATGGTAACTTGATTGCCATTTACAACAAAAATCACTATTCAAGACAAATTACAATAATGAACTAATGGATAATTTAAAAAAGAATATAAATAGCAATGATTCCTGATGTTCTACAATAATTGGAGAGTCTAGGTGCATCATCATATTCTTCTCTTTAGGCAGAGAATATAACATACTAGTAAGTATTCTTCTCATAAGGCTAATATTAAAATATCCAATTTTCAAAAATCCATCCCTCTTGGGCAGATAAATTTTCTAAATTGATACATTTCTAACCATGATGCCTTATGTCGCATACCAAAATTATTTTACATAATAACCCCTTTTGGGCAGGCGATTATATAAGATAATTCTAGTACTATCCTATATTTCTAAATAAGAAAATATTTCACTAGTTACTATAAATGAGCCACTTTGGCAACTAAGCATTTATAGTCAATAATGATAATTTTTCTTAAATTGTGAAAAATAAATTATCCAATATCTTAATTTGCATACTTAACCATATGTATGCAATGAGCCACTCTTAATGAGATGTCAAAACTTAATTTATCTCAATAAGCCCTTAAATATTGTTGCATAAGAAAGTCTTGAACAAAATTTTAAAATCTAATTATTTTATAGTTCTAGAAAATATTTTCAATTAATTCAAAACTTATGGTAAGGCTTTCTCAAAACCCTATCTTTGTAAGTTTACGTTTTATTAATAAAATCCTCGTAGTCTGTCTGTGACTCCTACTTCCATATTCTCTTCTCTTCTCTTTTCTTTTCTCATCACTTAGGGGGTCACACCGGGGCTAGTTGGTATCAGAGCCTAGGGGGGAAGTAGGGATGGATAGTTGATTTTGCCTAATGTTTATGGGGTAGATTTTTATAATTCTACCTAAGTTTTGATTTTATTTCTGGATATTCTTTGGTACACATAGTAGCATGTGTTTGTAAAGAGGCATAAATCCTAGGCAGGCCGACGAACAGGCATATATGGGTTGCCTTTATCACCTTTGCTCACATGTGAACATAAGTCGGTGGCCTAAATGTCCAGAACATGAGAATCAAAGCTTAGTTTTAATTATTTAAGTCTCCTTATAAGCAAGATAATTTCACCTATTTATCCTTATGGAACTCTGCGGTTAAGGTATCAGCCCCCTGGTTTTGCATACATCTGTTTATCTGCTGTTTATTTCCTGCATTTTACTTTTCTACGCATCATCTCTTGCACTCTCTACATCTTTACTATTTATTTTACAAATCTTTATGGCAAACAAATTTATCCGATCTTTCTCAAATCGATTTTCTCCAAACAAATCTTTGATCCAGTCTGGATCACAATCAAATACAAAACCTATCTTCGCAGAAAAAATCAAATTTAAAAATATAAATCAAAAGTTTAATGACTGGGAAATGCCGAATATCCCAGATCATGAACTTTACTTGATCAAAAACCAAAGCTTCTTCAACAGAACTAATTACATAATCAAAACTATTGAGCAAGCCATTGGAGTTAAACCCAATGATGAAAATTTTATATATTCTCCATAAATGAGTCGACCTCTCTGCTTATTGGTACTATATTTCTAGCCATGTATCTCTCTGGAACATCTAAAATCCAAGCCATTATTTACTGCAGTACATAAAGCTTATTTGAACGAAAAGAAAAATTCTAAATAATGTTGCAATTTTCTGTGGTAAATATCCTAATGATCAGAAACCAAGTAAACTTTGTTTCTAATGAAAAGGGAGATAATATTATAACCTTTTCTTCATAAAAGAAACTGACATGTAAGGTGTCACATGCCATCTTATTAATTTTTTTAATAGCTTGTAACTTAGGAATCAATCACTCTTACAATCCAAATAGATTTCAAATATTCTAAATAAAATAGATATAAAAGGCACGCAATTAAAAGAGTTAAGAAGATATATATATTTATATATAATTCACTGGAGAGGCGCTAAACAGAGGCACATCAAAATATATATAATACATTTTATGTACATATGTCTGATGCATTAAAAAAAATAGCATGCCAAATGAAATTTAGTAACGTTTATACAAAGTCTATTTAATATCAAAGTTAATATATAAATTTGGCTTTATATATATATATATATATATGGTCCAGACTTCAATAACCTGTTGGTTTACCAAGGCATGAAGCCCTGCTTGTGTGGCAAGCTGGTAGCCACATATATGCCATTGCTGATGCGAGCACTTGAGGGACCTAGCCAAAATTATTTTGCAGTTTGATCTCATCATTTTTGTCAAGAAACTTGCACAATGGCCCTTACAACTCACGTGCACATATGATGCTCTAATAGTGCAGAACAATTGGAGGATCTGGCAAACCTTAGACCGAAGACACCGGCGGTCGTTGATCGTCGAGCGAAGAGGGTGTTAATCTTGCCTACGCCGCCTTACCATCCTTTCGAAGTTTGTATCGTTCAATTCTCTAGATTTAGCATAGTTTGGATTATTTTTCAGTTGTCTACTTTTTGAGGTGACTTCCATAGGCATCTGTCAGATGGTAGCCACACATGCATGCATAAGCGCACTTGGGAAATTGCTGACCAATCGTAATTTCTGTTTGACATCAGACTTGAACCGCAAGAGATCTCTAAATGTGGCACTGTGACCATTTAGGTTGGAATCTCGTCCTTTCAAAATAGGCAACTTAGTATTTGTTATGTTCCCCTATATCCCAACCTAGGCCATGTAACTTATTTAGCAATTATCTGCCGGAGATTGGCAACACTGAAAACTATACATGCTCCCACCCCTAGTTTAAATAGCAAGTTTATTTTTATGCTTTGGGCGATAAATGTCTCAACTATCCGTTAATCCACTAATCTTTTAATTATTATCACGGTTGGTGTAGATTAGCTAAAAATGATATGACAATTAGTATAAACTAGTTTTCTCAGTTAACCTCTTGTGCTCCGTAGACACTAAACCCACCATGATAGTATGATATCCCGAATGCTATACCAGCTCAAGAAACTAAACTGTCATACGTCGTACGGTGCAACTGCAGAGCTGAATTATGTAGGCGTTGGCCTCGGGCAATGTTTTGGTGTGTCAACAATAACATATACTTTTCCTCATAGTTTCTTTAGTAATCATTCTTGTTTTGCCTATTTTTGCAATCCAAACTCACCAAGGCGAGAAAACCTCGTGTCACTATTTGGTCAAACAATAGCAACATGTCCTTGTAAACCAGCTATTTCTGAGGGCATGTTATGGTCTCTAGCTTGACTTATTAATATAGTATGGTCTCCATCAATCATGAAACTCCATGCTTATGTCACTGACGTGCTTTCTTGACTGACATTTCCATTTGTTATGCAAACAGTAACGTGTCATCTCCTCCCAGATTCATTGTTAACTATACCTGATATGTTTGTACAGGCTGATTTTACACCATTGTTACCAATTCAAGACCAAGCCACAACACTTAGGATATAGAAGCAACATGTTACTATTTGTTTAGGAAACAGTAACGTATTGGCATCTTGCAATTATATTGGGTATCGCACCCTATTTGATTACAGATTTGTTTGGCTATGATATTATTTTATTGGTCATGATGCTGTTTTAGGTGAAAGCATTAACATGCCATTCCATTCTGTATCTGTTTTGCTGATAATGTTGAGTGATTTGTTGATTTAATTTTGATTCTTGGGGATATTACTGTTTCCAGGACAAACAGTGGTCTACATGATCAGGAAAACACATCACTGTTGGTCCTGAACCAGTAACATGTTATTTTGTTAGTCGGGCTTTGTTATTAATGTTATAGGATTTATGAATCAACGTAACATTTATTCACACAAAACATTCTATTCACTTCTAACTGTGTTATTTTTTTTATTTTTTTGGCCCCACGTATTCAAAGTCATATAATATAAGTTTGACAATGAGCGTGGGACTAATAAAGAACTCTAACTGTGTGCAGGGACTTACTTGAGGTACTGAGTTACTCTGTAAAATCAATAGACAATGCAAATGGTGAAAGACAAATAGTAATGCAAGTTTACTTACCCATGAACTACATTTACATGGCTGATGCCAACCCTGAAGGTTCAAGCATGCAGGGTCAACAGGGCCATACAGTGGCTGAAGAGAGTGAGAATATATTGAATATAATGATAGACACCATTCTTGGAATGGAATTTGAAACACTAGAAGATGCACAAGAATTCTACAGGATATATGGTCATCTAAAAGGTTTTGCAGTGAGGTTGGATGACATGTATCGAAACAAACATGGTGAACCATATGCAAGAAGAATGGTGTGCAGTGCCGAGGGTAAAAGGATAAGAAGTACATTGAAGACCCTGGATGCCAAAGAAAGCATAGGCCTCTAATAAGGTTTAGATGCCCAGCTGGGATGCGAGTTAGAAAGAAAAAAAGAATGACGAAATGGGAAGTCTTCTATTTTGATGACCAGCATAACCATCCAACATTTGGACCATTACATAGATGTTATAGGAACATGATAGACACAGATATTGTTTAAGTTTATACGATGCAGTCGTATGGTAGCAAGGGCTCGTAGATGTATGGATATATTGCAAGGCAGTCTAGTGGCTGCGAAAAATTGAGTTTTACCAAGAAAGATATATATAACCATATGAATCAGGAGCGCAGTCTCCAAACAAGTGACAGTGATGCAATGGCGGCTTTGCACTACTTGCAAGGAAAATCTAACAGTGACCTAATGTTTTTCATGAAATATAGCATTAATAGGGATGGCAGATTGGAACACTTATTCTGGGCATACGAAAATAGTAGAATTGATTATAGGTGCTTTGAAATGTCTTGAATTTTTTTAATTCTACTATTTGAATCTCTAAATTCTGAGGCTATAGAAACGAAGAGCACATTTGAATTAGCTTGGTGGGTGAATCTCAAGTTAAAAGGAATTAAGAGTGTAAAGGTAAACGAAGTTTTGAAGGAAAAGGATATTAGGAAAAGAATTAAATTTCCTAAACAGTATAGATGATCAGAGGAGGTTAGAAAACCCTAAAAAGGGAAGTTGTCTAAGTCTGACAGTGTAAGAAATTTTAAACAGACAGAAACCCTATGGACTAAATTGCAAAAGTACAAAATCGGTGTGGTTAAAGTGGAAAATAATCAAGAATTTGGGATCCAATATGAATAACCAAGAATTTAGGGTGTGATATGTGATTTTCTTTTAGTAAGATCAATAGACACATGACAAGTGTCATTATTAGAAGAAAATGGCAAGAATAGCCTTACTAATTGGTGAAAAAGAACTAAAATACCCTTGAAATTTTCAAAAAAGACCAAAATACCCTTGAAGCTTCATGAAAGCTCTTCTTCCTTCTCCTTTCTTCTCCAAGCTGCAAAACACCTCCATGAAAGCACCAAAAACGTGCAAGAGAGAGAAGGAAGAGAGAGAAAACTTCTTTTGACTTTTTCACCTAAAAATAGTGAGAATTAGGCTTAGTGGTAGAAGGGAAAGTTGCTCTTCCCATCAAGCTCTATCTATTGGTATATTTAGATTGAAGAAAGCTGAAGTTTGATCAAGTTTGGTGAGCTCCCAAGTGAGGATTTTCAAGTTGCAGCAAGAGGTAAAAATGTTCTCCTCTAAGAGCTCTTTAATGTACTCTTCTTAGTTTCTTGAAATTTTGGTGTTGGTGTGGTCAAAGGTGGTTGACCATGGAGTTTTGGATGAATTGAACATGTCTAAAGGTGTTTTGGATGTTGTTATGTTGATCTATGGCTTTGGTTTGGTGTAAAAATAACAAGAAACCATGATGTACACACACTAGGGTTTTAGAGGCATAATGATGCATGTGTGGTTTTAGCATGATTTGTTTGGATTTGGCTAAAAAGATGAAATATTGAATTATGAAAGTATGTATGAAACTTCCCTTTTGAGAAGCCAAAACCATGAATGTGGAAAAGAAGGAAGGAAAGAGATTTAGCTTTTAAATTGTGTTTTTGGAAGATTGGTAATGTACACGGGGTAAAACACGTCCCGTGTTGTACCCCGTGTTCTTCAACGAAGGCTGATCAGTATGTTACACGGGGCGTGACACTCCCCGTGTTTACATCAGAACTGAAGGGTAGTAAGATACACGAGGTAGAACACGGCCTGTGTTTACCCTCGTGTTCTTCTCTGAGCAAGCCAGTAAAGCCTCGAAGTGATCCAGAAAGAATCACGGCCCTAAACACGGGATTCCCCTACCCCGTGTTCTTTGTCAAGTGAACAATTTGATTTCAATTCTTCACGATTTGCACGGTTTTGCCTCCGGATCCTTTTCTAATGCATATATGTGTCATTTCAAAACCTGAAAATAAGGATATAGAGCATCTAAGTATCCCTTTTAATTATTTTGCACAACATAGTAAGTAGATGAATGATGAGACACATAGAACTTAAGTGCATTTGTGCATTTATCAATGTGGAGGAAGTGAAGAATACATGAGGTTTAAGGAAAATGATGATGTTCTAATAAGAACTATGATGTGTATTTATGTAGACTAAGGAGTGACAAGTTGGAAAGGCAAGAGAAATTGTGAAGAAGTTTTTAAGTGAGGGTAAGGAAACATCACTATTGGAAGCTTATAAAAGGTAGCTAGCTTTATCCTTAAGCTTTGTTTTCTATTTACATAATTTTATGTATGCCATTGTATGGAATGTGTATGAAATTGCTGTGTGCACATTCCGAGAAGACAGTAGAATACTGTGTTAGGCCTATGGCCCGAGTTCCCCGGGATGATAATGCAATTGCTATATGCGGTACCTATGGCCCGAGTACCTCAGGAAGACAACAAAATGCTGTGATAGGCTTTTGGCTCGAGTACCCTGGGAAGACAGTGAATTACTATATATAGGCCTAGGTACGATTATCTGTGATGACCATCTAGATATTTATATAAGTCCTTGAATGGGCTTGATGATTGCTGGGTGTAGTGCATATTTCTTACAATGGTATCGAATGAGGTGACAAATGATTAATTATTTTTGAAATGTATATTCTATTTGCTTAAGGATCTGGAATGGCTTGATACATTTATGGCAATAGCTAGCTACTGGGAAACTTTGTTTCTTATGTTTTTGTCTTGTTACTAACCATTCCAAGCGATGCTTCTAGAGACCCTCTTGACAAGGGAGAGTAGAGTTTTGAAGTTGTATTATAAATGATTATGTGGTTGGTAATATTGTAAATGATGGATGTAAAGTTGAACTTTTTGTATAATGACATGACCCTTGCCTATATTGTATGAAATATGAAAATTTGAGGTATTGTGAGCTAGTCTAAAGTAGAAGGCAAAATAGTATGCAATAATTACCTATTTAATGGGGATTAAGGTGTTAATGAGTGAGGGAGTTTACATGCTTTAGTAATGTTTTAGCATTTGATACTACATACAAGAAAAATAAGGACAATAGGCCTCTAGTAATATTCTTAGGAGTAAATCACGACAGAAAAACTATTGTGTTTGGTTGCACCATTGTTGCCGATGAGACTAAGCAGACTTACAGGTGGCTATTGACAGCTTTGTTGGAAGTAATGAATGGTGTGGTGCCCATTTCAATTATCACAGGACAGTGATAAGGCTATGAGGAATGCAATCAAATATGTTCTTTTTTACTGCAACCACTGCTTATGTGCATGGCATTTAGAGAGGAATGCAACCACCAACATTGCCAATTCACAATTCACCAAGGCTTTCTGAGATTTCTTGTTTAGTGACATGACCGTGGTACAATTTGATTTGAAGTGGAAGGCAATGATTGAATGCTTTGAGATTGGTGGGCATGGGCAGCTGCATTTTTCCAAGGAAAGTTATTCGTGGGACTGCGAATGAGATCGCAGTGTGAATGTATTAATTCGTACATTAAACAATTTCTCAAGAATAGCCACAATTTATTGGAGTTCACACACCACTTCCAACGATGGTTAGACTACTTTAAGTATGATGAGACAATTGCTGACTTCAACACCAAACGTAGGGATCCCATGCTAATAACAGGCTAGGAATCAATAGAGTGGAGTGGCACATAAGTGTACACACGAGAGGCTTTCTGGATATTTCAAAGGGAGATCATTATGTCCGCTGCCTGTGTTTTGGCTAGTGAGTGCAAATAACACATTACAACAAAGATGTACAAAGTTAAGAGATTCAAGGATCTAAATACTGTTTGGTCTGTGCACATTGATAAACAACAAGACGTGCAAATTACATGTGAATGTGGGAAGCTTTAATCATTTGGTATTCCTTGGTAGCATATTATTTTTATGCTGGTTCAAAAGGAGATTGGTAGTTTGCCAACTTGCTTAATCATTCATAGATGGATAAAGGATGTAAAGGACATGGGTGGACTGTTAATGCACAATAAGGATGATGCTTACTTATTAGCAAATTTTTGGTTCGGGTCCTTCATTCAAGATTGTCGAATAATGTGCAAGCTGGCCTCAATGTCTACAGACACTTTTCAACAAGTGAGGGAGAATATCTGTAAAGTTATCAAAGACATCTAAGAACAGAACTCATGTGTTGAAGGCTTAGGAGATTCTCGATTAACGAAGGAAATAGTGTTGGACCCACCTGTTGTATAATGCAAAGGAAGACCAACTGATAAATGCACAAATGCACCTAAATTCTATGTGTTTCATCACTCATTTACTTAGTATTTTATGCAAATTGATTGAAAAGGATACTTAGATGCTTTATATTTTATTTTCAAGTCTTGAAATGACATATATGAGCATTAGAAAAGGATCCGAAAGCAAAACCATTCAAATTGTGAAGAATTGAAGCAAATTTGTTCACTTGACAAAGAACACGGGGTATGGGAACCCCGTGTTTAGGGCCGTGTTTCATTCTGGATTGCTTCGAGGCTTCACTTGGCTACTCAGAGAAGAACACGGGGTTAAACACGGGATGTGTCATACACCGTGTATCTTACTGCCATTCGCTTCTGAGGTAAACACGGGGAGTGTCACACCCCGTGTAACATGCTGATCAGTCTTCGTTGAAGAACACGGGGTACAACATGGGACGTGTTCTACCCCATGTACATTACTGCTTGACACTTCAGAGAAGAACACAGGGCGTGTCGCACAACGTGTTTCGTGCTGCTCAACTTTCGCTAAGAAACACGGGGTAAAACACAGGCTGTGTTGACCCCCATGTACATCACCAATATAAGTTTTGTGTGAAATTCTATAAAAAAGGGGAGGAGAAACTAAGAATTAACAAGGAAAGCTGCTAGGAGAAGCCCTAGGAGAGACTCAAACTCACCAAGGGCACCATCTAACGTGGATTCAAGCAAGGAATTGAAGAATCAAGCAAGAAATTTGTAGATCTTCATGAATTGTTTGACTTCCCTCTTTGTTTACTGGTTTTCTTTTGATTTTGTAATGTTTTCACACTAAACCCTTGTGCTCAGCTTGGGTGAACTTGTTCATGGAGTTATGGAACTGAATTTTATATAATCTAGCTTGATTTACTGTTGAATTATGATTTGATTATGCTGTTTTGTGCTAAAGCAAACCAATATATCCGGAATATTGGATTTGTGTTACGGATTAATTGATTCTAGGTTGAAATGACCAATTAATTAGTCGGACCTTGCATGATCATTAGGAATGTCAATTAGACTTAGGAATTAATCTTATTGGATTCTTTTGCACAGGATGAAATGCCCAAGAATGGATTCTAAGCAAGCTAATGCAACCTAGATGAGTGATTACTATAGTAATTCTGGGCACTTAATCTTTTGGTTAGTAGCTAGTAGCCTTGCAATGAGGTATAGCTTAGTTTTGGTAATCCAGCAATCTTAATTAACAGTAAACCAAGTTAGAGAATTATATTCATTCCATAATGAAATGTACAAGGGATCCTTAAGCTGAGTACGCTTTTATTACATTGAATCAAACCTTATTTTTGATAGCTAAGCTCTGTTTTACATTTCACACTTGATTCTCAAAATCAATTGATCCGCCTAGATAATTTTACTTGAGATTTAGTTAGTACTCAACCTACAATCCCTGTGGAGAACGATAATCTTTTATACTATAACTCGACTTAACCCGTGCACTTGCGGGATAGCGGTCACCAGCACATAGAGGTTATTCGAGGAGGGGAGGAGTAGGAGGAAGCGATGTGCATTGTACCGCATTGAAGGCCATACTAGGGTGACATGCCCACTAAACCTAGAAAAACATTCAATCAAAGCTATAACTCTGGCTGATGGAAGTAGCAAGTGCAAGAAGGTAACAGAGCAAACCTCAATATCAGAGGATGAAATATCTTCAAGACATGGTATAAGTCATGCTTCCCTGAACCGTCCTGGCTACACCTCTGCTGACAACGTGATAGTGAGTTTGGTCATGTCACTAATTTTTACTCTGTGATTTTCTTTATACTTTCGCTTGTTTGACCTCAGGTGTATTTGCATTGTGGACAGAATGGTAACTCAAGTGATGCTTCTCTCAACTGGTTTCACTGCAAGGACCCTGCTCATCTAAAGGTCAATGATGACATGGTATTATGGACTTTAGTTGGTGAAATGCTAGAGGACTAGGTACTTGACCATGCCAAACATTGACCTGAATGTCTCTTTCTAAGTAGTTTGACCATTGCATGACAGTGTTTGCTAGGATACTAAAAGGTTTCACCTTCGATGAGATATGGGGTGCAACATCCATGGATAGAGAATTTGGATTTTTTGAATCATGTTATCCATTCAAACACCATCGTTCAATCTAGAAAATGAATTACGCACATGATGGGTTTTACATAGACGATAGAAAATTATCGAGGGACATCATTAGTGGTTATCGCAAGTGATAGTTAGTTAATACTAGTACTTGAAAAGTCCCTATTTGGTCTGAATGTATGAGTCTACATAATTGCTTGGGTGTTATTATTTTGGTGGACAACAGTTACACCATCGTAGACATCCATAAACTTAAGGTAGGTGAACTCTGAATGATGGCAGGAGAACGTGCTGAGCTTCTATTATTATTAGGAGTGACCTCAACAAAAAAACAGAGCCCTTCGAATGCATGTTACTATTTTTTATTTTAATCATCAAGGTCAACAAAACTTGATATTAATTGATTCCTGAGCTTTGAATGAACGTGGCAAGAAAAAATTTTGTTAGATTTAGTGGCAACGTGAATTAACATTCACCCAACGAATGTAATTATTACTATTTATTGAAAACAAAAACACTGAGGTGGAAATTGTGAAACATAGGGTTAGTGAACTCTGCTCGCAGAATGATAAAAGTGTTAAGTTTTTTGTAATATTGTATGTGACATCGAGGAAATTTTACTCATACAATTGCATGTTTCTGTTAGGCATTGAAACAATAATATCAATGATGCTTGATATTAATTGTCTTATGGGCGTTGAGTGGAAGTGATAGGCATACTGTGCCGAATGACATTAGACTCAGTAGAGGCGAGCAGGAAAAGTTGAACAAGTTAGATGTTACTATTTTGATAGAGAATAGAAACATCAAGATCAAAGTTCAGGAGCATAGGTTATGTGAATTTTGGTTGCTGAAGTGGTTTGGAAAGAAGATCGATCTATGTTTTTGTTGGTTTATCAGCAATATCAATGGGTAATCAACATTAACGCAGTCATTTTATTGCTTGCCTTGTAAGCACTTGCATCGAGGTAGGAGTTTTAGTTTAGAGTATGTGAATTCTTAGTGTTTAAGGCAGATGGAAAATTTGAAATGCCTCATTCTTTTGTAAACATTTACTGCTTGTAGTTATTTTGATCGACAACATTAACACCACAATAGAAGTTCATAAGTCACAGGGCAGTAATGAATTCCGAATGCTAACATAAACTGTAGAGAATAATATGTTGTATTTTTTATTAATATTTATAGTTCAATGTTACACATAGTTAAAGGTTATGTACAATCGGGTCTATTGTGTCACACATAATTGAGTGTTACGCATGTGCATAATAATCAACTTCATTTGGAAGGGTTGTAGTCCTTGAGGAATTTTTTCATCAATTCTGCCTTGTATTTCTTCACAGATTCTAGCGAAAATTGCTCTTCAATCTCTCTATTGTTGAATATATCCTCTATTTGTTTGCAGACAAAAATCCTGTTGTCTTGCTTGTAATTGTAGAGTCGGGGGTTTAGTTAGTTTGGTACTTCCTAGTAATGGTTCTTTCAGATTAGAAATAAGGTGTTGATACTTACGAATCAGGTTCCTACTATGGTGACCTTTCATATGATATGATTTCGAAAGGCTGCTCTGCAGTTATTGGTTCTACTCCCGTGTACATTTCATTCTTGTGGTGGATTTCACTCTTCTTCTTCTTATAGTAGTCCCTCTATTGTTAAGTAAGGAATTAGGTAAGGTATTAAGTGAAATAGTGAATATGTAACTATCTGGTATGCGTACAGTTGTATCAAAATGATAATTGAGAACCAAGTTAGCAAACAAGCGGCCAGAAGAGCAAATCGATAGGATATCGACATACTATAGTCTTCAATTTTAGCAGTAACAAATATTTTCATTGTCCTGGTATGTAACTGTTTGCACCGGTTACAGTAATGTCATACAAAGATAAAGAAATTAGACAATCGAAGTTTGATGAACAATAAAATTGTGTTAAAATAACGTGTTACTATCTCTCATAAAACAGTCACACTAGCCAATAACAACATGCCCCATAAATTCAAGACAATTAACATGTTTCCAGGTATGGAAAAGGGTGTTACTGTCCGCAAAGCCAATACTAGATGTTTTTCGTTAGAATAACCATGTTACTATTTGGTCCGAAAATAGAAATATTAACCAGACAACAACATCTTCACTTACCACCATTTTCGCATCAAGGAAGTATTGATCTGTAGCCCCATCTCTTTTGGCCTTAGTGAGTTGTAATGAGTCCATTTGCACTCTCTGTTATTGAGGACTAGCAACGTGTAGTAGTTGGGGTTGCTGCAGTCTTTGACACCTAATGAGTTTAAAGGGAATAGAACAAGTTGTGCAGCCATTGCTTCCTCCATCTTTACATCAAATTTGTCCTGCCTCACTTCTTGGAATATTCGAAGAGGGCTTACAACATACGACTGTCACAATAGCATGAAGAGGAGTTAATACCAAAGTATTTTATGTGTTATACAATCAAGGGATATACATTCGGGGAAATAGATTTAGGATCTAACCCAATAAAGGCTATTGAATGCAAATATCTTATTTTCTTTGGATGCATTTGTCAAGCTGAGAGTGTACAGTGGATATCTATGATTTGGAATTGAAGGATTAGTTCTTATCAAATAAATTGATCATGAAGACAAACACCAACAGTATCATGTCCCCATACTTTATCAACACGAGTGGTAGCGTGTTACTGACCGAGCCCTAAACAGTAACATATGATCTTGGGCCTAGGCAAACTTAGTGATGCCATGTTATTGTATAGGCTAGGAACAGCCATTTATTTTTACTAACGAGTAAGACAAACGAGAATTAGTGTAAAGGTTCAGAGTATACACACATTGTTTGTTATTGCCTTGTCTACCAGCATATCCATCAACTCCTATAGCGTTATAAACATGTCGTCACGAGGCAATGACCACACAAAGGTCCTGCAATTCATGAAGTGGAAATGAGTTTATGCAACCTGCACTAGTGTAGTCAAATGATGCAACAAGGAAATAGGACATGACTTATGATATGTCTCTTCTCTTTTTTGTTTGGATTATTTTGTTTCGTACATCTTGGGTGAAGTATCTTGCACATGGCCACTTTGTACTTTTTGGGGCCTTTTGAGTCTGCATCTCTATTGGTAATTCTTCTTCTTTTTCCTCCAAGATATATGCAGGAGCCTCCGAGCTCATCCTAGTGTTATAATTAGCACGTGTTTCTTATGTAAGTGTTTGTTATTGTTTCTTGGTTTTTTTCCACTAGCCCGAGTACGTTGGATCTTCTTCACGTTTTGTTTTTCTTGTTTTTGGTTCGCTCCCCGTGATCATTGACCACTACTTCCTCTTAGCCTTAATTTGTTGTGCTACTTCTATGGAAGTTATGCTTTCACATCTAACTACCTGGTCAATAGCATGTGTAAGTTGCACTTTCAGCAATTTGTTTTGATAGTCAAGTCTTGCATTAGCATTCTCCAGTTTGTTGATGTGCATTTTGAGGTTTTCTGTATGCTTTCTTGCATTGTATAGTTGTGATTGGATTCGTGAGTTTCCATGTTTGAGGTTTGTGATTGTTTCTTTGATTTGTTATGACTGTTGCTCTGACATCTAAAGTTTCTCCTTGAAAGACTTCAATTCAATGGTAAGTTTGTCTATCCTATTGTTTGCTCTGAGGAGTTAGTCCTTCAGCCGTTGTACTTTATCATGGTCTTGCCCATGGTGTTCTACTAGTTGTGGTTATTTGTAAGCGTTGTAAAGGATATGTACTTCTTCACTTGTTGGCTCGAGTTCTCTATTTAAAACTTAAAACATATAGGTGGTTCCTAGTCAGTGTAACTTGCAAACGTGTGTTTGCTTTGCCGAGAAATAATTACCTAGAGATAACCCACTCACTGGCATCATAACAGTTGCATGGGCAAACAAACACAATAAAATCATATCCCGAAATTTAGTTAAGTATAAAAAAAACTTCAAATAAATAGTATGTTACTATTTTATGAGTAAATAGTAACCTCAAGTAAATTCGGAATAAATTAACTTTCTAACATGATTACCAAAAAAATATAATATTGGATAACAGGTTACTGTTTCACAACAAATTGTAGCGCGTCATTCTCATTTGGTTGCCCGCTTCTTCTTGGTCTGAAGTTGTAACATCAGAATAAATAAAGTAATAAAGATGCAAAATGTATGTAGTTTGACATTGAACAAAAATTGTGATTAAACTGATATATTAGCCATGCTTACCAGTAAAACACATTAAACATAAATTGTATTGGTCTCAAAATCTTGTTCCGACATGTTTTCGTTCCATAATAAATTGTGATTCTAATCAAGGGTTACCTCAAGCTGTTTGATAAATTGATCCCCTAGATGGCATGTGAGAAGGAGTAAGTTCCATTTGAGGCACATTGGCACTCTTTGGCAGCCATGCCCATCTAGTATATTTGTTGTCTCACAAAGCCAATATTGACAATAATAAATTATACATTCCATCTTATTAGCATTCAAATGAAGATGCAGACAATAAATGGTGTATAAGGACACTTTTGTTGCCACTAACAAAAAATAGTCTAAAATAAGTCATGTTACTCTCTCTATAACATACAGTAACAAGTTACTAATTAGTTTCTGTACAATAACATGCTCCAAAAGGATATCAAAGTAAATAGTTGAATCATGTTTAAAGCTAGTGGGGAGCACCTTAAACTCCAGTGAAATTGATGAATCAAACATCACTTACAAAATAGGTGCCAGGTCGGACAACAAGTTAATGACCGCATTAGTAACCATGATATATCACTGTTTGGTATTAAGACGACAACGCAACTCATAACAGAACAAAGTTAGATGGAAAATGAATCCACAATAAAAAATAGTATGTCAAAATTTGTAATGTTCCACGGTGCACACCAAATAATTATGTGTTATTCTTTGGTGTCCAGACAATAACATCAACCCAGCATTTGAAACACATGGGTGGACAGTAGTGTGAACGCCTAATTTGGTGATTAGAAATGAATGAATGCAGAATCAAATAACATAGCAATAAGGAAAACCAATTATGGAAACTGTAACTTACTGGCAGCAGTATGACACAGCTGGTGACACGTGCCAAGTTATCCCTCCTAATTGACCTCATTAGCTGATTGTGTATGTGTTCAAACCACCCATATTTGGACATGTCCTCTATCTCCTCTATATATTTTAGGTATGACCAGGCTAGTGTTTGAGCCTTGCTGGGTATAAGCAAGCTCACTAGTAACATCAATGTTGTAAGACACGAGACATCCTGCACGTCAACGTCCATTGTTCTATGCACTGCCTTCTGGAGCGCATTTAATATCATTAGTTTTGTCAGTCGTCCTTAACCAAGGAATCGCCTTATGTCTAAGTTCGAATATGGCCCCGTGCCAACTGTTGTTTTGATAGGCCGTGCTCCATCTCTTCTCCTAAATATTAGCTTTACAGTTGTAAGTGGTATGGTGAGATGTTCGCCCCCAATTAGGAATCGTTCACTCTTGTGTGAGAATGTGGCAATCACTGATTGCAGGTCTTGATTGCTCTTTCGGCATATTCTATGGTCAAGTTCTTTTATCATGATTGCATTAATTAAAATCCAGAAGGGGTTTTGTTACAGCACCTTCTTGTATCTCTCATTGAATTGAAAATCATCAATCAACCTTATACATTCTAGCAGATAAAGCTTGAGATTCTTCCTGGCTGCTTCTATTTGTATGGACGCTTCATTACCAATCTATTCAAATAAATTCACAATTCATTGGGTTATTATAATCCACAAGAAGAAAAAGAATTGCAACTCACTTCATAACCAGCAATTACAGTTTTGTTATAGTGTCATGCTTCTGTTTTGACTGAAACAGCAACACCAAGTTAAAAATGTCACTATTCCTTCAAAGGTGATTGATGATTAACAATTGAACCTCAAAGAAAGAAACTCTTATTGTTTACAACAACATCAACAGATGTGTTACTATTTAGTTTGGAAACATAGCCTCAATCACAAACCAGTAAAGAATTGATCAGTGGAGACATGATTGATGGTGTAACCCATAAAGAAAAGATAATTGTAGATGTAAAGCGCAAACAGTCACCTAACGTTTCAATGAGGTGATATGTTTCTGCTTGGTCCAGTGCAGCAACACTGATCATGTGAACACCCTACTATTTAGCAAAATATATATGTTCAACAATAAATATTCGAATGTAGAACATGCCACTGGTTCGAGTAGAAACAGTGACATCAATCAAGATGTTACTATTTAATAGTGAAACATGGATGAGTGAGACAAACTAGGTGTAAATAGGCAAATCAATCATTATCAATTGCGAAGCCTATATAGGAATACGTTACAAATCAGTATCACAGTGTAAATGTGTTTTTGTTTGTGTCATTGTGAAACAGATTGTCGAAAAGGCAATACATTTGTAATGTGCCAAGTTGCCTAGCGTGCACCTAGACGTTATATGAGATTGGTGACGGTAATGTGCAAAGAAACATCATGGGAGCTTGTTCATGAATATTATCCATCGAGTTAATCGCAAGATAGTCCTTACACTTTAAACATGATCAAGAGGAGATGGGTTTACCTGCCGACGACCTATCTTTACGATTCTGATATGTTCGCAGTTGATGTTGGCTACTAGGTCTGATATTCTGAGGTCTCGAAATGCAGGTTTTCTGATAGTTTAGTATCCTCTGAGTTTATCTGGTGCAATTTCCCGGCATCGTGCACGATGGCTTTATCCTGTGTGTGGAGTTTCTCTACCTTGGTTCCGCTTTGATGGAATACGGATGGTCGTCTTTACTTTATGTCTTTTGTACTTACCGGGAAGCGAAAGGATTACGTTACCTCATGTTTTGGGCATTGTGGTGATTAGACCTTGGCTACTGCACTTAAATGAAAAAGAGTGCTTTTAATGTACCTCGATTTAGCAAATTGCAGCAATTGATACGGACAATACTGTTCTACAGAAACTTACCTCGATTCACGAAATAGTACCCTACCATTGCCCCTCTTTTCTATAGAGTGATAGTCATATTGGGTGGCCTATTGTTAACTTGAAAATTCACACGATAACAAAAGTGCCTAGTTGGGGATAGATTAAGGAAGTGCATTAAGCCTTCAAAACTATAATTGGAGAGAGAGACCTCATCGGTGAGTGTGTCTATATTTTTCTGTGTTCTGTTCACGATGTTACTGTTTAGGCTAAAACAGTAACCTAGACTTAGTCCGAAAGACCGGTCGTTAACGAAACGTTGTGTATTCTATGCGTGGTGGGTTTTTCCACCGATATTGCCAACCGTCATCCAAATAGTCACATGCATAAAGTAACATTTACTCTCAATTTAATTGATAACGGGGCTTGATTTGCCACCAGTTGATGATTCTACGATGGTAGAAAAACATACAATTCAATAAGGCCAAATAAATAACTTGCCCCCTCACCTGGAATGTTTTTTGTGACACTTGACACTTCATATTTCTTTGGGGTTACTAGTACGCATTACTATCAGGAGGTCCATGGTAACATGTTACGGTTTGGGGCTGTATCATTCACATGTTGTTCAAGGTGGAATAGTTGATAGTGAGGATGCATTTGTCTAGTGAGCAGTGGATTCTACTCTATGTTACTATCTGTAGGTGTTACAGTAACGTCCTGTGCTGAGGGAGTTCGAATGATAGTGTCCATGCAAATAAAGTGTTCTGTCGATGTGGCCTTGTCAGAGGGAAATAGTAACGTGTCAATGATCAGAAACCAAACCATGGATGGGCTAATAGCTAGTAGCATGTTAACAACGAGACTTGGTTTATCCATCTACTAGAGGGTACTTGGTCGAGGCACTTTCTTGAGCCGAAGCATGAAGACATTTACTGGTAGGGTGATCACGGCACAGCCACGTACTAAGATTATAGGGAAGTTGGGCTTGGGGTGAGCTTAAACTCCAATGAATGATGTCAGGTCTGGCTAGATTTAAAATGGAAAAAAATGACACCAAGGTTGGGTAGAGTAAGTCGAAGTCAAATTTGCCTATTTATTATTGAAGTCTCAGAGTAAGAGGGACGAAAACATGCGGTAAGCCAAGATAATAGGTTACCAGTAACAGATGTCGCTTCGGAGCTATGCATTTCTTTTGCGGAATAGAATGGAGCTTTTGGTGTGCTACAGTAATAGTTGTATACCATACATCTGTGTGTATATAGAACAAGAAAACATATAGAAAACAAGGTTGTGGTTTTCCATTCTTTATTAATTTTTTCAATGAGGCATCACTTCCTCAAGCCACCCTGAATTTCATTTTCCCTCCAAAACTTCTCTTTCTATAATTTATGTATTTATTTATTCTTCTTCTTTTGTTTATTTATCTATTATGTATATATTTGTATCTCTTTGTACAACTTCTTCTTCAACTTAATCTACTATTTCAGGAAATTATACATACTATCTAAAAAATATTTTACTATATGTTTTTATGCATGTTGCTATTACTTATAATTCTAATACTAATATCATTAAGTAAAATAAATGTATTATAATATATTTTATTTTTATTATGAAAATATTTTATTTAAAATGAATATTTAGTTCTTTTGAATTGCTTAATGGCATGTTCTATTTTTTTTAATCCTTTATAATATTGTACAACTCATTTTCTATTTTATTTATTTATTTATTTTGTTACATGTTTTTCCTTTTTTCTCTTTCTTTTTGTATTTAAAAGTTATTGTTTAAAACTTGGAAATGAACATCAGTAGAAAATATGTATGTTTTATTATAAAAAAATATTTAAACTAAGCCAAAAAATTTAACTGAATCAAATTACTTAGTTATATATTTAACTTTTACTTTTATATTATTTTGCAACAAATTCATTACTTTGAATTTACACTACCATATGTTTTTCTTCTTTTTTATTTTTTATGTATGTTATTATACTTATTTATATCATGATATTTTTAATTTTATTATATTTATATTTTAAATAAGTTAAAATTTTGTTTCAAAGGGTATTAATTAAAATAATTAATTTTGTACTAAATATTTTAGTCAAAATATCTAAAATATAAAACTAACTTTATTTGTTCAAATTTTGAAAATACTATCTCGATGTTAATTTCTGGATATATTATTTCAAATTAGATATATTTTAATTAAAATTTTATCAATATTTTATAAATCATGTATTAGTTCCCCCTATCTTTTACCATTGTCATTATATATTTTTTACACTCGCTTTTGTTGTTGACAATTTAGAAGGTAATACTATTAAATAGTGTAAATATGATACATTAATATTATTAAATAATATATAAGTTATAAAATTATATTTTTGTAATAAAAATATTTTGCATATATTCAGATATAATACAATTGTATTTTTAGATTATATGGTCTATTGCTATATTTTGAGTACTTTTCTATTTATTTAATCTATCATTTTATTATTTTACTGTCCAAACACTTTTTTTACCTATTTAATTGTATATAGTTTAGATGTTAATATTCACTTCATTACATTTTTTTTATGTATGTTCACTCCTGTTATTTATAACCTATCAATTATACAATCTATCAAATTATTTATAACCTATGAATAAATTGAGATTTTGTCAAGGCTTATAACTTATACATTGTTTAAGGTTTTATTTATTTCATTACAAATATTTTTTTATATATACTACTATTATTATACATCACTCATATGCTAATATTATTTAGTAGTGTAGATATAAGATAACATATTTTTTATTATAAAAATATACCATAGAAGATACAATTTTATTTAAACTACTTAAATACGTATTTTATTTTTTACTTTTGTATTATTTAACAATTTACTAATTATCTTGATATTAAATCAATCATTGCCTGTATATCTTTTTTCCTTCTTTATTTCCCTTTCATTGTTTACAAATCATATATTAATTTAACAAACAAGTATACATACAATAAACTATATTTTATTTTTATTATAAATCTATGTTAAATAAGTTAAAGATGCAATTTAATTACTTTTTATGTTTGACTCTTATATTATTTTATGATTCACCAATTAGTCTTCTTCCTTTTTCTTTGTTCCATTCTATATTTTTTTACTTTTTTCTTTGACAACATAGGTGAAACTCATTATTAAGTAATATATATATATATATATATATATATATATATATATATATATATATATATATAATTTTATCATAAAATATTTTAAATAAGTTAAAGCATGAATACAAAGCATTAATTGAAATAGTTACTTACTTATTCTTGCACAAGAGCGCTAGTGATCAATTGTTCAAGGGTTACGTTCGCCAAACGCTTCACACGCTACGAGATTCTTGCACAAGGATAAAGTGTCAGTTGGATAGCATGCTTGGTGACAAAAGTAGGAAATCCACCCTTAGTGAAACAGAGCTACAACTTGTGGACGCCCTACTACCCTAGCACAAGTCTACAACACAGTGCTTTCCTGACAAGGGGAAGTCCACGATTGACCTTACTACCTTAGATGTTAAGGTGAAGCAGCTCATGCATGTATTAAAATTAACATATCACATCACTTACTAGCGATGTATAAATTGTGCATTTTCCCTATTTTAATGGCTGTACTCAAAGCTACAACCACGGACTCGATTGCAACACCTTCACATGCCAGGGCAAGAGGGACGGCGAAGGGGACGTGCATTGAGCATCTTGAAATGTTGAGTTGCAAGCTATTCTCTGATGATTCAATGGAGGAAAAGTTTACTCAATCCTCGCTTCAATGAGGGGACGACAATTATCCAATCAAGGATGACAAGGTGCACATGCCAGAGGGCTTGGAGGTACTGTTCCACCCACTGAGATCAATGTTGTTGACATCATTGGAGCTTCAAGTGGCTGCTTATATATTCTCTGCAAATAAGTCATCAAAACAAGCAGCACACAATACTATTTTACGTACGTATCAAACCTATTGTAGAAATCAATTTTTTCACACACCTTGTTGTAACTGTTGCATACAGTGAGGTGCTTGTGGGCTGTGCAATTAGGTTCTTACACAAGAAGGAGTTGTATTCCTTGGCACCAAAGCTCTGGGTTTGTGGACAAGTAAATGCTCCCAAGTTCTCTACTTAGAGTCATTTGTCATTGATATAGCTGTTGTTTTTTGTTATTATCGTCCATAGATGTTATTTATGGTTGCTTGTAGGATGACATTTGAAGAGAGGAAAAATGATGTTATCCGCCATTGTTACCTTGCACCCACCTTCTCGGTAAGATTGTGCAACATAGAAAGAGAGTTGGTCCTTGTTGTGTTAGCGGTTTATTTCCCACTGTGTTTGCATTCCTAGTTGGCATAATTGCGTGAAATTTCTTCTTTGTAGCAACAAATTTTGGAGAACACCCTCACACCCGACCACGCTTTGAGGGGATATTACATGCTATACATGTCCCTCACTGTGAGTAGCCTGCAGAAGGTAAATGATGGGAATGTCTGGTAATCTTAATAAAAGAAGGGAACTATTGTACCTCGATGTTGCCCCTAGTCTTACAGCAGAGGCCTCCAGACACGAGAAAATTCATCGCATGGTGGCTTTTTGGTAGATTTAACGTTAATCTTGCATTTAAAAATCCTACTATTGACCACTAATGTTAGTCTATTAATTCTATTTTACAAGCAAAGTTCATGGAGACTTTACTAAAAGACAACAGGATACACAACGCTGTCATGAGCTCTGCCCCTGAAATATCAAAGTGGCCAATCATGGTACCCCCTGGAGTTCCACAGTAAAATAACTTGTAGGTGAATTTTCCCCTTACACAGTACCACTCCAGTTTATTCTAACGTTATATACGATTTGATAACCAAATATCCTATGTAGCTATGATTGTGGAGTTTGGGTGGCTGGCTGGCTAGATAACTCTTGATGCTATATGGGGAGACTACAGAATAATGGTAACACTCTACATCAATATTTTTTATGTTCCTTATTATCCTGCTAGAAAATGGTAGTAACCTTGATGGAAAATGTGCAGCCAAGGGGTGCTTATGGACATATCCGGCTTGCTCTGGACCTGGTGTTGGCTAAAAATAATACTAACAAAGACCAGGTAATAGCATCTACAATGGATTTTTGAACCAAGCATGAGGACATCATCTACCTATAAAAGTCCATAGCAATGACACCTCTACTTTCCAAACAATGTAAGTGTAGACACCAATAGTGAAGCTGTAAATTCTCATAAGAAATATATATCAATGCAAGGATTGACACCATTGTATTATTCAAATATATGGTAACTGTTAACTCAAGTGATCAGCGTGATTCTAGCTTGCAATGTGGTTGAAGTAAGGTACTAAGCCCACAGGGTAGAATGGTTTAGGTTAATAACAAATATTTCTAAAAATTAGGTTCATTTGCCATGGACTAGATTCTAAGTTCGTGGTTTATATGCATCATCAGTATCCTCAACCCCCCTAAACATAATTCATATGAATAATTAGGAGTAAATCATAATGTAACAAACCGATCCTTCAACAATTGAGACACAAGCTTCGTTAACCCCATATGATGTCATGAAAAATGACCATGTTACTGTCTAATGAGGAAATAGAAACACGAGGATATAATCGCTTGACACGACATCAAATGTCATAATGCATTAAAAAGAACTCGAGAAAATAGATGGACATATAATAGGGGCATGTTGCTATCTTGGTCCATCGTCTTATTGTATTGACATAGGACAGTAGCTTTACCTCAGGAAGACTAGGAAGAAAAAATTGAGGAAAGTGAAAGAACAAAGTAGCGCAGACCTATGAATTAGGTGTGATAGGTGAAACACATGAGGGAACAAGTTGTGTTACTATTTCAGTGGAAGACAATGACATGTTGTATATGTGGAATGAGAGTTACTGTTTAAAACAGAAGATGCTCGAAAGTTCCACATCCACCGCCATTGTCATTGTGGAGCAAAACACACAGCATGCTACTATACAAGACAATAAGAGAGCATGTTGTTCAATTAGTCCGAACCCTCATCATCTCACTTGGGGACAGTAGAGTCGCCACACAGGGTTAAATAGAAATTTAGGCAATAGATAACACTAGGCAAACAATCAGATGTATAAGATATGATAGCAAAATAGAAGCAAAAATAGGTCATGTTACTATTCTCGTCTTGGATAGTATAACGTAGGAGGTGTGGTCTGTGGTCGCTATTTGGCCTAAGAGATGCAATAACATTCCACGTTAATTGCCAAGAACGATGTGTAGCAGAGCATAATGCATGTTACTCTTGCGACACAAAACACTTGCGTGTTGCGCCTTTAGTTTGGCATGGAAATGATTCGATTGGGGCTGGAAGCATTATCGGAGAAAAGCTAGGAGAGAAACAAGTGGAAGAGAAAGCACGAGGCAAAACAGGGCCACGAATCTGACGTGGAAATAGTTGTGTTACTATTTTAGTCAAAAATAGTAACATGTTGGAACTTTCATCTAGGCGTATGCGTATGGACCAAAGGATGCACAAACACACCATATAAATTGCTATTGTCAATATGGGTGGAGAACACAATGTGTTACTCTTTCCCTCCCGGACAGTAATACATTGGACATGTGGTCCAGGCATTGTTATTTGGACCAGAAGATGCACGAACATTCCACATCCACTGCAACTATCAATATGGAGTATAGCACAGTCTGTTATAATTTGATACTCAAATAGTAGCATGTTGCTCTCTTAATCCGCCCTCTTAATGTTTCATTTGGGGACAGTAGCGTCGACCTCGAAAGTTATAGAAAATTCGAGGGAAAGGAGAGAACTAGTTAGAGCAGACTAATGAGACAAATACAATAACTCGTTGTGTTATTATTTTTGTGAAGGAGAGTAACATGATGGCTTGAGAACTAGGCGTTGCTTCTTGGTCCAGAAGATACGCAAACGTTCCACATCCATTGCAATTGTCGATATGGAGAAGAGCATAGGATGTGCTATTATTTTCGATCCAGACAGTAACACATTATACACAAGGTTTGGGCATTACTATTTGGACCAAAAGATACCCACCCTAATCCTATAAACCTTTATTATTGACGAGGAGCAGAGCAAAGCTTTTTGCCCTCTTACAACACAAAAACACTTGCTTGTTGCGCTCTTGGTCTGCCATGGTAATGATTCAATTAGGGCTGAAAGCATGGCAACGAAAAGCTAAGACAGAAGCGGGTGGAAAAGAGAGCACAGGCAAAGCAGGGCCACGAATCTGATGTGGAAATAGTCGTGTTATTGTTTCAATAAAAAATAGTAACACATTGGGACTTCCGCCTGGGCATATGCATATGGACCAAAGGATGTGCAAACACACCACATAAACTGCCATTGTCAGTGTGGGTGGAGAACATGATGTGTTACTCTTTCCCTCTCGGACAGTAATATGTTGGACATGTGATCCGGGCATTGTTGTTTGGACCAGAAGATATGCGAACGTTCCACATCCACTACAACTATCAATGTGGAGTATAGCACATAGCATGTTACAATTTGATATCCAAATAGTAATATGATAGTAGTGTGTTGCTCTTTTGATCCGCCTTTTCAATGTTTCACCTAGGGACAACAGCATCGACCCGAAAGTTAAAGAAAATTTAGGGGGAAAGAAAAGAACTAGCCAAAGCAGACCAATAAAACAAATGTGGTAACCCGTCATGTTATTGTTTCCATGAAGGAGAGTAACACGATGGCTTGGGGACTGGGCGTTGCTTCTTAGTTCAGAAGATGCACGGATGTTCCACAACCATTGCAATTGTTGATGTGGAGAAGAGCACATGATGTGTTACTGTTTTCGATCCATATAGTAACACATTGCACATAAAGTCTGGGCATTGCTATTTGGACCAGAAGATACCCACCCTAATCCTATAAGCTTCCATTATTGAGGAGGAACGAAGCACAACTTTTTGCTTTTTGTGACATAAACACTTGAGTGTTGCACTCTTGGTCTGCCATGGTAATGATTCACTTAGGGACCAGGTGTCGCCCCCGAAAGTTTCAAAAAAGCATAGGTGGAAGAGAGAGCACTTGACATAGCAGATGCATGGATCAGATGTGATGGTAAAAAAAATTTGATAAAAAATCGTTAATATTTCCATGGACGACAGTAATATGTTAGATCTGCGGTCTGGCCATGGTTGTTTGGACTAGAAGATGTCGAATGTTCCACATTATCTGCCATTTTCAAGTTGGAGTAGATCACATAACATATTACTATTTATTTCTTAGACAGTAACACATTGGACTCACAGAATAGGCGTCACTGTTTGGACCAGAAGATTCTCGGATGTTGAACATCAACTGCCATTGTCGATGTGGAGTAGAACACTTAGCGTGCTATTATTGTGACACAAAAGTTATCGTGTTCCTCTCTTGGTCCACCCTCTCAATATTTCATTTGGGGATAAAATCCTTACACCTGTAAGTTAAAGAAAGGCTCGGGAAAAAGTGAGCACTAGGAATAGTAGACCTACAAATAAGATATAATGGCGACAAAGATATAGGAACAAGTCATGTTACTATTTCCTTAAAAAATAATAACATGCTAGACCTTTCGTTTGGGCGCATGTGTTTTGACTAGAATATGTGCAAAGGTCCACATCAACTGCCATTGTTAATGTGGAGTAGAGAACATGGTGTAATATTGTTCCCTTGAAAGACAATAACGCATTGGACACGAGGCCTGAACATTGTTATTTCCCTTAGGAAATGCATGAATGTTGTCCATCCATTACCACTATCGATGAGGAGCAGACCACACAGCTTTTTGCTCCAAATGATACAAACACTTGCATGTTGCTCTCTTGGTCCGCCCTCTCAATGATCCGCAGAGGGACAACAGCATGGCCATTGAGTGCTAGAGGAAAATTAAGGGAAGATAGAGCACTAGGCATAACAGACCAATGAATTAGATGTGATGGAAAAAAATTCGAGCAAAAAAATTATGACACTTTTTCTATGCAAGACAGTAACACATTGGACCTGTGGTCTAGGTATGGCTGTTTGGACCAAATTTTACTGAACGTTCCATATCATTTGCCATTGTCGGGATAGAGTAAACCACACATCATGTTACTATTTTAGTCACGGATAGTAACACGTTGGAAACCCTAAATTGGTTGTCACAGTTTGGATGCGCAAACATTCCACATCAAATGCAATTATTGATGTGGTGTCGAGCGCACATGGTGTTACTGTTTGCGCTACATTTACAAAGTTGCTCACTTGGTCGCCACTCTCAATGCTTGGGGACAACAACAAGTTAGAGCAAAACTGGGAGAAGACAGAGCACTAGGCAGAGCTTACCCATGAATCAGATGTCACAAGTGGAAAAAAATTCATGGACAAATCGTGTACTATTTGGCTGAAAGATAGTAACACATTGGACCTATGGTTTGGGTATCGCTGTTTAGACTAGAGGATGCGCAAAGGTTCCACATCAACTTCCCTGAACAGAAGTGGAGCAGAGCACATGTCATGGTATTGTTTTTGTCTCGGGAAATAACAAGTTGGTCATACATTCTAGGTGTTGCTGTTTGGACCAGAAGATGTGCACACGTTCCACGTCCACTGCTAATGTCAATGTGGAGTAGAGCACACTTCGCGTTACTATTTAGGATAAAAAAAATTAGCAGGTTGCTCTATTGGTCCGCCTTTTCAATGTTTCGCTTGGGGATAGCGGGGTTGATCCTGAATGTTAAAGAAAAATTTAAGGAAAGATAGAGAACTAGCCAGGGAAGACCCCTAAATTAAATGTCATGGGCGACGCAAATGCGGGAATATGTGTTACTATTTCCATAAAAGACAATAACACGATGGTCCTGAGGTCTGGGCGTCACTATTTGGACCAGAGGATGCACAAACATTCCACATTATCTACATTGTCGATGTGGAGTAAAGCATACTACAAGTTACTGTTTCGATCCCGGACAGTAACATGTTGGATTGGACTAGTAAATGAGCAAATGTTCCATATCCATTTGCATTGTCAATGTGGAGTAAAGCACACAACATGTTACTATTTGAGACCCAAATAGTAACATGTTGCTATCTTATTCCACCTTCTCAATGTTTCGCCTGGGGGCAAAAGCATCGACCTTAAAATTTAAAGAAAATTTAGGGATAAGAGAGAACTAGCCAGAGAAGACCCATAAATCAGATGTGTTAGGTGACACAAATGCAGGAACACGTCGTGTTACTGTCTTAGCGAAAGATAGTAACACGATGGTCTTCGAGTTTGGGTGTTGCTGCTTGGACCAAAAGATGCGCGGACATTGCACATCTACTGCCACTGTTGATGTGGAGAACAGCACACAGGGTGTTACTATTTGACACAATTTAATGTGCTGCTCTCTTGGTCTGTCGTATCAATAGGGCGCTTGGGGTATAGTAGCGTTGACGCAAAAAGTTAAAGGAATAAATAGGGGAAGAGAAAACAGTAGTAAGAGCAGACAAATGAACCAAGTGAGATGGGCGACACATATGGTGGAGCATAGTGTGTTATTGTTTTCATAGAAGACAGTAACACATTAGTCCTACGTTTTAAGCATTGCTATTTCGACTGAAAGATGTGCAAACATTCGCATTAACTGTCATTATCGATGAGGCGGCGAGCACACAAAGTGTTAGTCTGTGCTTTGCAAACGATAATAGTAAAGTTGCCTTGATTTGACGACACCCACGAAATAGTTGGAAAAATCAAGAATTAATAACTTAAAAACTGAAAGAGTCGCATGTTACATTTTTTTATCCAAGAAGTAACCCCAACCAATCCAAAAGAATATTGACTTCAATAAAGGCAAGGGAAACCTTTGCAACAAATAATAACACTTATCAATACAACAACAGGATATGTAGACTGGAACTACTTCGTAACATTGTGCCAAGCAACATCCTTCCCAAGTGCTCAGTTGAGTTATTGCAAAGCCTGTTAGGGAGGGCCTAACCTAGAAAACTAACACCAATAAAATACAAACTAAAACTTGATTCCAGAATCCATGCTTGCTCCTAACAATTCAACAATTATTCCCTAAACCCACGATAGGTGACAGGGACACAAATATGCATCGCAAGGATGACAACTCACCATAGAAGACTTGATCCCAACCAACACTAGTGCAGTTGACACCCGAGGACAAATCAACTTACGTGGCCATGCTTCTTTCTCTATTCCCGATGTCTACTGATATCCACTGAGCTACTTAGTGGTTCGAGTCAGTTCCTGCATGCAAACAAAGTGCTTGATTAGTCCAACATGCCATTCCAAGTTGGTAAATGAAACAAAAGGTTAGACATTAACATAAGCTCTGTATAAACAGGAATTACACCGACTAATAAATCTAGCATCATCGGACCCAAGATCAACTAAGAAGACCATGAGCTACTGTTCCCAGGCCAGAAAACAAGACATTGTTTTTTTTCATCTAACACCCCACTGTACGGTGAGGAAGCAGTGACATGGCCGAGAACAAGATCAATTGACAATGAAAGCTTTGTCAACAACAAAATTGATAACAAAACAATGTGATTCTATTTTTAGCATAGACAGTACCACATTGGTGTCTTGGTCAGACGTGTTCCCTTTTGGTTTGGGGATGAATAAATCGGTTATGATGAGTTACTAATTTGCAGGAAAAGATTGTGTTATTGTCTGCCATCAGATAGTAACACATTGTTCCTATGATTTGGACTCTGTTGTTTGGTCATGATTCATAAAACAGCCTCATCTATCAAGAAGCAGAGTAAACAATCCATATCAACTACAATTAACGATGAGGCTACAAGGACTCGACGTGTTACTATTTTCATGTCAAGCGGTAAATTCATCCAGCACCAAACTCTAGAGTTGCGCAATTGGTTAGGATTTTAGGACTAACATGGTTGTTATGACATTAATGGTCCTATACTATGACAATGGCTTGAAACAAATAACTCGAGATGCCAAGTAAAGTTACTGCTTTGTGGTTGGACAAATAGTCTTTACATCTAATCTACACCTACTATGATCAGGTTTAGTGGGATGGTGGATTAATAGATGGGCAGAGCATTTATCATAAAGAGTGTTGAGCTAGGCAGGGATTTCAATTGGAAGGAGGACCATACCAACTTGTCAATGTTACATGTATTTTATGATTGCTACGTAAGCTATGAAGCTTAAGTTGGGATCTAGAGAATGATAGGGAATGCTAAATTGCAAATCAAGCTAGATTTCAAACAAGGAGAACAAGTGACCTATTTCGTGTGTGTGTGTGCACGAGCGCACGAGTGTACCCTCATGGTTACTCGAGTGTATGGAGCACGAGGTAACACCATTACATTAGTAATCTGAAGGGTGCAATCAAAGATTAACACTATGGTGTTGATAAACCAGAGAGAAAGTTGATCAATCCTACAAATTAGTCTAGACAATAAATATCTGAAACACCTAAATCATGCAAGCATTCACCACAGGATCATTGGAGCGATCCCAACAAAGACTTCACTGGCTGAGACGGGGATAGTAATGCCCGAACATTGTAATCATTCAACGTTCAATCGAAACCTAAAGATGAATTACACACTGTGGTTCTCATAGATGCCTATGGAAGTCACCTCAAAGAGTTAACAACTAAAAAATAACCTAAACCATGCTAAATCCAGAGAACCGAATGATACAAACCTCGGAAGGATGATAAGGTGGTGTAAGCAAGATTAGCACCCTCTTCACTTGACAATCGACGGCCGCTAGTGTTCTCAGGCTAGGGTTTGCTAGATCCTCTAATTGTTTGCACTATTAGAGCACTGCATGTGCACATGAGGTGCAGGGGCCATTGTGCAAGTTTCTTGGCAAAAAAGACAAGACCAAACTACAAAAATAATTTTGGCTAGGTCCCTCAAGTGCTCACATCAACACTAGCATATATGTGGCTGCCAGCTTGCCACACGAGCAGGGCTTCATGATAAACCAACAGGTATTGAAATCTGGACCTATATATATATACACACACACGAAAACACATGCTTGCCGAAATTAGTCAAAATACTGTATGAAATTCCAAACAACATGTTATATATATATATATATATATATATATATACAGTACGCTAAACGAAATATTCCAAACACCTAAGGATTCCAAACAGTATGACAAATAGAAAGACATATGCTTCTTGAAACCAGTAATACCTTTATGTAAACTCTAAACTGAATGCAGTAAATATAAATATATATAAAATAGTTGATCAAATAATAGAATGCCAAAATAATATTCCAATGGTTTCCCACATAATTTTACACAAAAATTGATAAATTAGGATTTCTTAATTAAACAACCCTAATATATATAAACAGAATATTAATCTAAAATCTTTTCCAATAAAAAGTTCATGATGATATATTAAAGAATTATAAAAAAAATATTATAAATTGATCGTATAATTTTATTTTGAAAATTATACATGTAAAATTTCATCATAAATCTTCAATCAAAATAATATAAAATATAATTAATTATTCTGGATTCTAATATCATACATGTAAGCTCTAATACCACATGTAAGAATTTTATATTTTTAGGATCTCATATATAATAATTAGAAAACTATAAATATAAAATTAGTATTTACTTGCTTAATGAATTTGCAATCATAATCAAATTTAGCGGAAGCTAATAAATTCTCCTTTAACTAGATCTTCCTCTTCGCTCTCTTTGGTGGTGGCTCTCAATGGGTAGAAATCATGTGTATGAAAAGTAAAGAGGAGACTTAGTCATAATCCTTATTTATAAACCCCAACAATCCTCCCTAAAAAAGGATTATTGAGTCTTTAGATTTACACAACCGCCAAACCATACTAAATTATGTAAATATGCTAAATCCACATTTTTAATATCACAATTTTAAATTAATTTCATGCATATCTCATAATTGAGTTAAATTTTAATCAATCAGTTTTATTAAATAAAAAATTATCAATTAATAGCAGCTCACTTTATGAAAAATTCTAACAATCCTCACCCAATGGCCATCGAAGCAAACATAGAACCCCCACAATTACAAATCAGAAGTTTGTTACATCTTAACCTTGGGAAAATGGCTTTGGTTTCCTCCAAACTGCTGTTTATATCATGTTCATTTGTCATTCTCACATCTCACACCACCCAACCAAGCTTCCTCTACCATTTTTGCACGAATGCCAACGGTAACTATTCAGAAAATAGCACCTGCCACACCAACCTCAATACCCTTTTATCCAATCTCTCTGCAAACATAGAAATTGACTATGGCTTCTACAACTTCTCTTACGGCCAAAACTCTATCAAAGTAGATGGAATTGGATTGTGCTGAGGAGATGCCAAACCAGATGATTGCCATTGCTATCTCAATGATTCTAGAGTCCTTCTCACACAACGATGTCCAAATCAGAAAGAAGCAATTGGTTGGTACAACTATTGCATGACACGGTATTTAAACCGTTCAATATTTTGCATCATGGAAAGTTTCCCCGCTTTTTATATGTCAAACGTAAATAATGTAACAGAAGAAGATCAGTTCAAACAGGTGCTCCAGAACTTGATGGGTAATCTGACAGATATAGCCTCATCTGACAACTCCCGGCGTAAGTTTGCAGCAAGAAATGCGTCAGCAGCCTTTCAAAACTATATATGGTCTTGTGCAGTGTACGCCTCACTTACATGAACTACAATGCAATGAATGCTTGGCTGGGGCTATCTCTGAAATACCATCTTGTTGTAATAAGATTGGTGGTAGATTTGTTAGACCAGGTTGCAATATTAGTTGTGAGATCTACCACTTCTACAATTCTACCGCTTATACATCACTGACATCACTGCTGCCATCACAATAACCACCACCCCAAGTGCCTCATCCCCCACCATCCACCAATAAATAACGCGCGCTCCAAAGGTAGCCAAAGTCAACCCTTTTGTCGGCCTTCCAACTATCAATAATTTTTATAATATATTACCAAGCAATTTGACAGGAACATCTCAACCACATCTAGTTAGTACCCTTGCTCTCACTTGTTAAATAATCACATATCTCATTACGAACTCATTGGAGGTTGTCCGAAGTCAGCCGCCATAGTAGACGATCAGGTATGCAACAAAACTCATTGTTGAGCATTTGATGCATTATGCTCCTTTGAATTCTTCAAATTTAAATAATGATTTGAATCTACAATTACAAGCAAAAGAAAAACTAGCGTTACATATTCAAAATTCATTCAGTACTCGATTCGATAATAAAACTGATCAAAGACAGCAGTCATATTCTGCAAGCAAAAAAGAGAAACATCTTCCCTGTATATGATTCAATCAAATTTTCATACAGGCAGCAAACCAACCACAAAAACAAATGGTGACAATGTTTCTCTCTCACAGCTGCTTATTTTTCCTTCTGGTTTTAATCCCAATTTTCACCCACAATAATTCCCAGCCAACATTTATTTACAATTACTGTTTTGACCCCCTTATTAGCACATATGAAGGCAACTTTCCAATCCAATCTCGCTTCCCTTTTGGATTCTTTATCTTCCAAATCTGCCACTTACAGCTTCTACAATGACGGTATTTCTAGTAGCCTCTATAGTCTTTTCCTCTGCAGGGGTAATGTTTCTAGTGACACCTGCCTGAACTGTACTAGAACAGCAGTTTAAGAATCCAAAACTCGATGCGGACCTAACACGACTGCTATCATCTGGTATGATGAATGCATGCTTAGATACTCCATAGACAACTTCTTTGGAGAGCCACAAACTTCGCCAGCCCTACTCATGCATAATATAAACAACAGAACAGCACCGGATCAACCTGACATCGATGCAACATCCTTGATGTATTCGCTAATTAAGGATGCCTCAAATTCAGCAATGTTGTTCAATGCAAGCGAGGAGGAAGGCGGCTCTCAGGACAAATATGGGTTGGTGCAGTGTACTAGATATTTAAATGGTAGCTCTCGTGGTTCTTGTTTAAGTTGATGGATCAAGCAAGGCAGTGTTGCCAACCGAAGATCGGGTGGCGGATACTTGCTCCAAGTTGCCATATAAGGTATGAGAATTACAGCTTCTTTGCTCCACCAGCACCAGCACCAGCACGAGATGGAACAGGTAAATTATGGATGTGCAGAAGTAGATGGCAATTGACTTTCATTTTCTTCATGATATATGATAATTGTCATATGTTATTCAATCCTCATTTTCCTTTAACATAGTCATAGGATAAAGGCCATAAAATTCAAAGAAGAACCAGCAAGGGGTTTTTGAGTTTTATTTCATTTACTTCAAGCCTGAAATTTATGTGTATGTGTGACAGAAAGATAGACACTAGAAGTTCGATTAGGAAATTTTTGCCCGTCTATTTAGATCATGTGGTTTAGGCCAATTAACTTTTGGCAATTAGCATCAAAATCAAAATCATATAGATAACATGACGCTTGGTCTACAAAACTATCACACATGACACGACAAAATTCTATTGAAGTTTTTTTCTACTCATTTGTCAAAAATTTTTTTTTTCTTTTTCCAGATGTTTACATTCAATTCTAATTCCTAATGTTAATACTGATGCCGCCATTGGAATAGCAGCTGCAGCCCCGGCACCGGGAGGAGGAGGGGGAAGAGGAAAAAATACCACAAAAATTATACTGGCCACCGTAGCACCAACTACAGTTGTAACAATCACGGTCGGTTTTCTGTATCATCTACATTCACGCAAGAAAAGACAAAGATGTAGCACTGGTGAAGCCTCTATATCTTTAGTAAAATATAATTAGTTGTTTTATTATTTTTTCTGGAACTTTGTAACAAGTATTTAATTCAGGGGAAGAAAAAAGTGGTGAAATTCTATTGAGGAATTCGGGTTTGGATAGATCAAATTCGAGGACGATACACTTACCAGAGCAAGGAATGAATGCAGCAAATGAAGATAACAATGGAGAAGTGCATTACTTTAGCTTGATCATCATCAGGGCTGCCACAAGCAATTTCTCTGATGAAAATAAGCTTGGGGAAGGAGGATTCGGACCTGTCTACAAGGTTTTGTAGCCAACTCTCTTATTTTCAATTTTCTTTTTAAATGCCAATGCATAAAATGCAAGTGGCTTTGGATAATTTGAGACAAAGTTATTAGGTAAGGAACATTTGGTTTACATTTGCAAGCCTAACTGGTGGTGCTCTCATACCAAGCTTGATTGACCAAGACAACTGATAGGCATGATTCACAAGGTCTAAAATACTAGCTAGAGTTGTCTAAGTAATCAAGCTTGTCACCTTACATATCATACTCAAATGTCAAACCTAACCAATGTAGGGCTTTACATATATAGGGGAAGCTAGCTAATGGCAAGGAGATAGCGGTTTAAGAGGCTTTCATTCAAATCAAGGCAAGGCCTTGAAGAATTCAAGATCGAGGTGGCAGTAACTGCCAAACTTCAACATAGAAATCTTCTGAGACTTCTGCCTCGAGGAAAATGAGAAGCTTCTTGTCTATGAGTATATGATCAACACTAGCCTTGATGCCTTTCTGTTTGGTTCGCTACTACATTCTTTATACCTCTTATTTCTTCGACATTTAGGAGGAGTTTCCTATTCCTGATCGCAAAGAATCCCATTAGCTAGTTTTTTTCTTGGGAAATGCAGATCCAAGGAAAAGAAAAGAACTAGACTGGCCTACACGGGCAAAGGTTGTTTATGGAATTGCAAGAGGCATTCTATATTTACATGAGGACTCGCGGCTGAAAATTATACACAGGGACCTAAAAGCAAGCAATGTATTACTAGAGGAAGAGATGAATCCAAAGATTTCAAATTTTGGAACTGCTAGAATTTTTGGTGGCAAACAAATGGAAGTTAACACAAATAGAGTTGTTTGGACATAGTGAGTACTTTTATTTCCCACTACTTTTTCTGTTACTTTAGTTGATAAAATGTATAGTTTCTACTGACAAACAGAAAATTCTTCATATTATTATTTAACATCCGGCATGCTAATCAATTTAACCGTAACTTCTAGCCCATGCAATGCTATCAATCGCTTTGAACAGAACTGACAACACATACAGGGAAATACGAAGTTTGAAAAATGGACACAAATAGGATCAGCATGGAAAAATGAGAAAATTGTGAATTTCACATTAACTACTGTATTATCACCAAATTCATGTTTACATAAGAGCATATTTTCCCATTCTTGCAGCAGTTACATGACACCAGAATATGCACTACAGGGATTATTTTCCAACAAATCAGACGTGTACAGCTTTGGTGTTCTGTTGCTGGAAATTTTAAGTGGGAGAAAGAACAATAGCTTCTATGAGTCAGATCGAGCACAAAGCCTTCTCTACTATGTAAGTTTACCTATTCTAAATCTAAAATTTCTTCTTTTTGATGAAACTGTTAAGCAAGCACTCTGTTGTGACTGTGAAATGGGAACTGCTCTATATATATAATGGTGAACAGGCATGGGGACTATGGAGTGAAGGTAGGGGATTGGAACTGGTGGATCTCGAGATAGTGAATAGTTGTCAAACTGATGAAGCAATGAGATGGGTTCACATTGGGATGCTGTGTGTACAGGATGATCCAAATGATAGACCCACCATGTCATCGGTGGTTCTCATGCTACGAAGCAACATAAACCTTCCTACACCATCTGCAGCTCCATTTTCTGTAGCCAGATTTTTTGCATCCGATCAATCTTCGAGTACTGGACATGATGCTGGGTTCCTAATATCTTCCACTGCCTCAACTTACTAGTCATAAGCTCTCATAACACCACAATGACCCAGTTGATTGATAAGGTTTATTTTGTTCATTATTATCCTAAACCTTAAACTGATAAGGCTTTGTTCAGCGAGAAGGGTGAGGGGGAAATTCTTTTTGAGTCCATTTTTCTTTATAATTAATGGTATATCCGAGATTATAATACTATTGATGTAGTAGGATATTATTACACTATTAGATTTAATTATATATCAAGTTTTTTATTCCTAAAATCAAATTTGGCATGCTATACAAATAATATATCAATTAAATTTAGTAATATATCAGTGTATCACTACCTTAGTAATATTCCATAATTGTCTTCTTAATGGTACATATTGAAGGAAAAGAACATTTGTACTTTGTTTTCTATGCTATTGTTAAGATATACACTATTGATATAATAATGTACCACTAAATTCGATCACACATTAAATTCTTTTTTTAGGTCAAATTTAACACATTATATGATAACATATCAATAATTAGATTTAATAATGTATTAATATACTCCTATATTAACAGTGTACCTTAGTGATCTCCTACTGTTAATGAATCTATATTGTGAAGTTCTTGTTGGTCTCAAAGGCTTGACATGTTAACTGAGTTGATTTCAAAATTAAACTATTAGATTCGATAACAGCTTTATTATGTTTCTCCATCAAGTAATGGGGAAGCAGAAAAATGCAGCATACCGTAATAATAATGAGAAAGTGACGCAATTACATTATTTTTATCATCGGAGAAAAACTTAGTTATAAAACCGGAAAATGGACGAGAAAATTAATAAATTGGTATTGGTGTTCAAATACAACCAGAAGAAGTATAGTTCAATGAGAAAGTTACAAATGTCTCTAACTTGTTGTAACTAAGGAGTAAATTTTAGAACTAAGATGAGGGGAAATTTTTGAGAAGAAAGGAGGCTTTTATTGAAATGATGCTAAAGGTTTTGGTAAGTGTATATAAGATAGAAAATCAAAACTACTCAGAAAATGGCTTTCAGTAAAATAACGTTAAAACCATAACCGTTCACAAAATAGATTTTGTAAAATAAGGTAAACAAATTATAATTGAAAATTTTATTGCATTATTTTTAAAACCTCACGTCTCTGACCTAAGCTATAATAACAGATAAATAAAATTTCAATGGTCCTAATTTCAAATTGCTTGATTTATGTTCTAATGACATGAGATCTATTCAAAAATAAAAAAAATAATATTTTTTAAAAATAATTTAAAAACTAATTTTACATAATCAAATTTGAGCTCAGTGAAATATTCACATGCAAAAGAGACAAATCTACTTTAATTTTACATTTGCTTTGATCTAGTTTGTGCACATGAGCCCACTAAATATCTTTGTTGTCAATTATGCTAAGGGTTCATTTGTTTGAGGATAAATGCTTTTCTAAAAATTATTTTCTTAACTTGCTGATTTTTAAGGGCAATAGGAAAGTTAGCCGATGGGAAGTGGATTCTGGTCGATTGAAAATGATAACATATTTGAGAAAAAGTGATTATATTTTTTAAATAAAAAAATTACTTTCTCAAATCACTTTTATTACAATCCTTCCTAAGTCAAAATCAGTGTGAAATTTAGGGTACAACCTTCTACAAATTTATCCTAATTGTAGACATTACTTAATATTTTGAATGATAAATTGGAATATTAATTGATATTCATACTTACATTTTAAAATATTGATAATCAACATAAATGTTTTCCATATAAGATCAAAACTACTTATAATTCCTAACAAATTCTCAATAATAAGCTGGTTTAACTAACACCCTTAAATGAAATCTAATTCAACATGTCATCTACCACCTATCAAGACCTAATAAGGAAAGGTTTGGAAAAGACTTATCTAATTACAACAAAATATCCAATTGTTGCCCTTGCCCAAGCTTGTAGAGTTCTCAATGTACATGTTCTCATTATGGAATTGATGAAGTATCAACCGATGGATATATAAAGTAAAACATAGAGGGGTAAATTTGAAAATTTAGTAAACAAACATTCTAAAGAGAACAATTCAAAACAATTAAAGTCTTACCAATCATATTACCTTCCCTTGATCCTAATTGACATTTTACACATTTAACAAATCAAAATCATTAATATTATCATAACATTCACATAAGCATAGTTGTTGCAATTATACAATTTCATTAATTTACTATTAACATTTCGATAATAAATAAAATGCAAAACAAAAAAAAAATTTTGTGACCCACATCCATCTCTATTTCTTGCAAGTTTATCATTTTTTTTCCTCTAAGATCCTTTCACAAGCATTTACCAAATTTGGTATAAGAGCCGCAAGAGTTATCAATTTTCTCCCATCTTAATTCTCATGTACCACATTAATCACCAAGCTTATTCATTTCAATATTGAATCATATAATGATTTCACATGTCACAACATTAGTATGCCTTTTTGTATGGGCTCATCAAAATCATTTTACATCAATCAATGTATAAATACTAAAATTACATTTATCAAAGAGAATCAAATTCCTTAGAACTCTTGAAATAACCAAATGTTATATTTTAACAAGGCATAATCAATTATATAATAGATTATATAAGCTTAAAAAGTAACCTCGCATAAACATAATTAATTATATACTCAATTATGTAAGTTTTACGGGTAGGAATTTAGGATATAATCAATTATATAAGTTTAAAAAGTATATCTTTGGACATGTATAATTGAATACGAACATGTATAATTGAATACGAAAGTTTAGAGAGTAAAGTTTTGGAATATAATTGATTACAAGGTTTTTTTTTATGAAATATATTGTTCATTTGAGGAATTTTTACACAAATCTCATTTTCCAAGGTAAATTACTCAACCAATTCACTATAAAAACATGAAAACAATATCATAATTCTTAAATCCAATAGAAATCACACCTTAATGATTATTTTGTACCATCAAATCTTCAAATCTCCAAATATAAAAGAAAGCCTAACTTAAACTAGTAAAATTTCATAATTCTACACAAGATTAGTTAAAATGTTCATTCATTATTTATGAATGAGACAATTGATGTTGAAAATGATAATTGGTTGGTATCTAAATATCAACAAATTGGAAATTTAAGGTAGGAGTTTATCTCCTTATCATCCAAAACTCAAATATCAAACTCATTAAAATTTTCAATCATATCTAACTTAGAGAGAAAAAATTAAAGAAGGAATTTTGTTAAGATTGAGATAGGAAATTCATTACCTTGCTCAAATTGAGATGAAAGTGGAGATGAAACCAAAGGATATTGAAGAATAAAGGAAAATAAAAGGTGTATACCTAAAGGCAAAATAAAAAAGCACCTAAAGTCTCATCCACATTAAAGCACTCATTCTCAAACACATTTTTCTTCAAACTATCCTCACTCATTCATTCTTAAGCTAATTCACAAAAAAGAAAATTTTTATTTATAAATCTATTATAATTAATTTTTTCACATAAAATATTTTTAAATGCTAATGATTGTAACAACTTTATATTTACATAATGTCACTTTTTATCTCTACTTTACTTCTTCTCTCTCTTGTATTTATTATTTTTGTTTTCCTATCCTTTTTTACTTCCCTTCATTCTCTCTCTCCTATTTTATCTCCTTTCTCCCTCTATTTGCTCACTCGCTCTCCATCCCTTCCTCACTTGTCGCCTCACTATTTCTTTTATCTCTTTTCTTCTCTCCCTTCTTTTATCTCTTTTCTTCTCTCCCTACCTCCCTCACTTTCAATTGGTACAAATATATATTAAAAATTATATTAAAAAAGTATTTAAGTAATTAAAGAAGTTATCAGATGCAATCATCAATTTAGGTCAAAATGAGAAGAACATAAATTAATTTTATAAAAAATTATAAAAAATTAAATATTCTTTTTTAAATGTTATTTTTAATACAAAAAGATTTGTTGACCCTTACTTTTATAAAAATTTAAAATTAAAATGATATTATAAAACTTAACCTTAAAGATAAAATTTGTATATATCAAGATACTTTTCAAAAAGAAATAATTTATCTTTGGGCATCAAATAAGAGATAATATTTTTTTCCTTATGTTTTTCTTTCTTGTTAATGAAAGACATTTCATTGAAAAGAAAAAATACAAGTAACCTAAATATCAAATTGTTCATGAGTGCAAGCTTCCTCTATAAAAAGAAGGACTTGAAAAAGGGACCTAATTCATTCCTAATGATGGTAGATAACCAATAAGAACATTTAAGGGTAGCTATATTATAAAATGGCCAATCCAATATAGAAAACTTTTAGGATAGTCTTGTAAGAACATCTCAATATATTTAACTAATGCTAACATAAACCAAAGACAATTAGTAAATCCCAAAACAACATCAATAATAGTCTTACAATAGCCCTCTATAATAATATTAGGAAAAATTCAAATAGAAGCAATTAAACAAGCTTTAAGAATGGCTCGCACTTCAACCACTCATACTGACTGAGACTTGAACTATTTAAACGATATCCTTTGTATTGCCTCGGCATCATCTCATGCCTAAACTATCACTGTAACCTCATCGTCCTTCCAACCAACATCAATGTTAAACTTCACTTCGTCCACCTAGGTGGAGGAGCCCATGAGAATACCAGATGATTAGAAATATACAGTTTTCAGCCATGAATTTTGTACATCTCTATTCGAAGGTCACTTTTTGTTAACATGTCACAACCCATCGCAATTGTAACCAACGTGAATCCCGTTATCCATTTTAGCAAATCTTAACAATTTTCACTTTTCTATTTAACGAGAGTTTCCAAATTTTATAAGATTTAAAATTTTAATTCAAAATTTTACAAAAAAATAAATAAAATCTCTCTCATTTTTTGATACTTCCCGAAGGCTACACACACCCTAAAACATGACACCTGTATTAAATTCAAATACAATAGCATCAAACATACACAGTACAATGCAATTTCAATTTTATACACAATTAAACGATTTAACACATCAATGATTGAATTAATAAAAATCCTATCTTTATTTCTAATCCTAATCCTAATCCAACTGTCAAAATTCTTTAATAAGGTGGTATTGGATCTTCATAGATGCAGTAAGCTCAAATATACTCACCTTAACTTATAAACTTGAAGATACAATTGAGTGAATCATAAAAATTCAATAACCGTTTATCTACCAGTATTTTACCCATAGTTAGTTTTATAAAATACTAATAATAAATTAACCATATATTAAATCAAAAAATACTAGCTAACTCAATTTCTATGAAATTGTATCTTGAAGTGAAAGTCCATCTGCATATCACTTAAACTCCGTCTCTCACATCACAAATATAAGAATCTTAACTATCTATTAAAAACCAATATCATATATTATCCATTTCGAGTAGATCTCACATTAACAAACAGCTATTAAGACTTAAATATAAACAAATCGTCATAGACACATCATGTCACACATTCAATTCTATTAAACATATACGTAACCATTTTTTCATTTCAAGATCAAGTTTATACTTTCCTCAACTACTCGCCAAGAATTTCTCATCTGACTACCAAATCAATCTTACATCCTTTACAACTATTTATCGAGAATTTCTCATCCTGCTTTTGATAGTCATTTCATATTGTTCACAACTATTTATCAAAAATTTACCATCCGACTCCTCATCAATGTTCTATCATCATTTACATTTTTCAATGCTGTTATTGGCATGATGCACATAGAAGAGTCCAACTCCCACATCTTAATTGATTATAACATCTCCATACAAGTCACCACTTCATCATTAAACGATATCAAGGACACAAATATCACTATTCTCAAGCACAATCTATCAATGCTTAAATATAAATATTATGCTTCCATTGCACATTCTGATCTAATAAAATCTTCTCAGTATGCTATTAAACTAAATTTATACCTGCATACAAATTTATATAGAAACATAGAATCGAAATTAACATTAAAGAAAACATAATTCACAATATTTAGGTATTAACATTAAAGAAAACACAACTCACAATATTTAAATTGTATTTTATTTAGATAAAAATTTAGTGATGAGATATATACTTACTTGATAAGATTCACCTACTGCATTTATCCCGAGGCATCCAAGTTCAACATTGCTCTCTTCTTCCTAATCCACAACTTACAAAAATATCTCATAAATACATTGGACTCACTTATTTTCTTTCCAATTTATTATTCCAAGTTTAATTATGACACTTTAACCTTTCATAATTGTCTTTGTTTTAAATCAACTTGAAGAAGCCAAAAATCATAATATGTCATAATTCATCAATTTCTTATATATAACTACCTTTCCCATTTAAATAATAAACTAATTAAAATATTAGATTCCAAGAATATGAATATATTTTAAATATATGAGTCTAGTAATCTTGAGCATAATATCATTATTTCATCAATATTATACCAAGTATCCAAATTATATAGTGAGACAAAGTTTTCTAGATCATAATCAAATCTTTTAAACATGAAAAATATAATACTCTGTAATTATTTTAAATATAATATTTTAGCAATCCATATCCTAGAAATCCTATTTTCCACAAGTCTCACCTAATATTTCCAATTTTATAAGTTTCCTAAATCATCTTAATACATCAAAATCATAAGAAATATTATTTTAAAAATGCTAAAAGCAGGATAACTTATTATTCTATAGCGTAAAATATATTCATACAATTATTTCTTCACAAGTGTTAATCATATATCCAAAATACTCATAATTGGCTTACTTTCTAAATCATGATTCTAATACTCTATATGTATTTTAATGATCTCATTTTAGTATTCTACAACATAAAAATTATATCTTTTATGAATATCATCGTTTACACCCAAATGGGTTTTATATCTCATGGATGACACAATCCAATCCAAGATAGTAAAACATAATCTTCAAAGTAGATTCCAATCATAAATTAAATCCCACTCTAACGCATATATCTACATAATTAAATTATGCTTTAACTCAACATGAAAAATCTTACTAAGCTTTTATATTATAACCTCCTAAGAGCTTATTAAAAAATCATACAGAAATACCAATAACTTGTTTTCTCAAGATTATAAGTGAATCTTTCAGGATAATAAAATCTGAAACTGAATATATATTTTTAATCATCCTATTTAATGTTTTCCAGCATAAATGATTATATTTTGCTTCATATGGAACAGCATCTATATTGGACATATTAGATCCATCTTCAGATTAATCCCAGAACAGCCAGAAATAAGGAAATTTGTTGCATTAAACACTTTACCATAGCTCAAAAGGTCCACCGGCAACCCACCGGCGCCGGACTTGGAATGATCGTCGGCAAAAGGGGTGTTTTTATTTCGGAGCTCCTCTATCAGTGGGGAAGAACCCAACAACACTCACTGTTCATCCATGCTAACCGTCTGAAGCTGCTGGTTGACGGGTACCAGAAACATACTGGAAGCTCGTGGAAATCCTCTCGCCACACAGCCACTGATCTGAGTTGTCGCGTGGATGTCTTCATACACCATGCAGCATTCCGTCCACCAAGCAGCGGTAGCATCAGGCGTGAGCTAGGGAATTCTGTGACCGCAAGAAGAGAGAGAAGGGAAAGAGAGAGGGTGGCCGAATGCTGAAGGAGACAGAGAGAAAAGTTAGGGCGGTGGGGGGGGTGAGGGAGAAACAATGTGGCGGTAGCACAGGGTGACCGCTAGTGGAAGAAAGGGAGAGGCGGTTTTGGAGGAGGATCCAGAAATGTATAGAAGCCGAGCTGCATCTGTACTCGGAGAAAGAAAAAGAAAAAGAAAAAGACAAATATAGGAAAGAGAAAAAGCTGCAGTTAGCTATTATTATTATTATTATTATTATTATTTGAGAGAGAGAGAACCGAAAAAGAGACAAAATAAAAAGGGAAAGAAAGACTGCATTCAGCCGAGAGATATGACTGAAATACAGAAAAAAAAAATTAGTAAGTCGGTTTACCAAAAGTGGGTACCGACTTTATGCTAACAAAAAAAGAATTTTATTTCACCTATTTTACAACTGCTTTTTGTGGAACTTATTTTATTTAAGATCATAATTTATTATTTCAAACTTTCGCAATCTCAAAAATAACTTATCAATTACTAACAATTTATTCATAAAATTTTATATTCATATTTACCATTTTTAATTTATAAGAGAAATTCCATAAAAATATTCAAAGCAATTCTCAAATTAATATTGATCACTTAAAAAATAAATTTCTTTCAAATTTCGTAATTTTTAAAAATAATTTATTAAATACAATAATATATTTCATAAAATTTTATACCCAAAATCAATGAAATTATTTTTAATATTCCAAAATCTCTTAATACAAAAATTTAAATTTAAAATTAATATTAACTAAATAAATAAATAAATGATTACTTACATGCTTTGAAATTTCTACATTTTGAATTTAAATTTAAGATATTACACAACTTACCAATGCTACTCAAATCAAGTGAAGCATTTTGAAACACCAGAACATTTTTGGCTTCTCACACCTTTTTAAGGATGACTGCAACATAAATTTCAAAACAAATCCAAGCATCAGCGCTCGGGTGAATTCCTTGTTTAGAATTAACATGCAAAAATGTAGCCAAGAAATCCATAGGGTTGTAAATAACAATGATGCAAACATAAACTAAGTAAATGGAACCGTATATGGCAGGTAACATAAAAAATTGGCATAATATGTAAGTCCATCTCCGTCGCAGAATTACATAGCGGATAAATTGGGTTAAAATACCGAATTACGCATATTTTCTAAACAATTTATCATTTTACAGCAGTTTGAAAATATTTTACCAAAATACACAGGACGCCATTTTGGGGTTGAAGGCGCCATTCAGAATGGTGCCCTCCCCCTTAGAGGCGCCTTTTGAAGTGGCGCCCTCCATGCGGGAGACGCCATTTCAAAAGGCGCCCCTGAGCGCTTGATTTAAAATTTGAATTGGGAGGCGCCATTTCATCAGGCGCCTCCCCCCATATATATACCCCTCCGCTCATCCCTCCTCCCTCAAACCCTCAGAAGCCATTGCGCAGCCATCCTCTTCACTCAAACCCTCTCACTTAGAAACCATTTCGCAGCTCTACTTCTCTTCTTTGTTCGCAAAACTTGTAGCCACAGTTCGTTTATAAATCATTATCCATTCTTGATTTTGTGCATTGCATTCGAAAGCTTTTTTTACTTTGGAGCAAATCTGATCCCAGTCAATTCTTGTTTGGTTAGTATATTTATAATTTTTGTTATTATGTTATATTTTTTTTAAATTAATTATTATGATTTATGATATGAAATGATGATTAAGGAGTTAGAAAAAATTTTCTATTATAATTTATAAATTTTATTTGCTTAAATTTTAATAATTTTTGTATTTATATTATAATATTTATTTTATGTTAATATTATGATTTATGATGTGAAATGGTGATCTTGGATTTAGAAAATATTTATACAAATTTATATGATATGTGATAGTTTATATTTTTTACTGATTAGTATTTTTATATAATTTATGTATGTATATCATAATTTATATTTCATGTTGATTATTATGATTTATGATGGGAAATGATGATCTATGATTTAAAAAAAATTATATAAATATATGTGATCTGTGATAATTTATGATTTTTATATAAATATATGCGATCTGTGATAATTTCTGTTATAATTTATAAATTTTATTTGCTTAAATTTTAATAATTTTTGTATTTATATTATAATATTTATTTTATGTTAATATTATGATTTATGATGTGAAATGGTGATCTTGGATTTAGAAAATATTTATACAAATTTATATGATATGTGAAAGTTTATATTTTTTACTGATTAGTATTTTTATATAATTTCTGTATGTATATTATAATTTATATTTCATGTTGATTATTATGATTTATGATGGGAAATGTGTTGGGAATTCGGATTATCACATGCAGCGGAATTTTAAATTTTGATCCGAATTCTACCTAGGATCCATGCAAAAAGCATGAGTCAATGATTAGGGTTTTACCTATTGGGCACTCGTGTTTCTACTGATCAAAACTTGAGAGCGGATGAATCAAACGCCGGCCGGAAGGTACAGCGTCTCTACGGTATCCACACGGAGTGAACAACGACCTCTCACCCTCCACGCGTCTGCTAGGATGCGTTTTTCTCTCTAAGAATTAGGATTGGATGTTTCTGAGTGATTTAGGGTTTATATGGAAGCTTAAAACGTATTTTAAGTGCTGCCCTCAAGTCTCTTTTTATAGAACTTAGGCAAGTCATAATCCTAGTCCTACTAGGATAATGCTTCCAAAATCCTAATCACACTTAACAACTCATCTTATCCTTATTCTAGAGATAATGGGAAGAGATAAGACTTATCTATTAATTATCTAATATTAGATAATGATATTATCTCATAATATAAATATCTTAATATTAGATAATTGCATATAGTTATCAAATATCAAAATAATATTATCTCATAATATTTTATCTAATATTTGATAAGATAATTACTTGATATTACTTTAATATCAAATAATATCACATAATATATATATATATATATAAACGTGAATTTATTATTCTTAATAATATATATGCACGAAAATAAGTCCAATTAATTGGATATTAATATAATTAAAGTCCAATTAATTATTGTCTTATTCCTACTCCTTTTGTGTGACCCTGTAGGTTCTTACTACGTTGACAATGACTTATTATTGAGCCATAGACAGCGAGCGGTATCTAGCAATACATCACTGCCACTCAAGTAGTAAGAATGTCTGTGATTCGACATCCACCTAATACATGATCAACGTTTTACATCATAACCCTTTTGTAATAATATCCAAATTGAACTGGAGGCATGGAATGTGTCATCCTCGTCAATGTTCAATTTATATTTCTTGATACTGAGTAGACTTAAAATAAATAATTAATATCACATATTAATTCAACTGAGCATGGCCATGCATTTCTAAGTCTCACTCAATCAAGGGGCCCAAGGATATTTCTCTTTTATACAAGAGTAACAAAATCCCATTTACATCACTCACTTCCCTCTGCATGATTTATGACACACCCAATCAATGCCCTACTTGTCACCTGATTAAAGGTGACATAGGACAATATTAAAGTGAGTAATTCCTCATGTAGGGAACCGTAGTGACTTCAGGTCAAAGGTTTATGCGTAGTTGTGATCATATGAGAATAACTTATGACACGTTTATCCATGCAATATTCTCATAGTGGGTCAGTCCAGTACATTGTTCACTAGCAATGTACTCATGTATTGACTTGATATCACATATCCATGATTCGTAATCATCAGTCACTATACATGCTAGTCTCGATGTATTATTACTATCCTTTTTTCATAATAATACTTGACTAGGGGCATTTTAGGAATAGCAAAGCTATTCCAAGGATAATTATTATATTAAGTTATAAATTGCGCATAATAATAATAAAAATAAAATATAATAATTAAATTGCCTAAAATAAAATATAATACATTGTGTATAACTCTAATCATCTTATATGATTGGTTCTAGGACACACACCAACAAAATGATGATCTACGATTTAGAAAAAAATTATATAAATATATGTGATCTGTGATAGTTTATGGTTTTTATATAAATATATGCGATCTGTGATAATTTCTGTTATAATTTATAAATTTTATTTGCTTAAATTTTGATAAGTTTTGTATTTATATTATAATATTTATTTTATGTTAATTATTAGGATTTATGATGTGAAATGGTGATCTAGGATTTAGAAAAGATTTATACAAATTTATATGATATGTGATAGTTTATGTTTTTCACTGGTTAGTATTTTTATAATTTCTGTATGTATATTATAATTTATATTTCATGTTGATTATTATGATTTATGATGGGAAATGATGATCTACGATTTAGAAAAAAATTATATAAATATATGTGATCTGTGATAATTTGTGATTTTTACTTGTTAGTATTTGTAGATTTTTTATATTTATATTATAATTTTTAATTTATTTTGATTATTATGACTTATAATGTGAAGTGACGATCTAGGATTTAGAAAAAATTGAAACTTTAACATATTATATTTGTTAGAAAACTAACATATTATTGACAATATTTTTTTTACAATCATTAATTATATTTTATAATTTATGACAATATTTTAAGTTTTTATTAATGATAATTTTTAAATAGTATATTTTAAATTTAAAATACATCAACTGAAAGTTCTTAGAGGGTTTACAGTTGGTACATAATTTATTCTTCATTTCATGTACCTTGTAGATGATTTTCTTCTTTATTTCTTCAATCATTGTATTAAAAGTTGAAATGGAATATATTGAATAATATTAATTTAATATAATATCATATTTTTGACATAAAATTATTTTTAATGATCAAAGATGTTTTTTTGAAAAATTCATGTTATGAAAAATGCTGATTGAAATAACTAACTATATATTTTAGTTTTAATGAGATGAGTTAAGAATAAAAATTAATTATTTTTTAAAATTCATTAATATTTTTTTGATATAAAAATTCGAACAATATATTTTAAATTGAATATACATCAATAAAATTTTATATATATTGTTATTTTTATTCCTTTAATATATTATCTTACAAAATATATTTAATTTAGCATGATTGTTGTATACTTTTTTAATTGATACAATAATATCTAATAACTTTTTCTTAGAGATTGAAGTTATTAAATTATCTAACAAATTTTTCTTTCATGCAGAGGCTTTTTTCTGTTTGCTTCTCCGAATACTTACCGGTTAGTATTTTTAGGAATTTTATGCTTATAATATAATTTTTATATAGTCATAGAGAAAATATTTTTTATATCGGTAGAGAAATTTATTTAGAATATTATGACATTAATAATATAGATTTATTTATTTTATATTGATTGTTATAATTTATGATGTGAAATTATGATTTAAGATGTGAAGTTATGATTTATGAAAATGTCGTAGGACTTTATATGTAATGTGATAGGTTGTGCTATTAAAAGAATAACAAATGAGATAAAGAAGGATGTCCTAATATAGGTTTCACGACCTAGGTGAAAACTATATTTAGAGAACTTCTTCATGTGAGATCTTAATGTATCATAAGAGAGGTACTAAAAAAGATCCTGGGAAATGTGAATGTAACCAAAAGCCTTAAAAAAGTAGGATATTGTTATTGCAAATTTTGACTTTTTTGTATTTAAATAGTAGATATTCTAGATGGAAGAATAGTAAACGTACCTGAAAAAAATATAGGTATCCTTAGTTTATTTAGGAAGAATTAAGATATATATGGAGGTATTGGCAATAATAATGTGTACATAATTTTGGTTGCTATTTGGTAGTAGGTGTGAACGGAGAAAAAAAGTCGTAAAAATAAGAAAGATAGTGTATTTGATTGGCTAACTAATTTAATTAGTATAATTTGTGCAAAATCACTGAGAAAAATGATAATTGAAAGAGATAAACAAAACCATAGGTAAAATTATATAGTCAAATTTTACATTAGTTTTGGAAAAGAAATAACCTTAGATTGCTTGAAAAAATAATCCTATTATTACGTAGAATTAACAGAATACTTTGCAAAATAGTAATACATCGCATTCATTTTTAATTATAGTATTAAATACCAGTATACTCATTTATGAGAACAAAATTTGTATATGAGACTACTTATCCATGTGGGGGTGCAGCGAGTATTGTGCAGCTAAAAGTAAGAAGATGAAGAAAAGTTTAATTGCGTTTATATATTCAAATGGTACAATTGTTGAGGGATCAATGGGGATAATGTACGATGGACCTCCCCCAAAGGCATTGAAATTAAGAGGATGCAGCACTATGGATGTTTTGCGGGAGAGAATTCATGCCCGACTGAAGCTTCACGAAGATCAAGATGTGGGGAAGATTGTTTACAGGTTTCCACAGCATCAAACAGAGGCTCAGTACATGGCATACGAATTGGACGACAATGAAGACTTGGCATACGCGATAGCAAGTTATGAACAACACCTGATGATGACAGCCATGGAATTGTACGTGGACGTGATCACATTCGAATTGCGCGCTGCCAACCTTGGTTTTGATGGAAAAGTTCCAAGAACTACACCACCCGTGGATCCAGCGGCTTATGTTAACACTGGTTGTTCGATGGTGCGGGAAGGCCCTCCTTACACAGGTGGATTTGAGTTTCACATTTCTAATGGTCATACTCCTGCGTTGGACTCATCTGTTGCAGGTATTTTCCTGGTAAATGCACCAGAAACCTTGGTAGGTTCATCAAGTGCCTTGCCGGTCATACAGGAAGAATCTATCGATCCCATATTGATGGATGCCCACCTAGAGTCTGGTTTTGAAAATGATGAGATGTCCTGCAGTAGCGGTGACGATCGTGACACTGATGACGAAGAACGTGCGACTACACATGGAGACAGTGTACCAACGCGATGTGTGAGGAGTGGTAATGCTGCACAAACATCATATGGTGTCCCCTAAGCTGCTGTCTTCTCTGACATTGATTGGGATGCGATACGGAATCCAAATGAATTTCTGGAAATAATGAAACCAACCTATGATTACGACATGGAGGACTTACAGGTTAGGCAAGAGTTCGATTGCAAGGAGGCTTTAATTGCTGCAACCAAGCATTACCACATCAAAAGGCACCACAGTTATTACGTGAAGGAGTCGGATACCAGAAGATTAAGCGTGAAGTGTGATAATTAAGTTTTCTACGAAGTTGTCTAACTTTGTTATTGAACCTGGCAGGTGGTACTATCAGAAGACGTTCCAGGATAGTCCGACACACAGCCTACCCCATTACAGATACGTGCTGGACCGTCTTTGACTTGACCAGGTACGTAGGGGATAATGCATTTTCTTTATTTCAGGGCTTTGTCCATTCCATTATCGTATTTAAATGACGACCCAAATTTCCAACTTCAGATCGTCTAAATCCCGTACACTGAGAAGGTCACCGCATCGCTGCCTCAGTACTGCTTTGATAAGAGTGACACGTGGACAGCAGTGGTGCTGCTCATTCACTTTCAGATTGTTAAGTGGCACCAGCCTGATAGGGTTTTGCGGCAGTTTGGACTACGCCAGGTTATTCCTGAGCCACCGAAACAGGTGGCGGAGGTCCACTGCCTTCACTTGTCCGGTCGGCATGACGAGGAGTGGCACATCCGCCATCAGTCGTATATTGCACTCTGGGATATCCGGCGAGACTTGTGCGTTACCGCCGAGCCAATGACACGCCTAGTTCTGGGACCACGTTCCGATTACATGACATGGTACAAACGGGTTACCAGGCGATGTATTACACCTGTCGGGGGAGCGCTAGACCTTGTGGTAATATTGCGTGCTAGTTTTTTGTATCTGATTTTCTTTAAATGCATTACTATTATAACTAACTTTAATGTCAAAAAATTGAACAGGTAGATGAGGTTTCCTCACTACTGGACTTCACTACCCCTGAGGGGCAGGCTGTGTTCACCTTCGATACACTTAGATCAGCGACGGAGTCCATCCTTCATGCGATTCAGCAGGTTAATCATGTGATTATTGACTCACATGCGGAGCCAGCTCCCCAAGCCCATCATATCCTAGACCCTGCGGAGGGTGACCATGATCAGCCTCGCTCTCGCCGACGACGTCGCACTGCTCCACGGCATACGTCGTAGGCTGATGTTCCGTCTGCTTCGACAGTGCAGCAGATTCCACCTTCGACTACCCAGAAGACCATAACGATGATGCCTGATGTTACTGCCCCATCTCATGTGTACCCTACTACACCTGATGATCCTTCATCCTCCACCATGTTCCCGACCGCACTATATGGGCCGTCATCATCCCAGATGTACCAGCTCCCTCCTGGTGTGCCATCCTCATTCCAGGCATTTCCACACGTACCAGGAGTTTCATCTGCATTCTATGCCTTTCCTTCCGATGATGCTGGTCCATCGCAGCCATATCGTCCTGTATTTGATTGGCAAACTCAAGAGCAGGGATTAGCACATGGTGGCATGATGACAGATGACTCAGAGCTTGTAGATAGAGGTAGAGGTGGAGGCAGAGTGGGAGCCAGGGGTAGAGGCAGAGCGGGAGTTGGAGGTAGAGCAGACACAGACACCGGGGATGTGACTCCCGAGCCTGCGCAGAGGGTTAGTAGATACGGGCGCCACATTACCGATCCTGGATGTGGGACTAGACATCACTTGCGTAGACATTAACTTTCTTTTCTATATTTTTTGTATATTTGTGTACATTTATCTTACTACTTTATTGCCAGACATCAACATTTAGGATGATTTTACTACTTTATTGCCAAACATCAATATTTAGGATGATTCTAATTACTATGACATTTTTAATTGCTTGCGCAGGAATAATTACAAACAATAAAAAATTTCAAAATCATTGCAATATTTAATTTTTTTAAAAAAATGATAATAAGGACATCTTCCAAATATAATAACTAATATTATTAATTATCATACTTTCACAACTGTTATAAATATCTACTCGGTTAAAATACCAAAATACGTTTATTTCATAAATTATTTTTCATTTTACTGCAGTTTCAAAACTATTTACCAAAATACGTAAGGCATTAGACTGTTTGGCGTCATCGGCCGCGCTGAAGGCGCCTTCCAACATGGCGCCTTCGCTGCAGCGCCTTCCAACAGTCGTAAAAATTAAGTTATAATTATATTAAAATTAAATTAATTATATTTTATAAATTTATATATTTATTTATATAATTATTTATATAAATTTTAAATATTTTTATAAAATATAATTAATTTAATTTTAATATAATTATATCTTAATTTTAATTTATAATATAGATAAATAATATCATAAAATATAATTAATTAAATTTTAAAAATTATAAATTCATTATAAATAATAATAAAATTAAAATTATTTAAATAAATATATAAATTTATAAAATTTAATTAATTTATAAAATGGGATTGTGGAAGCGCCATTTCATTTGGCGCCTCCCAGCCCCATAAGTTATAAACTTAAGTTTGCTGGGTAGGTGCCAGGTGAAATGACGCCTCCCAGCCCGCGCAGTGAAATTCGCTGCAGCGAACGCGCCATGTTGAAAGGCGCCTTCAACGGTGCCCTGCGTAATTTGGTAAATAGTTTCGAAACTGCGGTAAAGCGAAAAATAGTTTATGAAATAAACGTATTTTGATATTTTAACCTATCTACTCTTTTTTTATTTATCGTGTGAAAGTAAATAAATAATATTAATTATCATACTTTCACAGAAATTCAAGTCTCTAGGGTGCACAGTCAACACAGTCATCGGTTAATTAATTTAAAAATGAGGAGCGAGGGTGTCATAGGCCAAAGGTGCCATATCGCCTGTCGTTCCTTCCTTTCAGCGCGAACGACGCCATTTCGTCTAGCGTACCTCTACACGTCATTAGGCGTCTCTCCATCGCTGTTCGTATCTTCTGTGCTTATTTCGATAAAACGTTTCAAAGGAACGATGAAACGAATAATAGTTTCTTAAAAAATAATTAATCGATACTTTTTCCTCTCATTGCCAAAGTATTTTATCATTCTGATGAAATAAAAAATAACTAATTCATGTTACAATTTTGATTTCATTACAAAATGAAAAGATTATTGAAACGAAATAATCACATTTTTTAAAATTTTCAACTATCTTCAACCTCGTCAGTTTGCATTTACTCTATTACAAAATAAAAAAAAATTATTCAGATAAATACAAAATGACAAGCATATTATTGGAATAAATGTAAAATAAGAAAAATATATTTATTACATTATATTTCTTTTCATTTTTAGCAATATTCAACTTCGTATATAAAGAATATTATTGAATAATTCAATAAATTTACTTATGTGTAATAACATATTAAATAATTACTTGTAATAATATAATTCCAAGCGTTGGAAGTTTATAATTTCAAAAATTGATAAAAATTAAGTGTCATTGCATAAAATTTTGAGAGAAATTAATATAAATTATGTAATTATTCTTTATTGATCCTATATTTTTTAAATAATATTTAATTATTTACTAAATATTTATTATTTTTATTCATTATATTATTATCATTAACTACTTTCTTATTTAATTCCTATAATAAATTTATGTATTAGATATCAAAGTGGAGTTAACATATTTTTATATGACATCAAATATAATTATAAAATAAGTAATTTATTTTCAAAATTTTATTTTCAGTTACAATCATATATTATTTATTTTTATAATTTTTATTTTCAAATGATATCAAAATTTATTAATTTTAAAAGGAAAAAATGAAAAAAATGGACCGAGGGCGCTACCTTGAATGGCGCCCTCAAGGGTCCCAATGGCGCCATCTTGGATGGTGCCTCCGCCCATGTGGCGCCACTCCAAATGGCGCCTCCCGCCTCCGTGCGTAATTTGGTAATAAGTTTTGAAAAGACGGTAAAACGGAAATAAACTTGGTAAAAAACATTAATTTGGTATTTTAGCCGATAAATTGTGTCTGCCAAATTTGCACAGTGCTTGATTCGGTCTCGGGTTGGCATTTATGCTCTTGCAAGTTGTCGAAAATTGACTTTCAAACAATGATGAATTTGAGATCCCCATAACATCTATCAGACCTGTGCGACATTCGAAATAAAGTAGTAAACATTCCTCGCATGGTATGCAGTCCTCACCGAAAAATGGTTAGAGAATTCAAGAATCTAGATTAGTTTATCATGGCCACCCTATGAAAACTTGAGTTCAATGACTAGATCAGCATTTTCCACCCCATTTCTTCATTCCAAGACTTAGTACGAGGAAACCACAAGTCTTTGACACGAATATGCAAAGAAGAAGGATCGGGGGTTAAAGGTTTGTAAGTTTCGAGTATTTAGAAACCAAGGAACGTGAGTTATGAAGATATCTCCTAATCTTATCAAAAGAATTTCTTACAATACGTGTTAATTTGATATGAACATAATATATTTATATGAGTTTAGATTAGTATGTTAATTTATTTTAAATTTTTAAAAATTTTATTTAAGAAATAAAAATTTAAAATAATATTTTATTAATAATTAAAAATATTTTTACAAAAAATAATAAGTATTTAACTTGAATAAATAATTTGTAATATAAATTTTATTAATTAAAACTATTAAATGAATAATTTATTTTAATATATTTAATAAATAGATTAATTCGAATTACACAAATTCTAATCCCTTGATTTCAACGGCACCCACGCAAGCGCCACATGGGAATTCCAATAACCGCAAGAGATTTTTACCCCGTAAATATTTGTCTGGAATACATTTGACCCAAAGTAGCAAAGTGTCACGGGCCGGCGACTCTCCAACCGAAACCGTGCGGCGCATGCTTGCCACTCTTGGCCAACATGCCAACCTTCCAACATTAAACCTACGTTTGGCACGCTTGGGTAAAGATAATGGAACATGTCCGCACGCCAATATCGTATGTTGCTGAAGCGCCCACGTATACCGGACCGCAGGATCCTTCCACACAAGAAGCCTCCGTGTACTATAGACCATAAGGGACAAATGAATAGGGAGAGGGACACTCCGTTCGCTTGGTTTATGCCTCATTACATAGCTTTGAGTGTGCAGGGGGATGGTCACAAGTCAACACACTCCGTCCCTAGCTCAGTGTCCCGGCGCCCCGCAGGCCCGTAGAGCACTCCACTCTCTTAAAGCGCATTTTTGAACAAAAGCCCTCCCGTGGGAAAATGATATACTTTTTTTGAGTTGTATTAAGCCCTTTTCACCATGCTCCGGGTGTCCGATTGTCACAAAAACCAGCCGACACGAAGATAAAAATGCAAGGATTCCAAATATGGTCTCGTTGAATCCCGTCGGATTCACGAACCTTCCGAAATGATCAAAATACCCCTAAACTTGGGAAAATTGGAAAAAATCATACGCAAGCTGGATTGATCTCAAATTTCAACCATAGGACCCTCATAACATGTTGGATTTTTCCACCAAGTCTCATCTTAATCCAAGCATGTTTGCCTATCGAACTGTTACAACTACCAGCTTGTGACATTCTCCCCCACTTCAAATGTCAATGCCCTCATTGATGCCTCAATCTGACACGACTCTGGTCTTCAACTTACTCCGCTAAGTTACTCCCTCGACCATCTCAAAGCCTGTCTCTTTGAGCGCTATGAAATGTTTCTCCCATCTCAGAGTTGGGCTGTTTATTACCACTGTAACATAGGTACTTGGCAAAATGCATCCTCCGCAAATTCACTCGAAGGGCTACCTCTGTAGTCATCTTACAAGTGTCCCAACACTCTCTCTAGTGTCGCTATCCCACATAGCTTTCCCGAACTCGTTACCTCTGTAACTTGTTCGACGGGTAGTTACCTCTGCAACTGGCGCTCACTGCCTCCACAGATTGCACAATACGCCACCTCCGCGGTTTAAGTGTGTGCCAACTCTATGGCTCATGACAAATGCTAGTGCTTTGAATCACCTACTAACAGGTATCTTGCACTAAGTGTCCCATACACCCGTACAAGAGATAAGACTTACGCTGGATCGACGCAGAGAGGGCGAACCCCGCTCCCCAGCCGCTCGTTTGCATTTCGGTCGATTCATTACACTAGGCAATGCCAATTGCACACCCGATCGGATCTTCTGATCCTCTCTAGATCAATGCCCTCTGGCATATCACCGGCCATCACAGCCTACCCTCGGAGTTTGATGCCCACTAGCATCGCAGTCCTCACGACCACTCCTTGGCGTGCATCCTCTGACGACTTCACGAGCGCATCCTCTGATGGCTCCCCCACTTCAACTCGTAGAAGGGGGTTGAGCATAGAGCACCATCCACTCTAGCTCGTATGGCATTGATTCCTCTGAATCTTTACTAAGCCCTTCGGTTATAATGCTCCCCCGAGCAACACGAGTGATCCCTCTGGATCATCTCAACACGGTGTGGAATACTCCTACTGGAGCAAACCACTTTGCCCATTGGCAATGCTCCTCTGAGCAACACGAACGATCCCTCCAGACCTTCTTGACATAATTTTGGACCACTCCCTCTGGAACGATCCACTCATGCCTTCCAACTGTGGTCACGCCCTCTAGCACGACCGATGGCTTCACCCTCTTGTTCCACCGATCCCTCAGGCAGTCAAGCCCTCTAGCAAGACCAAGGCTTCTCCCACCGGATTAGCCGTCAATTCCCTCATCCCACTGGACGGTGGTTTGCATCCCTCGATGCCGCTACTATGAATGAGCGCATAACCAATGTCCCGCTCACAACTGACAAGCAAGATAGCCCACTTGGAACAAATGCTTGGGCCCTTCGTACAAATCCTCGATCACCAGTATATACCATTCCCTGGCCCACTGGCTTCTCGGGATGATCCAATCTCTTGCACCCTCTGGTCAAGTCTTTGGCAACGATGCCATCGAGTTTGAGAGAATGATAGCTTCGCACATATTGTATATTAAGGGACAAGTCGCATCTAAACCAATTGTGCCTACCCGATCTTGGCCCTCTGGCGCAAATCGAGCTCTAATACCATCTGTCACGGGCCGACAGCTTTCCAACCGAAATCGTGCGGCGCATGCTTGCCACTCTTGGCCAACATGCCAGCCTTCCAATATTAAACCCATATTTGGCACGCTTGGGTAAAGATAACGGAACATGTCCGCACGCCAGTATCGTTTGTCGCTGAAGCGCCTGCGCATACCAAACTGCAGGATCTTTCCATACAGGAAGCCTCCATGCACTATGGACCGTAAGGAACAAATGAATAGGGAGAGGGACACTCTGTTCGCTTGGTTTATGCCTCATTACAAAACTTTGAGTGTGCAGAGGGATGGCCACAAGCCAACACACTCCGTCCCTAGCTCAGTGTCCCGACGCCCCGTAGAGCACTCCCCCCCTTAAAGAGCATTTTGAACAAAAGTCCTCCTGTGGGAAGATGACATACTTTTTCCAAGTTGTCATAAGCCCTTTTCGCCATGCTCCGGGTGTCCGATTGTCACGAAAACTAGCCGATACGAAGATAAAAATGTGAGGATTCCAAATATGGTCTCGTTGAATCCCATCGGATTCACAAACCTTTCGAAATGATCAAAATGCCCCTAAACTTGGAAAAATTGGGAAAAATCGTACGCAAGCCGGATTGATATCAAATTTCAGCCACAAGACCCTCATAACATGTTGGATTTTTCCACCAAGTCTCATATTAATCCAAGCATGTTTGTCTATCGAACTGTCACAACTACCAGCTTATGACAAAAGTCGTGAGGATTCCGCAACAATTTTCCAAGCCAGCTTGATGAGGTGGGCCCAATTTCATCATGAAAATTTTTTGGGTAGCAAAGTTGATCCAGCCCACAGTGGTATAGTAACATGTGTTTATTTTCAACCACATTCCACCAGAATCGTCTTGAGGCATCAAGGGCGGAACATACCCATGTTGGAATAGGCGTGACAACCTTTGGATATATTGGAACATGTTGAATCGCGAAAGTGACTAAAGCAGTACATCCAGCCCATAAACGAGGGACCTGCTTTCGACCTTGGCGCCTACTTTCCATCTTATTAATTAAAAATTTAGAACATGTTTGAATATGTATTTATTTTTATATTTATAAAAATTATTCTTTGAAAAATTATTTTTAAATTAAAAATAAAAAAGTGATCAATAATATAAATAAAAATATTTTATTTAATTATAAAATTAATATTTAAAATAGAAAATAAGTTTAGAAAATAATTAAAAATTATTTTTTTAATTTTTAAATTATATATTTAGAATTATAATTTTTAAAAATAAATTATTAAATTCATTTATTTTTTAAAAAATAAAAAATTATTTTTAAAAATAATAAATAAACATATCCTTAAAATCCTTTGTTTTATGCTTCGACGGGAACATTAGCATTCATAAATATTTGGCATTTGCATTTATCACATTTAAACACAACACCTAAGATACATTCTAACCATTCCTTCTAATTGTGTTTGGGGAATAGAAAATGCCAAATTTTTATAGCATACTTATGTAAACTTTCTCCAAGACACTACAACAAAAAGCAGCAATAATGACGACACTTTTAGCGGTGACACAATTTTGATCGTCGCTAAAGGTATTTTCAACGACAAAGTTGTCGTTAAAAAAAGCAAAACTTTTTAGAGGAAAACAGAAATGTGGGCGGGAAGAATTAGGCTTTTAGCGGCAACAAAAGTCATTGCTAAAAGCCTAAAAAAAATTTGGCGAGAAAATTTAGCTTTCAGCGACGACACTGTCAATGCTGAAAATGCAAGGCTTTCAGCGACGACAATATCGTTGCTGAAGGGTGAACCATCAGTAACGACAAGCCGTCGCTGAAGGCCTAAAATTTTATAGCAGGAAATTTTACCCTTCAGCGACGACTATATCGTTGCTGAAAGCCTTGCATTTTCAACGATGACTCTGTCGTCGCTGAAAGTGGGAGACTTTTAGCGACGACAGAGTCATCGCTAAAGGGTACCCCATCAGCGACAACAAAGTCGTCGCTGAAAATCCCACACTTTTAGCGACGACAGTGTCGTCACTAAAATCATTGCCCAAATTTCGAGGCAAGGCTTTAGCGACAACATTGTCGTCGGTAAAGGCTTGACTTTCAGCAACGACAATGTCGTCGCTAAAAAAAAACTCGATCATCGCTGAAGGCTTTAGCAACAACTGAGTTTTTTATGTCATCGCTGAAAGCCAGAGGCTATTTATTTGTGGCGCCTCCTCCTTCCTCATTTGCGCGTTTGAAATTTCTGGACCTGAGATAAGTTCCTGAACTTTCTCTCTTTTAATTTTTTTTATTTTAGTATATTTATTTTTTTATATATGTTGATATGTATTAATTTTATATGTTGTATTTTTTAATTTGTTAGTTATTATTAGCACTTAGCTTAGTTTGTGGACCGTATTCAAAGTTGATCAGTAAATTTTTTCTATTGAGGTACGTAAATAAAAAATTATATTTTTTTGTGTACTAATATATTTAATTTACTCAAATAGTTTGCAATGAATTAATAGAATTAATAGTATGTTTAATTTAATATGAAATTTTGTATTATTTAATTTTGTATGTTATAAATTTTAAATTTATTTATGTAAATTTAATTTAGCATTAATTTTATAAATATAAAATTGATTATTATTATGCATCCCTCAATTTATAATTTTGAAGTATACAATATATGTGTAGATTATTCATTTAGACTAATGTAAGATAAAATAGTTATGATATTTTGCTCACAAAATCTAAAATTTGTGATGCAATTTAGAAAATTTCAAACTTATTAGATTCGATGAAATAATATAAGATAGAAAATTAGAATAAATATATAAATTTATCTTAGAAAATAAGAGATTACAATAATATAATCTCTTTTTTAATTGAGATTGAAACTTAACAATTCAAATTATATTATTTACACCACATACTAAGAAAAATTCAATTAAACTAGAGACTACATAAATAAAACCCTAACAATCTAAATTATAATATTTACATCTCATAAAAATAAAAAATTTCAAACCACTAGGAAGTTCGCATGAAAATCACCCCCCTCTTGGATAAAACTACATTTACTTAAATAAAGAAGCTGAATTGTGCATCTTATAAATAATATACGCCTTATAAAACTAAACTTACTTAAATTTACAACTAAGAAATCCGTATTTATAGTATACACATCTCTATAAAGAAGCTGAATTGTGCACCTTATCAATATAGTAAAGTAGGTTATACTGTTGAATTCCCACAAGCTTATTGTGAAACATAACAATTGTTATGAATATTAAAAAAATCAATAATTAACATAATAAGTTACGTAAATAACAGTACTAACACTTAAACAACGATACTCATAAATTGTAGTATTGTTAATTTTAATTATTGTAAATATATTTTTACAATAATTTAAAATAGAACTATATTTGCATTTAAATGTTAAGCTTAGACCCGTTCAAGGGTTGGTTATTTTCTGAATATCAATCAACCCTTGAATTGTCCTGAAAAGTTGGACAATTTGGGATATTATCATGTAGTTATTATTAACAATTTATTGGCCTCTTGTTTGATATTGTGGAAATATCTTAGCATCCTAACTGTTCTCTGGGTAAACTATACAAGCATATAGTTTAGGCACTTGGAGAACCATAGGGAGATGCTACCGAAATTTCTGCACGAATCAATCAATGAGCGTGGATAAATTGAAGAAAATAATAACTATAGAAATATCTCAAATGGGATAAGACCCTACCCTTCAAAATTGGAGTGATACGGTGCATTTAGGGTGACTGTCAAATATTAATCAACACACTTTATTTCACCTAAAGCAATTTCCTTCCTGTTCAGTGATACAATGTCTGTCGATAAAAGTTAGATATATCTACCAAATCGATTGTCGGATGAGTATTGGAATGATGCAGTAAGATTTGTTCAAAGAGCCAAAAACTTTGCCGATGAAAGGGGTCTGGTAAGATGTCCATGCAAAAAGTGTGTGAATTTAATATTCCAGACATTACTAACATTGGAGGGCCATATTATAGATAATGGATTTCATCCATTATACATAAATTGGATACACCATGGTGAAGCAGATGTTTCGACTTCTAGAGGAACTAGTGGGATATCTCCCAACAATAGAGATAAGCTGGTAGATATTATACATGATTTCATTGGCCTTGAGGCACCTGAAGTTGATTTTCACAATGACGAGTACAGGGGTGAGAATGCGATTGACGAAGACATTGGAACAAAATATAGTAACTGTGATAACCTGTTCGAGTAAGTAGAAACAGAGTGGTATCCAGGTTGCACAGCATTTTTAGCATTGAACTTCCTGGTGAAACTTATGCATTTGAAGGTTTTGCATAAGTGGACAAACAAGTCATTTGATGCTCTTCTTCGATTATTAAAAGAAGCACTTCCAAACGACAATAAATTGCCTAAATCATACTATGGTGCAAGGAAATGGCTCAACAAGTTAGGATTGGGGTATGAATCAATCCATGTATGCAAACATGATTGTGCACTTTTTTAGAAAGATCATGCTTCTAAAGATAATTGTCCAATTTATAGGGAGAGTTAGTGGGTAAATAAACCTACAAAAGGAAAGAAGGTGCCCTAAAAAGTGGTTCGATATTTTCCTTTAACTCCTCGATTACAGCATCTGTATCGGTCGAGACATACTGCAAAGAACATGATATGGCATCACACTGGAAAATCAAAAGAAGAGGGGGTAATGTGACATCCCGTGGATGGAAAAGCTTGGCAGGAGTTCGATAAGAGGTATCCTAATTTCTCTGCTGACCCACGAAACGTCAGATTTGGTTTAAGTGCAGATGGATTTAATCCTTTTGGTAATAGGAACTTATCATATAGCATATGGCCAGTGGTTATGACTACTTACAACTTGCCACCATGGGTATGTATGAACCAATCTTTTTTCATGTTGACCCTATTAATCCCAGGGCCGCAATCGCCAGGTAAAGATATAGATGTGTTCTTACAGCCGGTCGTAGAAGAGTTGAGGGATCTCTAGGAGAGGGGAGTTGGAACACGAGATGCAAATACAAATACTATGTTCAATATGCGGGCAGCATTGCTTTAGACTATTAATGATTTTTCTGCTCGAAGTAGTCTATCCGGGTGGAGCAGGCAAGGATACAAAGCATGTCCTACATGTAATTTGGATACTCCGTCGATTCGAGTTAGAGGAAAAATAGCTTACGTTGGTCATCGTCGTTGGCTTCCAAGAAGTCACACATGGAGAAATAGGAAGGAATTCAATTGGAGGTCAGAGAGGAGAGCCCCTCCTCGGCCTCTTACCAATAATGTTATCATGGAACAGTTGGGTAAAGTGTCACAAAGACTTCCAGGAAAACATGTTGAATTTGGTGGTGTAAAGCGAAAGAGGGGTGCCGACGAACTTAATTGGAGCAAGAGAAGTATATTTTTTAATCTTCCTTATTGGCCAATAATGAACTTAAGGCATAACATTGATGTGATGCATGTTGAGAAAAATGTATATGATAGCATCTTGGGTACATTATTGGAGATTGAGCACAAAATAAAAAATACAGACAATGCAAGATGAGATTTGACAGACATGAAGATAAGGCCTAACTTGCATCTGTATGAGCAGAGGGGTTAACTTTTCAAGTCGCATGCTGGATATACGCTTAACCAAGGAGAGTGGAAATGATTTTGCCAGTATATAAAGAATGTGAAATTTTCAGATGGGTTTGCTGGGAGTCTTGGTAAGAATGTCACAGATCGAGACCTGAAGTTAAAGGGGTTGAAATCACATGATTGTCATGTTATTATGCAAAGATTGTTAGGACCAGGTGTCCGGGATTTTTTGCCAAAGGAATTATCATATCCACTTGTCGAGTTATGCAACTTCTTTAGTCAAATATGTGCTAGAACTCTCAACAGGAAGGATATTCTGCAAGCCAAACAAGACATTATCATAATTTTATGCAAGCTTGAGAGGATATACCCTCCAGCATTTTTTGAAATAATGGTTCACTTGGTGATGCATCTACCAGATGAAGCATTGGAAGGAGGACCTATTCATTTTCGGTGGATGTACCCATATGAGAGGTATATAAAAAAGTTAAAGGATTATGTTCAAAATCGTGCTCGATTGGAGGGTTCAATTGCAGAAGGATATATTGTTGATGAGGCATTAACATTTTTTCTCCATGTATTTGGAAGGAGTGGAAACTAGATTCAATCACTCTGGTAGAAATCAAGATGTAACACCTAATCAAACAAGAAGGACATTGTCGGTGTTCCGGCCCCAATGTCGATCGATAGGGAAGAAGATTATTTCTCATTTCTATAGGAAGGATCGGGATGTTGCAGTATGGTACATCTTGAATAATTGTACTGAGATTGAAAAGTATCTCCAGTGAGTATCTTAAACCTCAGTTATGTTCTTCTCCCTTATGTGATTATAATAGATTAAGATTGTTATGTTCTACAGTGAGCATCGATTGGAACTCGAACGAAGTGGTGCTGAAGATATTGATAACTTACAGAAAACTAAATTCCCCTCGTGGTTTTATTCGAAGGTAAGGATTTTTTTCCCCAAATCCATTGAACGAATATCTTAAATATTGTTTATTTCTCTTGTTACTATTTTAATTTAATTCTTGGAACAATTGCTACTTTTTTAGATATACTATTTACATAAGAACGATTCTCCAAAGGCTACCGAAGAGTTACTATCATTAGCATCCAGTCCCAATTTCACTAACATGGTATACTCTGCGTGTATTGTGAATGGAGTATGCTTTGTAGCCAAAACTCGAGATGACAAGCATAAAACGCAAAATAATGGCATTTCTGTTCCGGGGATTGATGGTAACATGTTTTATGGTGTACTGGAAGAAATAATTGAGTTGACTTATTTAAATAAGTACGGTGTGACTTTATTTAAATGCAAGTGGTATGACACTAATCCTACAAAGAAGAAACTTTATACTGACAAGAATATCACAAGTATCTCCATCAATGGACAATGGTACAAGGATGATCCTTATATACTTGCTACTTAAGCAAAACAAGTGTTTTACACTGAGGATCTCCTTAATGGACCAAATTGGAGGGTTGTCCATAATATGGTGCATCGCGATATATGGGATCTACCCAGTGATGGAGATAATGCACAAGACTTGTTATTTCTGCAGGATAGTAACTTGTTCAACTTCAACCTCACAGTTGATCTGGGAGATTTCAATCTAGTACATCTAGGTAATGAAAGAAATAGTCCTTCAATCATTCCAACATATAGGAATGTTGGATCTGGTGCTCATAGAGAAGACATCTTCATCGATGATGACGAGAGCCTTAAAGATGAAATAATTGATGATTATATGGATGAGGAGCCCACACAATCTGATAATGAAGGAGAATCTGATGACCATGAGTCTGTTAGGTTCACCGACACTGATTCTGATTAGGGATAAAATAACATATTCGAACTACAACTCATAATTGTGTAAACATGATTATTAAAATAATAAATGTGATTGTAAAAAGTTAAACCATTTCATCGTTCAACTGGACATTGAATTCTTTTTAATTACTTATATAATGTGTATTATTTTAGTTATGGCAGATGTCGAGGCACGATACCACGGAGGTGACGCGGGAGGCGACCCACCCATATTCCATCTCAGTGCAAGGGATCAGGTATTTGTTATTAATTGTGCATACCTAAGCTTGATTAAATATTATGTTTATTTTGTTAATATTTTTCTTTATTAAATGAAGTAGCACCTACTAAAAGAGGGGACCGAATAGGTCCCTAAGACTGCACGAGAAGATAGGTAGGGGTGGAGGCAAACCGGTACTTGTACAGTTTGATACGACTGGTACATGGCATGCGGTTGGTGAGAATGCCAGTCATCTCCCTCATGATATTGGCAACATGATCCGCGCCCACATGCCGCCCTATTATAAGTCATGGCGGGCTGTACCTCAGGAGATCCGAAATAGAGTTGTGCAGGAGGTTTGCGTAAGTATCTATTTCCTTTTGAATTAATGCCTTTGAGATTGAAATTTCTAAATATATAACTCATAAATTTATTAAATGTCTTTTAATGCAGTCCCATTTCCAGTTCCAGGGCATCTCTGAGGGTGATCGGGATAGAGCGCTCTCTGATTTGATGCGGACTGCTGCCGACCTGTACAGAGATTAGAAGTACAGGTTGAATAAGTATTTCTTAGAGCATGGAGGTGATCGATACCAGGAGTATGACTTAGATCGAGCTCGACGTTGTGTGCCTCGATCTGTCTCACCGCAGACATGGCAGAGGCGTGTGGACTTCTTTGACAGTGACGAGTACAGGGTAAGTATGACATTTTATGGTATTATGTCAGTATTTCATAATTAGTAAATTGTGAACATAAAAATTTAACTTTTTCCTCTTAATTTGTAAGAGTTGTCTGCAAGAAATACAAATAATAGAGCACAGAAGGTTGTGAATGACTGACATGGGTCAAAGTCTATTGCTGCACATCGCTTTGATAAGGTAATTTAATTTTTTTGTATCTTTTTAAATATATCCACTTGTTAAATAGCATTACTACCCTTCATCCTTTTTTTCTGTTACGAAAATTGAACAGAGAAATAGAGATACTGGTGAGCTACAGTCGGTTCCCGATAACTTTAGGGAGCGACACACATACAGGTCGGGGGAGTGGGTGCATTTGATCCCTCAAGGGCAACATGTAAGTTATTTAAATTTCATATTTTAAATAAAATTTTACAAATATATCTTGTAAGATAGATTTCTTATTAATTTTTTAATAATTTAAGGCGAGGATGACTGAGCTCATGACTCAGCATGTACAGTCTAGTGTATCATCCACTAGCTTGCCTACAACTCCTGTACAGTTAGATGAGGCTGCCATCACCGATGAGGTGCTTGGCATTCGTCGAGGGTACAGGAAGGCTGTTGAGCGTGTATTTGCTGGTCAGACTTATCATTCGATGGGGATTTCTAGCATGGGGACGAGCTCATAGACCGTGTCTCAGGTTGGTGAGTTGCAGGAGCAGTTACACCAGAGTCGGGAGCAGGTTAAGTAGAGCCAGCGATTGATTCAGGAGCAGCAACAGCGGCAGCGGCTTGATTAGCAGCAGGAGTTGATGTAGCAGCAGCAGATGCAGCAGCAGCTTAGGACTTATCTACTGAGATAAGCTCGATCCTTAGACAGTAGGGTATCGTCCTACCGCCGCCTCCATTTGCTGCTGCTACACCGCATGGGCCGAGTAGATTTGCGCCTGCACCTACTGCTCAGCCACCACCGTCATTTTATC